>JASANB010007636.1:0-363132 GCA_030248155.1 Sabatieria punctata | reverse complement strand
GAAGAAAAGTCATATTTCGTCATGTTTTTGAAATTCCCCCATTTTAGTGCCCTTTGAGCTACAGGGCTGCCCGCTTAGTATGTTATGCCCAATAGCAACACCAATCATTCCTGCAAGTTTCAGGCCTGTACTCCTTGTATTACCGAAAAAAAGTTAAATTTGCGTGGACCACCCTCATTCCTAGTTTTCGGGTCATAAAACCAGTATGAGTCGGAATTTTGGCACCACACTTGCAGAATATTTAGCCAACCATGTTGTTAATTTTTGCTGAAAATTTGAGCCAAATCGGTAAAGAAGTGACTGAGAACGAAACGTTTGAGTGAAGGCCGAAAAAGCGATGGGACATTTTTTTTATCTATACTGTATATGTATATTAGGTTTCTAAGAAATCTTGAAAATCACCGCGCTACTAGGCTAGGCGTTGGTTAACAATGCATTACTGTACGTACATATAAAAGAAGGGGTACCATGCTTTTTTGCTTAGGATGGTGTATCGGTGGTGCAGGTGCCGAGAGTAACCAGTTCGTCAGCACTGTGTTTAGTGTGCTTCTTATACTGGGACCACACTGTCCTCCGAACCGTGCAAAACTGCATCATATGACTACAACAAAGTGCTGCGTTTAAAAGAGTAAATGACAGCATCAGGACCCTACATCCAGGCAACCTATCAGATTTATAACAATAATCAATACCTTTGGCCATTTAGACGGTGTTGATGCAGACATTCCACTCAAATCAAAACAGCAACTAAGATAACGGTGGTTTTCCTTCACTCTGCCAATAGCGTTTGCAGCGTGCATGTTTAAGAATTCACAAGCAAGTACGACCTCGCCTTCACAACCATAATACTTTCAGGATGTGTCAGCAGTTAATTTACAAAGTCAGATTATATTATAACGCTTCAACAACGATTTTACAGCACTGCAGTGCTCAAATTGCCATTACCTAACGTGGTAAAAAGGGGAAAATGGCCGTGCGTGACACTAAAGTTTGAAGGGCCATAACTTGAAAACTAGAAGAGATCCAAAAAATTTGAAACCAGTTTTCGAAAGCACATTTCATGGGCTATTTTGTGTTAAATTTGTAGCCGGATAGCTCGATGCCACGCATGTGAAACATATGTATTTCTGAAGACGTGTTTTTCGGCCTAATCTCTGCAAAAAACTGCTTGTCAAATCGGCAATTACAATCCGACTCCGATGTCGATACGTGCAAATGAAAGAGCGTCATTGGTTCTAAAAATGTTCCAGATTTGGTGAGGATTACTATAAAAATGCGCTTGCGGCGCCCGGTCAAATATGGAAGTCGGTCAAAAATCGGCGGGCTCGAAAAAGCATGGGTTTTCAACTTTGGGCGCCGATTTCTCAGGAATGGGTGGGCCCCCAGCCGAACCGGCTGGGTTTTGTAATATCCACACTTTAGTGGTTCAGATCAGCGAATAAAAATGGGGGGTCAAAAAATTCCATCCGCCGCCCTCATAAGGCAACCTGCCCGATTTTTTTTGCAACGCCTCTTAATCTATGTCACAAAACTGTTTTACATACTTATATTTTTTAAATAAAAATCTGCAAAAAAATCCGCACCTCTCCGCTGCATCAGAGCAATCTCATTAGTTGCATGATTGTATTTTACAATCATACTGCACTCTTGTATATCGAGACCCTCCTCAGCAACTGTAGTCGCATACAACACCTTGATGACGCCATCGCTGAATTCCTTCAACCGTTGGTTTTGTTCACTCTGGGCTTGACCGCCGATATCTCTGGCAGCATTGATACCTAACAATGATCTGAATGAAAGAATGGATAAAAAAGTAGTGAAGACTAACTGGTAACAAATCCAGCTCCCAGTTTGGACAGCTGACTGTCGTTTCGAGTCAGCTCAGTCAGTTCCATGGCCAGCTCCCGTGTGCGAACGAACACAATCGTTCGACCTTCTGGGTTTCTTGCCACCTCGCTTAACAGTTGGCAGCGCAAATTAGTGTAGAGTTCGTTAGAAGAGAGCGAGACTGAATTTGCGATATGGCCTTCATTTTCTGCAAGCAGAACTGTATGAATAAATCTCAGACAGAGCTACTGGTTCGTTTGACTGACCGTTCCACAGTTCCTTTAACAAAAGACCGTAATCAGAACTTGCACCGGGTGACAATTTATTCCAATTGGCTAGCAAGTAGGCGTAGCCACGACCCGAAGGCAGATGCGCTTGCAGTTCCAGCGACTTGAACAAGACCTACAGCATGACAAAAGCTACTAAACACGGTACACTCTAGCTGACGCAACTGGCATTACCACACCCTATCACAGACATCGGCTAGCATTCCGGCTGAGGGGGGGTAAAATTTTCAATTCCTGACGGGAGGCTGAGGGAGGTAGGAGTGCCTGAGGGGGTGGTAAGCTAAAAAGTTTTTCGAGTTTTTGCTAAAATCAAGGGTTTTCTGCTTATTTTTCATTAAAATAAGCTATTCTGAGCTCATTTACACTTAATCCAGTCATTTTTTTATCATAATTTTCTATACAAAATTCTTCCGAAAATTTCCTGAGGGGGTAGCGGCCGGCTGAGGGGTAGGTCAGAGCCTGAGGGGGGCCAACCCTTTGCCCATGTGTGCTATCGCAGGGTTTGTGCCCAACTGCCATTTTCCCACTTGCGACTTTTTCTTTTTGCTGTATTAGAATTGTTAAGCCTGAGCCTAAGTCTAAGCCTAATCCTACGCATTGAGCATTGTTATGTGTTGTACCAGAGTCCTGTCTGTATAAAAGAGAGTGAATGTTATTACATAAAGTCGGAACTGGGCCCTTCTGTCTCTTCCTGCTCTATAGCAGTTGGCTACTCCTAGTCCGAAAGGACAAAAACTTACAACTACAACTAAGGCAGTACCTTTATGTGTTGCAGATAAGTGGTGACCTTGCATTTCTGCTCACCGGTCAGAGAAGAAGTGGGCAGCTGGCGTTCGAGTAGGTTGCTGAACCAGGCCTCGTACTTCTGCAAGTGACGAACGGCAGGAATGTCAACCGGGTCAGAGTCATCCTTGCTCAGTGTTTGTTTTATACGCAACAAATAAGGTCGAATTTGCTTCTCCATTTCGGCCATCATGCCGGAAACTTTCTCGTAAAACGGTTCCTGCATGTGTTTCGAGGATATTTCTATCACGTCTGCAAATTTAGAGCTCAAATAAACGAAGATCATTTTGTGGCTACCGTCATCTGGTTTGTTGACATATTTGCTCAAGTCATCCAGATTATACTGCACGCATGACAGCTTGTCGATACACATGTTAGCTGCCATCAGAACCATGTGCTCGAACGCCTTTGTTAGAATAGAACCGCCGCCAACGCCCAATGAGGCTGTTAATCCCACAACTTGTGGCAGCGACGCGTTTTCCGGGTATGAACGTTCGTGCTTACGAGTCTGGTATTCTTGCATCAAAACTAAAACAGTCACGGCTTTGTGGACACAAAGAATATACCAAAATAGTTTATTCACGCTCAATTATTGACGGATTTCGTTCAAATTCTGCAAGAAATAGTTCAGCATATTCATTTAGTTGTGTCCAAAATTACTTTGCTGCAGAAGCAAAGCAAGCAAACATTTAGAAAATGGTAAATACAGAAGAAATCGAAATACAAACCGTTGTAGGGATGTTTTTCGGCGGTGTGATGGCATTCATCTAGTACGAGCAGAGTAAAATCATACAAGTTCAATCTATCAGCTTCCTCTTCGGCTTTAGTCAAGTTGCTGTAAATTAAAAGTACAAATTTAATGTTTTCTCACAGTCAGGCATTTAGTGCCAGCCAGCACCATGCAAGCTATCAATAAATACCTGTGATATTTCAACTTAAACGACACCTTATCATGGTACTGGTACATATTATAAAAGGCGAGAAATCTCTGGCTCTCTTTCTTACATGAGAAGTTGCGGTGTCAACACAGCGATGTCACTGTTCTTTATGGACACAGTTTTCGGACCCTTCTGCTCGCCTCCAATACACTCCACAATTCGCCACTTGTCGCGCAAATACAGTCTCATCTTGTCGGCTTGCTGATGAACTAATGGAACTGTTGGCACAAGAAAAACCACCTAGAACCAGCGGGTGTTCTTTCAAAGCAAGCAGAACCACACCGAGCGGCGACCTTGGGCGGTGTTAGCCGGCGAGACGCAGCCAACAGATGATCGGCGATTATTTTGACTGCGACTATCGTCTTTCCAGAGCCGGTTGGAGCGCAAATGATGGTATTCTTGCCTTGCAACGCAGGGCGCGCCAGCTCGTCCTGATACGGCCTTAGACGCAGTTCTTCTACTCTTACATCCAAATCTACAATCCATCGCTCATTAGCTACTCCCTCCTAATTTAGCACCTGGCCATCTCTCGCAGTACTACAGTCAGGTATTTTACGCCGTTTATGTTACTGGCACCATATAACATGCCGAGGGTAGTGGTACCATATGGTACCGGCACCCATGGTCATGGGTACCATAATATGAGCCATTTTTTATAAAAACCAGGCAGGTGGCGGAAAATGAAATTTTGTGACCTATACTTTTATGTGATGAATCGATAGGTCTTCAGTAGAAAACACCACCACTGCGGTATTTTTGCTCTCCGATGCCGATGAGGGGTAGCTTTTAGGAAAAGCTTGCCTTTGCCTGCCACTGGGCTTATCTTAGCAGCTCCAAAACAAATAATGTGACACTGATGCCAAAAATTTGCAAATTTACTGCGTAAGTTCTTTTCAGTTGACTTGTCTCTACAAACGGAGAGCTAAGGACCTAGAAGTTTTAGAAATAATTTTGCGGAAACAACCAAAAGGCTTGCCTGACGCAGCACAAATGTAACGGTTCTCATTGTTACAAAAATAGTATAAAAATAAAGAGCCATTTTTTATAAAAACCAGGCGGGTCCCCTTATTAGGGCGGAACATGAAATTCTGTGACCTACATATACTTTTTATGTGATGAATCGATAGGTTTTCAGTAGAAAACACGACCACTGCGGTATTTTTGCTCTCCGATACCCCTTGCGGTATTTACGGCCAAAAACGTGATTTTGGACATTTTCAACCCGTGGAATAGCGTATCTGAACCGATTGGGCTCATATTTTCAGCGTAGATTATGCTTACCATGCCAACTATTCGTGCAAAGTTTGGAGCCGATCGATTCATGCTTACATGAATAGCAACGATTTTAAGGGGTATTTCAAAAAGTCGAAAAAATACTTTTTGGCCCAGTTCAGGATTTTGCCCATACTTTCAGCGCAGATAGAGCTGGTCGTTGGCTACACGCCGGCGTTTTCACTTTTTCTGGACTCGGCCCCGTTTTTGAGTTATTCATGTTTAATTTTCCGAAAAAAATTTGCGGTATCTTTTAAGAGTCATGCACAGTTCTGGTGTGCCTGAAGTTAGAGCGACCAGTAGTAGAGCGCTAGACGTAGAAAGTGATGGGCTATCCGACCACATACAAGAAATCGATTTATGAGCTCGCACATCAGAATGGCGGCACTCCAAACTTTCGGACGAAAATGACACAATTTACAACCAGTTTTTTTTACAGATTTTGACGCCTGTCGCTGGGTTGTTGGGTCAAATCAGTTAGATTCAGGCATCAAACGATAGCTGAGAGTCTTGCGATTCCGAAAATGGTCTCACTTTTGTGTTTTATAGCCGTTTGATGCTACTTAAGAGCCATTTTTTTATAAAAACCATGCGGGTTCCCTTATAAGGGCGGAACATGAAAATTTCTGACCTATACTTTTATCTGATGAATCGATAGGTTTTCAGTAGAAAACACTACCACTGCGGTATTTTTGCTCTCCGATACCCCTTGCGGTATTTATGGCCAAAACGTGATTTTGGACATTTTGAACCCATGGAATCGCATACTTGAACCGATCGGGCTCATATTTTCATTGTAGATTATGCTTACCATGCCAACTATTCGAGCAAAGTTTGGAGCTGATTGATTCATGCTCACATAAATAGCGTCGATTTTAAGGGGTATTTCAAAAAGTCGAAAAAATATTTTTGGCCCAGTTGAGGATTTTGCCCATACTTTCAGGGGAGATAGAGCTGGTCGTTGCTACACGCCGGTGTTTTCACTTTTTCTGGACTCGGCCCCGTTTTTGAGTTATTCATGTTTTTAGTTTTCCTAAAAACATTTGCGGTATCTTTTAGAGTTATGCACAGTTCTGGCGTGCCTGAAGTTAGAGCGACCATTGGTAGAGCGTTAGACGTAGAATGTGATGGGCTATACAACCATATACACGAAATCTATTTATGAGCTCGCACACCAGAATGGCGGCACTCCAAACTTTCGGTCGAAAATGACACAATTTACAACCAGTTTTTCTTACAGATTTTGATCCCTATCGCTGGGTTTGGAGTGCCGCCATTCTGGTGTGCGAGCTCATAAATCGATTTCGTGTAATGGTTGTATAGCCCATCACATTCTATCTACGTCTAACGCTAAGACCTATCGATTCATCACATAAAAAGTATAGGTCACAAAATTTCATGTTCCGCCCTTATAAGGGGACCCGCCTGGTTTTTATAAAAAAATGGCTCTTATATGGTACTACCACAGGGCCCGAACGTGGGGGTACCATAATTATGGTGCCACTACCGTAAGTACCGGTACCATATACTATTATGGTGCCAGCATACATGTAACAGGTCATCCGCCGAAGGGGGAGGGGGGTTGGGGGTCTGAGCCAAAATTTTGGGAGGGGGTAGGGCATTAAAAAACGCTCAAAAATCGAATTTTTGGGCAAAAAATCGCCAAAAATCGCTAATTAGGGCTGAAATACAGCTAAAAAGTGCTGTTTTGCAGGCGATTTTGGCAATTTTTGTGTCTGAAATTGTAAAAAATTGCAAAAATTTGCTCAAAAATTTACTTGCCAGAAAAATCGGAGGGGTGTCGGCGAAATCGTCTCGGGGGGTCCCCATCCGGGGGGTCTGGCCTAAGTCGGGTGGGGGGGCAGACCCCACAGACCCCCCTGTTGCATGTATGGGTGCCAGTACCATAAAGGGCGTTAAGTGTCTGACTCTACAAAGCTTAAAATGAACAGAGAACATCACACCAAGCGGTGCAAACTCACTCTGGTACGACCACAGTCCTCAAACGTGGGGGTACCATATATGGTGCCACTACCCTAAGTACCGGTACCATAAACGTCGTAAAGTGCCTGACTGTACTAACGGTACGAAACTAAGTCTGTCACCGTTGCTGAACGACTAAAAGCCACCAAGTGATGCCATGGTATGAATCGAAATCGAACAGGCAAATGGCACCCTTACGCATAATGGGGACAGAAATACCCAACTTTACTGAACCGACCTTCAAAAGTCATTCCTTGCAGAGAACCTTCAGGTCTGGCCTTTCGAGCGTCAGAGCGACACAAATGCTGTCGTCTTAAATCAACGAATTTTGCCTTCGATACGTCAATCGGTTCACAGGTTCCAATAACGTACACGCCAACTAAATTTAGCTCAGCTAATAAGCAATGGCGATCAGTTAAGCTCACTCACAGTCGAGCACTTGACTGAGGGCTTTTTCTTTTGCTAAATACAATCTGAGATAAGCTGACACGCTATAGTGAAAAAAGGCGAGAGCACACCGTATTCTTGCTCAAAATTTGGATGCAGAGCGTCTCGAACGTTAGGGTTGTCTTGTCCGAAGGCAGAAAATAAGTGCCAATACCATTCGCCGGACATGTACGCAATTCCACAAAGCAACAGCCGCATGGCAGCCCTGCAGCGATTGTCTGAAAAACGATGATCAATAATTTACAAAAAAATAAGACTGTCACCGATCGAAGGCGAACAAGACATTTTTAGCAAAATTTAAACCATTTTTCAGCAAAAGTTAGCACTTGATCATTTCAAGGCATTATAATAGATACACATTTACTGCAAAAATCGTCTGAAAAATCGAGACGAGAGTTGGAAAAGGCTAAAAGCACTAACCCTTGAACTTAAGGTGTATTCATACTCGTGTAGAAAAAGATCACTTGGCGACTTTTCTGTAGGGCTACTCATTAGTAATATACGCACCAACACGCCCCGTCACATCTTCCGCCTGCAACAATACCTGGAAGATGACGCGTGGCGTGTTGGTGCGTATATTACAAATGAGTCGCCCTACAGAAAAGTCGCCTGGCGATCTTTTTCTACACGAGTATGAATACATCTTTAGAGTACGAAAGAAGGCAAAGCAAACAACCTAAGGCAGTGCCAGCACCAGCCAAACTGACAAGCTTGGAGCACAGCTCAGCGTAGCAATCGTCCATACTGTACAACACAGCTGCCACGATTACTGGATTGAACGACTTGATTATCAGTTCGCAATTGTTCAACACAAATTCCAAGTGATACAGGTCTAGCACTCCTTCACAGCGCAGGCGCCGATGGAGATCAATAGCCGGCTGGTCTGCAGACTCTGTAAAGCGCTGTCACTGTCATCTGTCAGTCAACGATTCGGTGGTATATCGTACGGCCGAAAATTTCCAGGAGGTTGTGGTAGAGCATGTTACGGAGAGGTGATGCAAGTAAAGCGTCAAGGAATTGAGAGCGCAACTCCCGGGATTGAGCTAGATTTGTACTACTGAGCAACAATTGCCTGCGCCAGAAGTTACGATCATCCTCTAAAGCAATTGTTTTCGATCATTATTACAACAATAGCAAAAAATGAGCCAGTAGACACTCACTTACTTTCAAGGAAAAGCAGAAGTCGTTCGCAAGCTTCTTGGTTGCAAGCCAGCGAGCTGGCTAGCAGCTCTGACACTGCATCTCGATGCAGCTTTATCAGGCTCAGTTGCTGCACTTCAGAGAGCTCCATACGTCAGCCTGAACTACAACTATCAACTATACATTTGAATTAAATGAATCCACTATACTCATTAGCTGCATTTGTATGCATATTTCAGGTGCGATCAGATTTAATTCAATTATAATTTCTTCACCTAGAATTTTTGTTAAACTTCACTGTTCATGCATGTACAAGTTGTTCAAGAAAACGAGAATTTACTTCCAGCTTTAGTTTGAGCATACGGATTCTTTAACATTCGGTTTCATTTGAAAGAGTGTGCAATGGCCGATCGATTGGTTGGTGGCCTGGCAAAAACAAGCCACGGAGTCGGGTACTGTAACAGTGTAAAGTGAGCAACTTCAGTACACTGCCATTGCATTCTGGTTTTCAGTTTTGAAATGTTTTTATCATGCTTTTGCCTCAAATAAGGAGTGGAAAGTGTTTGCTAAGTTTCCGCGAAGCTATAAATCAAGAGCTGAATGCCATACTTGAAGAAGAGGCGCAAACCACACTTCCAGGCATTCTTTCAACTGACATGGAGTGCCTCTTCGAAAACGCTGTACCAACTTGTGAACTTTGGTTTTACTTAAGTTGTTCGTTGTTCTTCTTAAAGTATAGCATTCAGCACCAGAATAATGGTTACTGCAGGTACACTGAGCTTTGTGTGAAACTTAGCACACACTTAACCACTTCGAATTTTCAGGCAAAAGCATGATAGAAACATTACAAAACTGAAAACCAGAATGAAAAAGCAGCGTATTGAAGTTGCTCACTTTACACTGTTACAGTACCCGACTTTATGGCTTGTTTTTGCCAGGGGGCGAACCAATCGATCAGCCATTGCACACTTTCAAATGAATTCGAAAGCTAAAGAATCCGTCTTCTCAAACCAAAGCTGGAAGTAAAAATTCCCGTAATTTTAACAACCTGTACATGATTGATTAACTGCTCAGAAGAGAGGAGAAATCAGATTCCTCCTGTGAACACAGTTGCTTTTCTCATCTAAAATAAAAACTGCGCCATTTCCTACGATACACAGAATGTACCAGTACCATACATGTACATACAAAGGGCTGTGGCGGTGGTGGTACACTCTTTCCGGCCGAGTTAGGAAAGGAATTCGTCGGAAATAAGAAACGCGATTGAACTACTCATTACTGAGTACTAAAACTGTAAAATTTCTGCTAATTTTATACTCAGAATGGCCTCTAAACGCTTTTTCAAAGGCTATTTTTAAAAAATTTTGTTACCCTTCAAAATTTTGTTGCTCTTCAAAATTTTAATCCCAGGGCAAAAGATCCTGCCTGCATCACTGGAGCAAAAGATCCTGCCTGCATCACCTGTTCACTGAAATGCAATTTTTGGCTAAGCTATGCAAATATTAGGCATTGGGGGTCTCAGCTATTGGGTATTGGGCTTTTCAGGGATTGTTGGCACCATATACATGTACTACTAGGGGGGGCTGGGCGATTTGGGTTCATATTTTCTCGATCTTACTGCTGCATATCCCTACTTTACTTGTCTTGCTTACATATCTTGCTTGCTGCTGCTGACCTTACTTACTTTACTTTCTTCTGCCACATAACAAGAAACAAACATTCATAGATAGAAATATAATTATACAACCGTTTACCGATGCGGGTTAGGTGTAGCTGGGGGGGAATGAGGGAAGGTCAGAAATGGACTATATATTACTTAATTAACTTTCTTATGACGATACGACTCCGGAACGTCCTCTATACTGATACGTACCCCTAGGGGTATTTTTATATTTGGAAAACAGACCCTCTGGAGCGTGCCTATACTGATGCGTCCCCCTAGGGGTATTTTTATGCTTTTAAAACAGGCCCCCCGCAGCGTGCCCTATACTGATGCGTCCCCTAGGGGTATTTTTATGTTTTTAAAACAGGCCCTCCGGAGCATGCCTATACTGATGCGTCCGCCTAGGGGTATTTTTATATTTGCAAAACCAGCCATCCGGAGCATGCCTATACTGATGCGCCCCCTAGGGGTATTTTTATATTTGGAAAACAGGCCATCCGAAGCATGCCTATACTGATGTGTCTCACATACAGTTAGATCGCGAACATGGGAGCCGAGCGTGTTTGAAGAAAATCAACAAAATATGCAGCAGTCTGAACGATGCAACTATACTAACCAAACGCGTCTGCAAAATATTCTCTGTCTTTGCTAGTCGTTATGCTTTCAATACTATTTAGAAAAACATTTTTAGCGTAAATGACTCAGGCAAAGTTTGTGTTTTTTCTGGAAGTAGTGAATCAAGACTGTTATATCCCGAACTGAGGTTTCAGAACTTGTAAGAAACTGCAACCACTGTCATCTACTTTCACTTTCAACAAAATTTCAGCTGAAAAAGAGAGAACAACTTTTTCTGTCCATTTTAAAATTGACTGTACAGACTATGCATGCAACTAGGTTTTCAAGCGGTTTTTTCTACTCTAAACTCTATACACAACTTTTTATCCAAACAGTTGTCTTTCAAGCAATACACTAGACAGTGCGAACGCAGTTTGCAAACTTCGCCTGGGCCTTCTTGCGATAAAGAGTTAAAACCGTACTTCAAAAAGCATACCGTAGACGTTTTCGTTTACCAAGCAACATGGATGTAAGCCAGACATACATTTAATAAAGATTTGAGCAACAGTACAACTACACATTAAAGTTTCAGATAATAATCAGCATGAGCAAGCAAAAAATCGGAGTACTAAACAAATCACTGATACAGCCACTATGATGCACTGCTTATGAATCAATCAAAGTGAACATCGAAACATGCAGCCCTTCGCCAATCTAGCAAAATGCTCTAATCAAAAGTTTCAGGGATTTTGGGGTGTATTTTCCTCTAACAGACAGTTGCCACAAACAAAGTTTTCTGTTCCATACAAGTGCACAAGACAGTCCTCAACACAAACAGAACGAAAGCAGGCACTGCACAAGAGACATTCCACCAACAACTGTGAAACGTCTTTGTCTTTGGCTTTACGTTTGGCACTGTACGACGTCTCCCATGACAATACCTCGGTCTGCTAACCGACCTGCCGAGACCGCTTAGGAAACATGCTCCGATTTTGAAGTTCTCTTTTTCGACAGATGTTCATCTCCGAATCAGTCTGCATAAAGACAGTTTGTAGATCTTTTTTTAATCTATGCATAACAGTGAGGGCTCTGCTCACTGGCTAGGGCCCGAACAATGGACCACCACTTCCCTTTGGCAAAACAGTTCAGACCAAATCTGCTAATTTTACACTCAGCATGGCTTCTAAATGCTTTCCTAAAGGCTGATTTTTTCAAAATTTTCTCGCTCTGGTTGGGCACTTGGCCCCACCACCAACCAGTCATCTTGAAAATTTTAATCCCTGGGCAGAAAATCCTGTGTACACCACTGGAATGTTCTACGACCGGTCTCAAGTCATATCCAGCTGGCGCCAACGGGTGCTGGTCGCGTCTGTACTTTGAGCAGCCGTTTCTGGATTGGAAGACTTTGTCACACACATCACATCGCAGTGGAGGAAGACACGGAGTTTGCAGAGCTTATCATCGCAGGGAACGGCTACGTTCAGTCCACCAGTCTCGTGTTGGTAAAAAAGAATAATAAACAGGACACTGCACAGTGAACACTATAACTAGTAGAACACTATTGGGAACCACACAAATTCTACATAAACATTCATTATTTTTGTCACTTTCACCGTGCAGAGCGTCTACCGTAATCTTGACTTAAATTATTGAAGTAGGCGAACTAAAAACATGAAAATCACGACTGTCTACTGTAGCTCCCATGTTCGCGATCTAACCGTATGTATGCGTCTCTAGAGGTAATTTTATATTTGGCAAAACAACAGGCCCCCGGGCGTGCCCTATGCTGATTTAGTGATCATTAGACTCGCCAGACGAAGAGGGCTTTCAAATGATATACGACATGACCATTTTGGACGATTTTGAAATTTTGGAATTTTGCCAAAAAAATTATCGATAATCGATATTTATCGATAGAAATGGTTAATAATTAATTATGTTCATTAAACACAGTAGTTTTTGGGATCAGGTGTAGCTGGGGGGGGGGGGGAATCAGGAACCGATCCCAAACAAAAACTAATGTGTTTAATGATCATAGTTAATTATAAATTAACGATTTCTATCGATAAATATCGATTATCGATTATTTTTTTGGCAAAATTCCAAAATTTCAAAATCGTCCAAAATGGTCGTGTCATATATCATTTGAAAGCCCTTCGCCTGGCGAATCTAATGATCACTAAATCAGCATAGGGCACGCCCCGGGGGCCTGTTTTTCCAAATATAAAAGTACCCCTAGCGACGCATCAGTATAGGCACGCTCCAGAGGGCCTGTTTTCCAAATATAAAAATACCCCTAGGGGACGCATCAGTATAGGTACGCTCCGGATGGCCTGTTTTCCAAATATAAAAATACCCCTAGGGGTACGCATCAGTATAGGCACGCTCCGGAGGGCCTGTTTTAAAAACATAAAAATACCCCTAGGGCACGCATCAGTATAGGGCACGCTGCGGAGGGCCTGTTTTAAAAACATAAAAATACCCCCCGGGGGACGCATTAGTATAGGTACGCTCCAGAGGGCCTGTTTTCCAAATATAAAAATAGCCCTAGAGACGCATCAGTACAGGGCACGACCGGGGGGCCTGTTTTGCCAAATATAAAAATACCCCTAGGGGTACGCATCAGTATAGGGGACGTTCCGGAGTCGTATAGTCATAAGAAAGTTAATTAATTAATGTATAGCCCATTTCTGACCTTCCCTGATTTCCCCCCCCCCAGCTACACCTAACCCAGTTTTTGTTTGGGATCGGTTCCTGATTCCCCCCCAGCTACACTTGATCCGCTTCCTCTTGCCTGCATAGCAGAAAAACTGCAAAAAACTGACCACAAGGCAGAGAGAGAAGAGGATGAGAGAGGAGGAGGGAGGGAGCCGATCTATCTTCTCTCTTTCTCTTATCTCTGTCTTTGTTTTTTAGCGGGCCGGGCCGGCCTGTTGCTGTTGGTTGATCTCCCTCCGGATCAATATTTATCAATATTTAGCATAGGCTACATTTTATAAGCAAATCGAACAGCATTTAGCTGATCAGATTTATTTTGCGATTGCTGAAAGGTCTGCGAATAAACAATAAAACGTAATAGGTTTCTGGTACTGACACCATATATGGTGGCGGTACCATATATGGTGCACTAGCCTCTGTACCGTCGTCCGTCATATATTGTGCCCGTACCATAAACGGCGTTAAGTGCCTGACTGTCGTTCGTCATATGCATACATGGGCCGGGGGTGGTATGGGGGAATACCCCTTCCCTCGCCAGCCAATACCACCCCCTCAGCCGGCCATCCCCTGACCCACACCCCCCGCTCCCGGAGGGAGAAAATTTTCGCTTATTTAAGGCAAAATAGGCGTTTTTTGGCCTATTTTTCGGCCCCCCCGCAAGGTCTCCATACCCCCTCCGGATTTTTCCGGCCCATGTATGGTCATATGGCCGTTATCATCCAAACGAAAGGCGGGATAAAGTGTTTCCTGGGGGAAAAAGAAATAGCACAGCGTTTGTTGGGCATGAGAGTCAGTAACGTTTGCTTTTCCTTTGAAACGGTTTGCTTGCGGTCTGTCGTTCATTTCAACATTCCCACCCTAACCTGATATTGCAGTTACTGTCGCCAAGTTTGGCGGCAACTTTCTTTTGCTGCTATAACCCTTTCAGAATCACTCCTCTATCACTTACCTATCACTGTCTTTTGGGATAGGTGGTACAGAGGATTACAGAATAGGTCAACATGTGCTTGTCTTTGGCGACTACTAAACTTGAACTTCGCAACCAGTCGCACCCGTTCGCATCAACCGGACGCCAGCTCTAGAACGTCCTTGTCGAACGAACGAACAAACGAACGAATTAGTCGCCATCGTCTTTTTTGTGTTCTCCAAGCGTGTTCACCGTGTGTTGGGATGTTTGTGTTCTTACATGTCTGTGCTGTCCAGCGACTGTGGCATTCTCAGACAAACACAGTATCTTATCATATTTTTAGAACAAAAATTGATGGCTAAATTGGTTCCGACGGTCAGGTATTAAAAAATTTCAATGTTACGCGAAGCATTAGCGGTAAAGAAGCAAGCTATAGTACTTTAAAGCAAACCAATTTTGGCCATTTAGTGTCGGACTCTTTTGTTACTGTTCGTGATGTTTTCAAAGTTTGACGAACAAACCAAGCTGGAGACACTTCATTTTATACATTTAGAAGACTCTATTTTACTTCCTATGTAGCATTGCGGAAACCAAAAGAAGCTAAAATTTAATTTGACCACTCTAGCTTAGAACGCTTATACATTGGGCGACTTTCATCGGGAGATACCTATGACGCACCTTCTTTCGCAATCGGGTGATATAGATTCGGAACCCCGAATCCCAGTGGTACGGAAAAAGGGTTCGGTGATTTCGACCGTGGCCAGGGACCGTCGTTACATCTGTAAATCTTGCTTGGGATGATAGACGCCTCAAATTCTGCTACTTTGCTTGCATTGATTTCCACTGTGGGAACTCTTGAACGCTGAACGATCAGTTAAAGGTCAAAACTGACTCTCAATATGAAAACGTGAGAAAGAGCCGAAAAAGTGCTAAATTTAGCTCATTTGATTGAAACCAGCCGATTATTTTACCGAAAAAAAAGCGGGCCGGGGCGGGGCGAACGGTCCGTCCGGCCCGAGTGCATCCCTAATGGGGTATACCGGTAATATCGAATCGGCGCTGGGGGAATCGGCGCTCGGCGCTAATTTTTGATTTGCTGCGTGAACATCTAAAATACTAAGAAGCGCAAAATCTAAATTCTTCTGTTGCGTGAACATCTAAGATACCATAGCCAGCGCGAAATTTAAATTCTAAAAGCATTATTTTCGAAATTTCTCGTTGTGCAAAGGATTGCCTCACGATTATTTCTGATTTGCAATATACACTGTAAAGAACCCTTCAAGGACTCGACCGAATTCAAATAACTCCACTTCAAACTACCCAGATTATTAGCGCCACTCAACAGACTTACTTACATAAGAAGCATTGAAATGAAAGTTATTAACAAAGTGCCGAATCATAAATCTATGCACTCTCTCTACTAAAACCTGATGACAGGCCGACGGGGGCCACCATACTTCTACAGCATAGACCAAAGCTGGCAAAATACAATAGTGATACGACTCTAGGACGTGGCTGGGGGCAAACTTTATAAACCTTCTACAGAGTACACCAGAGGCACGTTTAGCACTGTTGGAGACATTTATACATAGCATGTGGGCCAAAAGAGAGTCGCTTGTCTAATTGAATTGAACGCCCAGATCTACCTGTTCAATAGGCTGCCTATTTAGCGATAGCCCATATTGTACCACTACCATAAGGTACGAAATCTGAACAGAATGGTACCATATATGGTCCCGGTACCGGTACCAATGCGAAGGTAGGGGTACCATATATGGTATCGGTACCATAAACAGCGTTAAGTGCCTGACTGTAGTACATGTATGTGTTTGTACAATACATCATTTTCAGCAGAGTTTGAAAGGCTCCAGTGCGCTGTGTACTGTCAGAGCGATTTTCGGCTGGCTGGCTCCATAAAGGCCAAGTTTGAAGTCAGTTCGTCTTTGCGATGGTCCCTTATGTCGCAGAAAGAACGAGAGACCATCTTTGAAACGCTTAAATTGCACCACGGCGCTATCAGAGAGCCTCACAATCGGTTGTCCATTGATCTTCGGCGAGACACGGCTATTACAGAAATCCCCGGGAATGCCCTCGATCAGCTGCAAAACAAAGCAGCATCAATTGTCAACCAAGAAGGTGCGTGCAAATCAGTGTCCAACCGACACCAACACGAGTGGTGTGTGGTAGTGATGTAAAATTATGGAATTTGAATTTCAATTCAATTACAATTAAATTATGGGCTCCATTTTTAATTTCAATTAAATTAAATTAATTGATAGTTTTCATTATTTTCAATTAATTATATTTTCAATTAAATTATGAACCTCGGAAAATTTCAATTATGCAATTTTTTCAATTATTTCAGTTTTTGAATTGTTGCATTTTTCTGTTAAAAACAGTAACATACCCAGGACTTCGAAAAATGTCCATGTAAAAGCTTACAGACACCTGGTTAGCCTGTTATCCAAACAGGCAAGAAAATTTTAACCTTTAAAAACGCATAAAATGACATTCTGGGGTAAATTTACAGATATTTCATTATTTTCAGTACTTAATGTAAAGGTTTTCAGCATTCTTGAGCAACATCACTTCATAGGTACCTTCGCCAAAACCCACCCACCATACACCAACAAATCACTGTTGTGACTTTTACAGTCAGGCACTTAACGCCGTTTATGGTACCACTACCCTAGGTACTGGTACCATATATGGTACCGGCACCTTATATGGTGTCGGTACCATAAACGGCGCTAAGTGCCTGACTGTTTTATGAACTACGAAATAAAAAGCAGAGCATAAAAAATTACCAAACAAAGTGAGGTCAGTATAAAGAGGTGACAAACCTTGAATAGGTTTTTGTTTGAAGTCATTAGCGCCGTCATCGTTAATACTAACGCATTTCCTTACATTCACCCCAGCAAATAATTGAAAATATAATTGAAATTCGAGGCGAATTTCAATTAAATTATAATTAAATTATGGCCCAACTTTTGAATTTCAATTAAATTAAATTAATTGAATTGAAATTAAAAACAGGACAATTATGCGAATTTCAATTACAATTAAATTAATTTTTTACATCACTAGTGTGTGGGACGGTCCGAAACAGTTTTCTGCGCAACGCAGCGCAGCGTAACCTTTTCCCGCATTAGCGCTACCGTATTTTCTCGCCGAGCGCCGATTTCCCCAGCGCCGATTCGATATTACCGGTATACCAGCAGATACACTGTGGTTGAGGGATCGGAATACATATTATTAGCTAAAAGGTTTGTTCGGGCCGTTCGCAGCAAGCTGGTAGCACAGTGGGCGCTGAATTTAGTGCAATTGGCAGAAAGTCTTTAAGCTGCTATACTCTTCAATACTCACGTCTCTTCTGACTAACTCGAAATTTGTACCCTCTAAAATTGTTACCCCATAAATTTTTTCGCCTCCTGTTTTTCTGGTTGCTTTATTCCCCCTAAAATGTCAACCCCTCTTAAATTTCTTTCACCTAAAATATTTTCGTCTAAAATTTTTTGCACCCTGTACTTTTTGGGGTGCTAAGCCAGGATGCAAAAAAAGAAAAAAGCACCCAATAAAATTTCACAACACAAAATTTCCAAGAACACAAAAAATTTTGGGGGTAAAAAAGTTTAAGGGGTGCAAATTTGGGGGGCAAATAAGGCACCAGAAAAATACAGAGAGCAAAAAAATTGGGACCGAAAAAATGTGGGGAAATTTGGGGGAACGGTGCAAATAAGGCACCACAAAAATGCAGAGAGCAAAAAATTTGGGACCGAAAAAATGGGGGAAAATTTGGGGGAACGAGTAAGGCAGGGCGTCAAAAAAATTAAGACAGCTACCATTTTAGGGGGATTAAAATTTTAGGGCGGTGCAGATTTTAAGCGGAAATATACTGTATTTTAATGGATAAATCAAGCATCCTGAAAAATATAGTGCAGAATGTGGGTATCGAGGAAATTTGGGCAATCTGAAGGAAAATCGTCAGTTTTACTAATTTCCACAACCGAATCGGCCGATTCTCAGGATAGTATTTCGGAATGGCGAATGCAAGTTGGCCAGAAGAAAGCCCAGAGAGTGTTGATGAAGTATAGCTACTGTAGTATAGCAGCTGGAAGAGTTTCTGCCAATTGCACTAAATTCAGCGCCCACAGCCTCACCCACTGATACGAACGGCTCGAAGAAACCGAATATTGCCGAAAGAGCCAGAGGGAGGATAAGGAAGATCGACTGAACCAGCATCATCAATTCCCTTGTGAGCGACCGAAATTAATTGGGTTTGAGGCTTGACCGCGCAAGGATGAATCAACAGGACTTTACTCCCACTGAGTCAGCCCTCTGTGGAAGGAAGCAGACAAGAATAAGTTGATCTAGCTGGTGGACAGACGTCACTCAAAAAAGAAAGAAAGAAAGATTAAAGAAGGAAGGAAGTATAAAATCGAGTCGAAAAAGAACAGTTTACAGACTGTTGTAAATTATCTGCCAATCTTCATACCGACTCTGGAAGAGATGGCCTCGTCGTTCTTGGAGTTTCTGCATGTGAACAAAAATAAAGTCAGATTTCTCTTCTCTTTCTCTACTAACCTGTTCGTGTCCACAGGGTCATTTGATTTTATTTATTTAACCAAAGCGGTGACTAAGTCATCGATTATGTGAACGCATAGGTACATGGGCCGGGGAATTAGAGTGGAGTTCACCACCACCTCTCACCGGGCCAATAGAATACTACCTCGCTCGCCTAGTCTGACCCAGACGGAAAAGTTTTCGCTTTTTAAGGCAATAAGGAGACTTTTGTGATAGCTGTCCGTGGTTCGAGTCGTTGTAATAGTCGAAGCGAAGCAAAAGCAGGTAGATGAATGCATACATGGGCCGGGGGGTAAGGGGGGTATACCCCCCCTCGGCCGGCCATACCCCTCCCTCCCCAACCCACCCCCCCCCCCTCCCGGAGGGAGGAAATTTTCGCTTATTTAAGGCAAAATAGGCGTTTTTTACCTTTTTTCGGGGGCGGTTTCCGCCCGGCCCTCTGAATCATAGCAGACAGACATGGCTCTTTTGCATGCAAGGCAGACATGGACGAACGGGGCACTGGGGGGTGGTTGACCCAAAGGCTTTGACGTACCCCCTCAGAGCGCTGCTACCCCGCAGAATTTTGTTTAGAAAATTATAGGAAAAGAAAAGTATGTCTAGATTTGGTGTGAATGAGCTCAGAATAGCTTATTTTAACCTATTTTGACTTAAAGTAAAAAATAAGCATCCCCTCAACCGCCGCAACCCCACAAGATTTCAAAATTTACCACCATTTCAGCCGAAATGCAATGTCCGCTGCGAGGCTTTGCCTTTTTATATGATAATGTAGTCGTTGTTATAATGGTGTTTTTTTTACATTGATTATAAGTGACGGTTTTAGACGTTTCGGCCAAAGAAGAAGTTTCCCCAAGGAACCATGCGCTACAGTCTGCATAAACAAGCGCAAGCCAGTTTGCATTCGGGTCTGGATCTCCGGTCCGCTGTCAAGCTGCCTCCTGGGGAAAGTCTGGATGATTGGATCGCCGTTCACGGTATTCTAGCTTCTAGCGGCAAACATTTTTTATTTTTTCTTTGAATGAAATTTAGAATCTAGGCGATGTAAGAAGCATTAGAAGAAATTTATATACAAAACCTCGTGCTTTGGTTCAAAGATATTCTACATGAGACATTGCTTACACAGCGGATACTGCACTTGAACACCTATTTTCAGGCTAAGAGAATGCGCATAAAATTACTAGAACTGCACTGCTAATAATATGTGAAGCTAAATTCCTCAATTTTCCCAGACTTTGAATAAAATAAAACTGTTTCCATATGGGATTTCAAAAAAGGTTTTTTGAAAAAGTTTTTTCAAAACGAAACCTAGCCGTATATTTGTTCAAAACCGCTTGAAGAAGGGCTGTTTGACTACTGTGCTAGAGTAGCAAAGCAAGTATTGTAGTTTAGTTGCTCCGTAGGGTTTTTGTCACTGCATCACTTACTGTTTTATATATCAGTAGAAACGCTGGCATGAACCATGTGTCAGTAATCGCTGTGCGTTCGACGTAATAACCCATACATAGATCGCATTGTTCTTACAGAACAGCTAACAATTACAAACGCAAGTCTTGCTTTGTATATTCCTTGTTGGACTCTGTAGCGTCTAAGGCGAACACATTTCTTTACAATGGGGCAGTGGTTTTTTCAGTGGTGGATTTCTTCAACCGCATCAACCTGATGTACGGCACGGTGGTGGACGTGTGTACGGAGAGGAGTTGTCCGACCATGTCCGGTGGCCCGAAGTAAGCGGCTGACTATTTGTCTGTCTGTTTGGTGTGGTGCCTAAAAAGACGGCCGTTTTGTCAGGTACGAGTATTTGTGGCAGGATGGAGAAACTTACAAAAAGCCAACGCCGCTGCCGGCGCAACAATACGTCTCGCTGCTGATGGATTGGGTGGAGGCCAAAATAAACGACGAGAATTGTTTTCCTGTCGACGCCGGTTGGTGCCGTCCGTGGCTGGCGCCCAGCTAATGCTTCGTATTTCAGCTGTTCCCTTCCCTAAAAACTTTGTTGGTTTGTGTAAGAAGATGTTGACCAGGCTGTTTCGCGTTTTCGTCCACGTCTACATTCACCACTTCGAACGTCTGGTGCAGATCGGCGCTGTAAGTGCTTTCGGCAAAAAATAAAATACATTACAGACAGACAGACGCAGGGTTTGTGCGGGACCTGGAAAGTCATGGAAAAGTCAGGGAATATGGTGTCTGGTCAGGGAAATTTTATAGCAGCAGAAACATCTCGCCGCCAAATGATCTTGTCAGCATTTTACACAACACCCTTTTGAAAACCGGTCTTCTGACTTTAAATACTACTACTTAAACGAGAAATTTACCCTCTGAATACCGTTTAAATGAGTTTTACAAAGCCAATTTTTTAAAATTTTCTGTAATTGGTCGCAGTTTCCTAACGCAGGTTGGTCTGGGAATTTTGCTATACAAAAGCCGCACGAACACTGATACGTATAACAGGTCATCCGCCGAAAGGCAAGTGCGTTTTGGGGATTGAGTCAGAAGCGGTTTGGTCGACCACGCTCAGAAGTCGGAATTTTAGTTTAAAAATGCTTCAAATGACAGTTGCCTACAGCTTAAAACGACTTTTTTGCCATGAATTTTGCATTTTTTTTTCAAAAATTTGCTTGGCAGAAAAATTAGAAGATCGAGGGTTGAAAATTGTAGCGGGGCTGCCCCTAGTCGATGGAGGACAAACCTTCAACCTACCTACACGGTGCACGTTTGAACATTGGCGATGGTTTTAGGAACCTCATGCCAATACTTGCTACAAACACTTTTACTTCTTTGTCAGAGAGTTCAGTTTGGTAGAAGACAAAGAACTTGAGCCTTTAGTAAGTTAATTAGCATTTTCGCCGTTCTTTGTTATCCCTATCCGTTCTGCGGTTGTAGAAAGAAATGACCCAGAGGTTAATGAGTTCCCAGAATGGCCGTTTGAAGAGTTCACTGCGGCGTGGCAAATGAACTCAAAGATGCCCAGCGGTACTCCTGTCTACCCAGCCTACTATGCGACCAATTTTTATTCCTTTCGTGCATTGGCTCATTCAGTTCGTTTCCAACCCAATCAAGGCCTTTGGTTTCTCGCCCGATGGTTCGATCGTTGTTTTGTTTGTTGTTTTTCATTTGTGCAGCGTAGTTCTACTGCCTACTAGTCTACTATAATGAGTAGCTCTCATCATTAATAGGTTGTGTTAGCTCGTAATTTGTCATGAAATCGATCTAATAACGGGCATAATAATAGGGTAATCACCACGTTTCTCGTGCAACTGAGGATCTGTATAAATTCGGAAGTCAGGTTTTGTGATTCAATCTCGTTTGTGTCCTCGTATCATAATTATTACGGTTTTCTTTATGTTCGTGTTAATTCATGTTTGATGATGGGTTATTATAGTGTGATTAGTTTTGTTACTATCAATCAGCAGACTGAGTTTGCGTCGTTTAAACGGGCAGCAATTTCACGTCATTTGTCCTTGCAACTTAGTATGAAATGATACCCCTTTTGGTATCCCTTTGAATACGATGCCGGTATGACGAGAAATTTCTGTTTTGTGTCAGTTTCTGTGTCAATGAGTGCAGCTTTTTTTGGTTCCTGTCACATCACGATAAAGTGAGGCAGTTTTACACTTCCCATCCTAAAGGTTGCTTCCTTTTTGTAATGTTTACTATTTTTGCCTTTACGGCTTGTAATAGTAAAGTTTACTACGTCCGGTAAACCAAATCGAGTTTTAACTCATGTCTTTATGCGAAAACCATTGAGTATGCGTGTATTCACAACCTTCGTTGGCAATGCATTCCAAATAGTAGTTGGAACTCTATTAGAAGAAAAGCTCTTAGCTAAATCCAAACGTTTATACCTACAATACAGCTTTAAATTATGCCCTCTGGTTCCAACCACAGATAGATGTTATGTTGGCTTGTTAAGTTGTATTTTAGACGGCGCCAATGACTCGACGCATCTTATCTTTGCTTGGTGCTTTGCCTACTCCGTCGGTCAAGCGGCCGATTGACGTGAGGGACGTTAAGAAGTTTCGAAAGCAGAATGTTGCGTACGAGTGTTTGAAGCGAGCTAGCACAGGCTTTTCTGAACTGAGAATTTTTTCGTGCGAGTTCGATCTTGAAGGTGCGTTCAAATAGGTTGACTGCTGAAGTTTTGTCACTTGTAGTTTTCAGGGAGAAGAGAATATTACGTGTGCGATGTAGACTCGCTGCTAAGAGAGAAGATTCCAGTTAAAAACGCGTACGAAGTGATTTTGGAGGGTAAGCCATGTCGTCTCTACTTCGACTTGGAGTTCTACCGCAAGTTCAACTCTAAGTTGGATGGCGACCGATGTGTCGATTTACTGATCAAATACGTCTCCGATAAACTACACGACACTTTTGGTGGTCTCACCGTTTCGGACAAGGCATGAGTTGAAAGTGTACACAGGTGTGAAAGCATAAAAACAGCTGTAGGATGTGGTAATGCTGGACGCAACCACTCGGGAGAAGTTCAGTCGACATTTGATCTTCCATCTACCGGGCGGAGCACTGTTTCCCAACAACTGGGCAGTCGGTGGTTTTGTGGCCGGTCTCAGCGGTCCGCATTCTCCAAACGATCGTGACTTAAAACCTCCGTTGAAGCATTTCTCTGTGGTCTCTGGCACTTCCCGCACTGAGCGCCACTGGCTCTGGGACTGCGGCGTCTACACTAGAAGCAGAAACTTTCGTTTGTTGAATGCGTGTAAGATAGGCAAGCGAAATCCGTTCAGACTGCATGAAAGGTGCCAGTTCTACGTGCACCGCTGCAAACCTGGTAAAGATCTGTTAGTTTTGCTTGTAAAAACTTGGGTTTTTCCGTAAATAAGCCCATGTCTTGTTTTAGGTTTTAGCACTTTTTGGCCCTCCACATTGAAACCGAAAATAGGCCCATGGGCTTATTCACGGAAACTTCATTTTACTCGCTGTTTCAGTCAAATGCAATAGAACCGAGCTAAATGCAATCGATCATTGCTGTTTGTGAATGAATAGTGATCTTGTCATCGGCGTTGCATTTTGCATTCACCGCTTCGCGTTTTGACGCAAAAGACCTTGTTTTTCGTAACATTTTTTGCTTGTTTTTACGGATTTTACATGCCAAAACTGCCAATTTGCGCCCTAGAGACGCACAAAGTGTTCAAACCAAAAAACCCATGGGCTTATTTACGGAAAGGTAAACCTAAAATTGGCCCGGGTGGGCTTATTTTCGGAAAAACCCGGTACATGCTAAGTTTTCAGAAGTTAAGCATTGCTCTCGGTTGTATGAGTGTATATGAGCACCTGAATACCGTACAGGAAGAAAGCTAGCCTGTTTGTCCAAGTAGCGTACAAACCTGTGTAGATGCAGGGTAGCGTGTCCTTTGAACTTGAAGGAAGGTTGAACTTAACTTGTCGCCCAAAACATGTCAGTAATAGAAAGGCGCAGAGTGTTGGCGGGCAAAAGGAAGACTTTAACGACACACCGAAAGGAGCTGAAGATAGGCCGCTTGACAGTATATTTTCAATTTAGGCCACCTCCCAGACGCCCGTCAGATGCTGCTGGACTCTTTAGTGACAGTTCCTGGATACGTTGACGAATCGCAGCTTTTGGAAGATCCATCAGCACGTAAAAGAAAACCAGTTTCTACTCCTACAGAGCCGCTGCAACAGCTTCGCGGCAGTCCGTATCCCCAGCTGGATGCCTTTATCTCAGACTACGTGAAGCACCGGAAAAGCACCGGCTTTATCCGCAGTGTGCGCATGAGTGGTGAAGTCAGACACATGGTGCTGTACGAATTTGTGGGCTATCGTTACTGTCATAATATCGGACGCGAACACAAGCGCAACAACATTATGCTTGTGGTTGACCTAGAAAGAGGAGTCTTCTACCAAAAGTGTCACGACCCTGACTGTCAAGGGTTCAGGTCAGAACGATGGCCTTTGCCTGATCGTCTTCGACTGCTTTAAACAGTCAGGCACTTAACGCCGTTTAAGGTACCGACACCATATATGGTACCGGTACATAGGCTAGTGGAACCATAGGGTACCCACACATTCGGCGAGGGTGATGGTACCATATAGTGTACCCCTACCTTCGCATTGGTACCGCACCCATGGCCATGGGTAGGGGTTCCATATATGGTGCCACTACCCTAGGTACCAGTACGATATATGGTACCAGCACCTTATATGGTGTCGGTACAATAAACGGCGTTAAGTGTCTGACTGTTAAACGACAACCGTTTCGAAAAGGGACTATCAAATATAAGACGGACATAAGTTTTGTGTTCTGATTGGTGTTGAGTCTCGATAAAGGTGGTGATGTCGTGGTGGTTTCTGGTCTGATGCGACTGGGTTCATTGCAACCATAGTGTGCAATGGGTCAGAAACATTGGCCACCACCTCACAGGTTTGGTCGTTGCCTACAGTGCACTTTTTGCGTCCTACTTTTGGCTACAGACCGTGACTCAAAATGAAAACTTCCCATTCAAATGTTTTGTATTCTTTACACTGCGCCGGACTACGTACGTAGCTAAAAATGGAAGGCGGATTCGAATGGTTTTAGTATGGTGACACGATGTGGGTTGGTACAGTATCCGCAGGGGTATGAGCGTACGGAGATTGCGTTGTAGGGCGTGACATATGGTAAATGACATTGGATTGACTAATCGCGCAGGATCAGATTTGCATTGTGTAACGCAGTTGCGAGAGCGACTGGCACTCTTAAGAGGACAAGGGGGATTGGTTGTTTGATCTGTCAAGCGAAAGGGCCAATCGGTCAGCGCGCAAAGGCATCCCCACCGTCACACCATCAATTTGGCATGGGCGTCGATCTGCGAAACGCGCTAATTTGCCCGTCTTAATCCCGCCCGCCACTCTTTCCCATTGTTGCCGACTGTCGAGCAAACAGTTGGAGCGACGGGGGCGCCATTTCGTCTCTACGCGCCGGAGAGACCAGCGGCACACAATGGCTAATTACGCCCGATTACTTTCTTGCCACCCCTACTGCGGCTTTCACACCTGTGCTCTGCGCCAACCGTCAATGGGCTAACAGCTCGTTTCAGCTAAACACCTCGAGCGCGCTTCCGGCTCTACCTTGCCCAATTTGGCGGCAGCAGCAGACGCGTAAAATTGACCGGAGCCTCTGGCTTTTGATTCGGAGGTGCTAAATGGGCGGCCTGCGCACATGCGGCCGTGTCGGCAGGGGTCTGGCTGCCATTTAGCACCTTGACATTGAGCGGCGCCACGGGGGCTAAGTAAATCCGACGGCCGGTGGAGAGGCAAAAACAATCGCGCACCGCTGATTTGAATGCTCTTCACTCATCCTCTCACCTAGGCACCCGACCCATAATCCTGCGCCAGCTGCGCTTTTCTTTTTTTGCTAATTATACACCACCAGCAAAGTGCGCACTTTAGCAGACTGGTGCCATCATCCCTACAACACGCACGGCGCAAACTGTTGTTGAGCATTATTTTGCGCGTAGGCCATTTCAGGCCAAGAGGTGCGTGCAGGACCGGGTGCCAACAAAAGACGAGCGACAAATGAGCACCGGACATTCGCTTTCTATTTCAAACACTCGCACAACTTAGTGCCGCTCTCGACAGACACTCCAGCGTTCACTGCCTACAGTACGCGTCGGCGGCCGGCCACTCGCGCCTTCATTGGCTGCCGCCCAGCTCGGCCCGCCCCTCGTCGCCGGCGCCGTTTACCTAGGCGTGAACCGGCGGCGCAGAGTAAATGAGTCGTTGACGGCGCACTCCTCTCTTATTATAATCAAGTACTATCTATTATTGCTAGTAGCTTTGGGCTACGGAGCTGTCCAAATGGCCAACGAATTGTCTTTTTCCATTGATAAGCTGATCGAACCTTCCAACAGTCCCACCAAACCGTTGCTAGCCGATCAGACTGCTCGGATATCTTCTGTCGAACAGGCCAACCTCCTGGCTACCTGGTGGCGAGCTGTTCTGGCCTCGGTGCCGTCTCTTCCGACCGGCAATGCTTCGCCCCTTCTCAATCCTTATTGGACTCAGAATTGGTTCAAAAATGCTCAGACGCCAAGTAGACCCAGCCCAACTGGCAACAACAACACCTATTTGAGTCAGATGAGGCAGACCTACGAAAAGTATTTGAGCACCTTTGGAGTGAAGTTGCCGCCTGCCGACGCGAAGCCGATCGTACCAGCAGTGAAGACGTCGCCAGGAGTCGGTGTCAAGAACTCTGGCAAGAACAGTGACAGTACCAGCAGCCGACACCAAAAGACGTTTACGTGCCCGGATTGCGGCAAAGTGTTCAATGCTCACTATAATCTCACGCGCCACATGCCCGTTCACACCGGAGCACGACCCTTTGTTTGCAAAGTACGTTGTCCCGTCCTACCTAAATGGTTAAATCTGATTTGCGCTTCAGGTCTGCGGTAAAGGTTTTCGCCAAGCCAGCACGCTGTGTCGTCACAAGATCATCCATACGCAAGAAAAACCACACAAATGCCAAACCTGTGGCAAAGCGTTCAACCGCAGCTCCACTCTAAACACCCATATCCGGATTCACATGGGTAAATTTGGCGTTTCTTGGTTTTAGCTCAAACCAGTGAGCGGTTTTTGCAGGCTACAAACCGTACGTATGCGAGTTTTGCGGCAAGGGATTCCACCAGAAAGGCAACTACAAGAACCACAAACTGACGCACAGCGGAGAGAAGGCATACAAGTGCCACATCTGCAACAAGGCTTTCCACCAAGTTTACAATCTCACCTTCCACATGCACACGCATCAAGAGAAGAAACCTTTCACTTGCGAGATATGCGGCAAGGGATTTTGTCGTAATTTTGACCTAAAGAAACACGTCCGAAAACTGCACGATGCTCAAGCCACCAAGCCAAAGCCATCGCCAGTGGGAGGATGGTAGAGAGTTTTACTAGACCCAATGTTTCCCTTATTCTTCTTCACTTACTGTAAGCCTAAGCTTTACGTTCACTTGTGTACATAGATTCGGGCGGCCAGTGGCAGCCCTTCTGTTGCTCTAGTCTTTTGCCTATGAACAACTGTTGTATGTGCAGCGCTGATCCTCGCTAAGCTGAAAAGTGTGCCCAGGCTTCCAGGATTAAGTGAATGTTTATTTATATTGCATCTCTTGTCTGCTGTACGAATGTGCAGTTTGCTGCTTCTGTTGCTCTGCCACGCTCATCAGAATTAGACGGCTTCTGCCGAACAGTAATGTGATTTGCAGTAAACAGTTTGTTAGAGGTTTGTGGTCGGCACCTCGGGGACATTACAGATGGTTATTCAGCGGGAGGGAGCCTAATGCTGTCAAGCAAGGTGCTAAGCGGACGCAATAATATCATCAGCTGAAAGTAGAGCATCTGTTGATGCTAATGCACATCTATTGATCACTTGCAGTTATTAGCAAACCTGATAACTCGTCCCAGGTATATCGCGCGCCCGCCAATTCGTTAGCCGCTTTTTAATTTATTAATATTTTCCAGCCGACGATTCCGTTCAATGGCCGTCGGGCGCGATCGCTCTGACGTGCGACTGCGCAGCGCAGCAACAGCAACCTCCACTGCGCCCCGACGCCTTAATTCGACACCGATCGCACGGAGACAGACACCTCGATGTAAATGATCTCGCAGACCGTAACTGCCTGATGGGCTTTTTGCGGCGGCCGGTGGCGCCGGGCCGCGTGTAGAGGCGTCGCGCCTCAGCGCGCCGGGATTTAGCCAAAGCCGGTCGGCCTCAATCGCCGCACAAAGACTTGCACAATTTTCAAATTGCATTGTGCCGTCTGTCAGATGCTCTTAGACTGCAAAAAGGTTGGCCGGTGCGGTGCGATCGTTTTGACGACCGACCGCAGACCGACAACGACTGGTTGAGCCGGATGACTGGCGTCCGTTCACCTCTGGCCTTCATTAGACGCCCGCCAGTCAATAGAGGTGATTAGGCTGCTAAAACCCCATTAGCACTAAAGGAACAACCCGTCGCGTTCTTACCTGGCCTCCCGGTGTTCTTGCCGGATGGATGCCATCAAGCGCCAACCACTAATGACCGCACATCGTCCAAACACCTCTTAAAACAATCCTACTGTACATACATTCACCACCACCTACCTCGTTCTGCTTCAGCTGATCTGTCACGTACAGTCCGCCACTTGACGGTTGCACTAAGCAAGAACAGTTGAAACCCGCAAGCCTAATAACGCCTTTTTTGCGCTTTCAGAATTCACAAAAATTGTGAGGTCGACTTTTCTATGTATATTCTAGTCTATGCTTAAAATTTGACATACCTTCGTACTTTTCGTGCTTCAATAGAAATTGGTTAAGTTTTGGTGCAAAGAATGCATGTAGCGTACCTTTGGATGGTGTTTGTACCGTGTATTACCGCAGTTAGAAGCCGCTTCTATTTTTTCAAATTTCTTTTAGCTTGCCATCTGGTCATCAAGGGGGACTGCTATTGACAATGGGATTTCAAAATTTTCAAATTACAATAGCAGCATTTTATACAGTAGGTACAAATGTGCCATCAAGTTTTGCCTCTACTGAAAAGACTCGTACTCGATTAGTTCTCTATCCATTAAGTTTTCGGGATTATTTACGCATTGGCACAGTAGTGGCTAATTGGCTGTCTGTGTCGGCGGCTTGGGCACCTGTGACAGCAGTTGTTCGTAGAACTGTAATTTGACTAGATTATCCACGGCTTCGAGTCATGTTTTTACATATGACAGCCACTTGGCTATATCATGCTGTTCGTATAAAGTTTAAAGACTAAACCAGTCAAACCGACTGATCAAACAATTATTATTTTATTGATTCTATTGGAAAACAGTCACCTAGTACAGTGAATGCTCCAAGCATACGGTAAGACTAATTTAACCACATACGCACTGTACGTGTTGCAACCATTGCTGAGCTGAATGCAGTATGATTAACCTTTGATTGGGTAGGATAGGGTTAAGTACTAGTGATAATTTTTAAATTGTTTCATTCAATACGAACCTTGATAACCGGTTATGACAATAATCTGCGATGACTGAATTATGAGAGTGAATTATGAAGCACAATAAATATGCGAGTGTTTTATGCTCAGACACAAACAACTTCACTCCCATCACATTCTGCTGTCTGTTAGCTAGTCTGTACAATCCAGCTTATGAGCAACTGCTATGTACGCTTCATTATCACCAACACGGAAATGGAATTCACTGTAAAACCTTCCGAAGAAAGGAGCTCCAACGACCACATAGTGGCTTGCACTTCCTCTGGTCAGGCTGTGCCAAGCATACTGAAACTGGATTACATTGTGTATAAGCACTAATTCTTGCTGAAATTTTGACTGAGAGCACTCAGTTTGGCAGCTCTTAGTGGCGGCTGTTTAGGGAGCATCCCCCACTATACTTTGGGGATATTTGCCGTCTCCCTCCTTTCATGGATGAGCTGTAGAGATGCGCACGGGCCGGGACGGGCACAGTTTTGAGCCCGCCCGGTCGGCAGGTCGGCCCGGGGCGCCCCGAATTTCTAAAAAATTATGATAAATACAGAGCATTTTTGTGTATTTTCTTGAGATTTCAGTATAGTTCAATATAATTGTGTTCTTTTAAGGTTATTCTCTAATATTCTGACAAATTAACGAATTTCCGACCTCATTTTCTTTGATTTTGCTATAAAAATAAACGTATATGTCAGTTAAACATCAAAACTGAGCCTCAGTAAGGAAAAACTATGAAAAGAGCTAAATTTGGCTCAATTGGACCCAGCCGATTATTTTACCGAAAAAAAGCGGGCCGGGCCGAAAATTCCGGACCGAGCACATCCCTAGTTAGTGAGCTGCTATACTAGATATTTTACAATACCTGACCATCACTCCGTAGCAGCGTGTAATCACGTGGTTGTAAAGTGAACCAACGGCGTCCGCCTTTGAAACTGACACTTGGTAAATGTTCTAGCTCACTGCTGTTGAAGTCCATCATAGAATCATAATCGAATTGGGGGTACCGTTGCCGCATTCTGACCTCTAACCAGTCAGCCAGATCATCGGTCAACCCAACTCCGCCACTTCCAGTGTCGTATACAATGAACTCGGATTTTCTTCTCCTTTCTGATCCGAATGTAATCTGAAGCAGGTTGTTATAATCAAACAAAACTGTGAAAGCACTATTATTAATGTTTTTTCAAAAATACCATAAAAATTACAAAAATTGCTTTCCAGAACAAATCATAGATTAGGCAGCGCAAGGGAACTGAATTTTAAAATTGCAATTTTGTACCAGCAGGGGCCTGTTTCACCAATTTACAAATACAAATACATACAAATACAAACGGATTTCTGTTTCACCAACATGCCAATTCACAAATACAAATACAAACGAAATACAAGTAGAATTTCACAAATGCAAACGAAAAACAAACGTTCCTGTTTCACCAAAATACAAGTGATTTACAATTCCTTCCAATTTGTGAAATTTTTTCACAAAGGTCTGAGGCTTTGTAAGTTGATTCTATGTTTAGTGTTTCGGTGTGTCGTATGGTGGAAATGTGACTAGGTGAATTAGAAGAGCCTAAAAAGACTCTAAAATAAATTCTGCGCTGCAAACGTGCTCATGCAACAATGCTCCTGCACCTCCTCATCTTCATTTTATGCGGCTTAATAGATTAGTTAGGTTTAGGGTGTCAAACACCATTCTGCTACTTTTTGCGTTATTTTTCTTCCTCCTCCTTTCTAAATCACTTGTAAAATTTTTTCACAAATACAAATACAAAGATTTTTTGGTGAAACAGAATCAGGCCCGTTTGTATTTGTATTTGTGATTGTAAAATCTGCTTTGCATTTGTAAATTGGTGAAACAGGCCCCAGGACCACTTTTTAATTGGTTCGAATGTGAGCTGAAAAATCGAAAATTTTAACTCTCTCGCTATCCTATCCTACATCCCGGCAACTAGCGAAGTAGAGCGGTGTGCTAAAGTGCCAGTCCGACAGACTGGCAGAAGTATAAATCTGCCTTAACCTCGACTTCTTGGTCTACAGCCCAGTGGTAGCAGCCGAACCTATCACCTATTGAGCACGGCAGCAAAGTTAGTTGTTGATATGTGAGCTTGTCAAAACAGTCTGGCATGCTGTTTCCCATTGACCAGTAGCCTGGCTTTGTGTATTGGTCGCTCCAGTCTGTGTCTTTTATCCACAGAGAGAACATCTAAACATCTTGCAGGTGAAAGTTCTTGCTGGTCTTAGGTACCGGTTGAATTGTAGGAGGGAGTCGCTGGAATAGAAGAGCAAAGTCGGTAGGATATGGTTTCTGATCAACGTCACATAAGCTTTTATAATTACTCAGACCCAGCAGTGCCCTGACTCTGCTTGAATTGCTAAGCATGTTGCTTTTGTTGAAAACACTTCCAAATAGGAATGGAAGAGTTCCAGGCCATTCATTTTCAGCTCCACTTGTTACAAATTTCAACTCAACCCCATAAAATCTTCAAATAATAAATTCTGTTTTTAATCAATGTCGTATAGTATAAACCAGAAAGCGTCAGGTTTTTCCGTGAACCACGGAAATTAGTTTGAGGGCTGGTTGTAGTTTAAGGACGGGCCTGACCCTGGTCTAATTGCTGCTGACCGCCGAAACGTTGCATTACGCGCAATTACGGCCAATTTTCGTGACCTGCATGAGGATCAACACTGGTCGGTTTGTTAGATTCTGTGGTTGACGGAAAATGGAACAGTCTGGCACTTTAACGCCGTTTATGGTACTGGCACCATATATGGTGCCGGTACCTAGGTTAACCAAATACACGGATATTTAACAGTTTCCTAAACCTAATCATCGTTCAAACTTTTCGATTTTCCAGGTTAATCTTTCAGGTCAACATCGATTTTTTATTTTGACAGGTCCTAATTAGTATTTGGTATTGGGTGACAAACACCCCAATACCCAATACCTGGAAAACACCCCAATACTACGAATACCCAATACCAATTCGCACTCTAACTAGCAGCAAGAATAACCTATGTTATGTAAGAGTCCCAAAAACGATTTCAGATGAAGCGTTCAGAAAAAGAAGGTGGGTTCAGATGAACTACAAGGTCTGGAACGTGATCGAAACAAATTAGTTTCTTTAAAATAATTTAACCGTAGATTCTTGAATAACTCGAAGAGTTAAAGCCCCAATTTTTAAGTCTCAAATCGTCATTATGAATGAAGTTCGAGTTGGAAACTTTTGTTCCATAGTTAAGCTAGCCGATTTTCGCGCGCTTGAGACTGGAGCGTCGATTTTGGAATTAGTTTACAGCATTTCAATAACTCATCTTTAGTGTACAAACTTACAGACCCCAGGCCAAAGTTTCTATGTTGGCGGGTCTGAATAGGCCAAGGCCGCGACTTGATCGATTCAGAACATTGACTCTTAGGATTTTCGAACGCATACACGCACACCTGCGTACGATGTAGGATAGGATAGCCCTTTCAGCGGCTTCGACTGGTTTCAAACGCACAAACAACAGGCCACAATGATTCAGAGGACACCGCTACGCAATTGCTTGTCCTGGATCAAATAGAAGGACTAACCTGAACTGAATGGCTGTACCACCACTGTACCCTTCCCTGTATTCCGAACTGATTGGGTCCGCTTGGGTAGACCAACCATTGTTAGACAGCTCAGCCCATGATAGATCGCTGCCAGTGTCGAGAATAGCAGAAATGGTCTGCTTTTTATCATTGGCATCAGCTATTTGAATGGATGCAAAGAATCCCCCTTCTAACCACTCTCTGTAACGCTACATTTCGCTGCTGTCTTTTGAAATCGCTTCTCAAAGATACAGGGATCTAACGCAGCCAATATCTTTAGCTTTCGTGCAGAGGGTGTTGTCAGAAACAGACAAAGGCCGAGTGTACACAGGTAATTCATGTTGAAGCTGAAGCAAACATAGTGCATCAAAGTTGGCTCCATTTGAACAGTTGAGCTGGCAAGAGCAGTGGTGCACAAACGTTTAATGCATTCTAGAAAGTGCAGGCTGCAGAAACCAGGGCAAAGGCATGCATAAACAACGTCTTAAAACGCATCTTTGCTTCAAATGTACTGAAACAGGGCTAGCGAAAGAAGCATAAACGCAGCTAAAATGGCAGATGTCACGATATAGTAGCAATATTTTTTACAATAAGAACAATTATTTATGACACCCAGCCCAACTGGTTCTCTAGCGCATGACCGGGCTCATACTTTCTGCAGAAATTAGTCTACGGTGCCTACTGTGTACACAAGATTTACGGTTGATTGATTCAGGCCAGGAAAGTATGATTATACGTACTGTACGGTGGTATACCGCATAATGCGGTTTCAATAAAGATATACAACCTAAGATAATTTTATACCTGTCCGATCCCTATTCGTTACACAATTCCTTCAGGCACATTCCTCTAGTTTACCTACTGTACCTAAAATCGAAGGATGCCCGGGTACCGTATCCATGATGTGAAAACGTTCTCTCAGCTTCAACGAGCTACAAAAATCGTAAGTATAGGTTACTGCAACTACCGTGTCACGGGTTACCGTATTCTTTAAAATCGACCTCTTCGCTTGTTTCTTAGCCGATTTTTACCGGATTTCGTTTTATACCTAAGTCTAAGCCACTATTCTGTAGCTTAAGGATAGCGCTACAATAATCTGAAATATAGAGCATACATTTTAGGGGTTACAGATGGAGTAGCCAACTGCTATAGAGCAGGAAGCGACACAAGGTCGGGCAGCCTCCTTAACAACAACCCTCCCCTTTTGCTGTCTGGAACCTTTCTGGAAACCCATGTAAACTTTTGTATCTCTTCTGTTTCTTGATAATGGGCTCAGTAAGGTCAATTTGTGCTGCGTTCCTTCCAAACATTCCAGATGAAAACCACGTTCGAAATGCATGCCTCACTGAAATGCGTTTTTTATCGTTGTGGCGTAATCTAGAAAATATCTTGTCCTCACTCGCTATTTACCATAAAAAATCTGCCGGACAGTAATTCATTTGTTTCAGTTCTCCTGCTCCTAATTTGCAGTGGTTATACATGGATTTAGCAGATTATGTTGCAAATTAGCACCCATTCTTCAAAACTGTTAAACTTCTCGTTCAGTTGCTTAACTATGTGCAGCCTGATATTCATTCAGACTGCGTGGCGCAAAAATTGCGGTACTGAGGAACCGGTCTTAACGGTCGATCTCGTTTGTTTCTTTAGGCGCGCGGGCATGCAGTTTAGCGTGCTTGGTGGAGTAAATGGTGGCTAATTATAGCACTCTATCATTACGAAGATTCTGGATTATACGCCTTCCACATCTCAGACAAAGAAGCTGCATGTAGAAGGCGGTTGCGCCTAGCTGGTCTTCTTACTTAGAATTTCATCGGAAGAAAGAAAAGGTAAAAAACGCGACCATTGATCGAAAATAGAAATAGCTGTAATAACCTTTGCAGCACGATGCCAATGACAGCGGGCGGAGGTTCGACCTTTTTCCCGCCTTCCATGCCATCTTTCTGGAACCAGCCGGCCTACTACCAAACGCAGCCGAATGGCGGCGGCGTACCGTCGATTCCGGTCTCTTCTCCACTGCCGTTTCTGGGCAATTCGGGCGCTTTCCAGTATCCCAGCTTCTCCCAGTTGCAGCTGCAAGCCGCCGCCGTGGCCGTGCAACAAGCAGCAGCCGCTCAGTCGTCTCTGCATTCTCCGGCCGCAGCGCCCAGTCCCACCTTTCCGTCCAGTGTGCCGACCCCGTCACCACCGGCTGTCAGCGGCGCCGGCGAAGTGTTGGCGGCAACCGGCGGACTTACATGGCTCAGTTCTCAGGCCGGACTGATCCGTAGCGAGCGAGGAGTTGTTTCTTTCCAGCTGAAGGACTTTTGCGATCAGGCAGTGAACGACCTGACCTCTGTGTTGCGTCCGGGATTCCGGCTCAAGTTCCAAGCGATCGCAGCGCCCGGCGTGCAGCACAGCATGGAAGCGCAGTGGGTGGCTACCTTCGTGGCGCCGGTGCATGGCTCGCAAGCCGACCGGATGAGCGATGGGCTGGTGAATTTGGAGGCGCCTTTGGGCGTGGAGACCGGGCCGCCGCAGCTGCCCAAAGACCCCTACAACCTAGAGCTTGAAGCCAAAGCCGTGCCTATGCTGCTGCTCATCTTCGAACACAACGGAACACCGCACTGCCCGCTAGGCAACTTTCACTGCCACATCAGCAACTGTGGCGACGAGAACCTCTACCGCTACGTCGGCACCAGCAGTCTCAAGCGCCGACAGTTTCTCGAGAAACGCACGCACCTCTTCAACATAAACCAGAATGATCTCGTCTCGCTACAACCTCCCGCTATCTACACCACAGTGGTGACGCTGGCCAAGCAACTGCTCTCTCGCGGCGGTGCCTGTCTGATGCAAGAGTTGTTCGACCATTTTGGCAGTTGTCCTGATATTCCGCTGGAGGCTAGAGACACGATCGGCGATGGTAGTTAATTATGTCTCCCGGTTGTGCTGCATCTAGTGGCTTATTTTAGGAAAGAATCAGTTTTTGCGCTTCCTTTTGGCTCATCCGTGGATCTTTTCAGTCTTCCCAAGTCGAGTCTTCGTTAGTGTGCGTCGCAACCTGCCGCAATTCGATTATGCTGGCTTTATTAATCGGGTAAGCGTCAGTACAATACAAACCACCGCTTTTCCTAAGTGCTGGGGAGGCGGTGGTGTGCAGTAATATATGGTTTAAAATGGAATTTTGAACTAAACTGATTAAAAATAACCAAAATTACAACAGTTTTGATCAAATATTGTTTGCAGAGGTATCAGATATTGCTTAGGGAGGCGTGCATAGCCTGTCGTTAATAACCGACCCACTTGCTTCTCCCCTCTCCGTCCGTCCCTCGCCGCAAAGTTTTGCTTTGCAACTTCTTAAGGAATATGGGCAATTTTAGAACGATTTTTCGGCCTTCGACTGACGTTAGGCTAACCCCCTCCATAATGTAACAGGTCCCGGTTTGTGTGGGGGAGGAGGGTTCCGTCAGGTGGGGGGGGCGAGGGGGTTTCGCCCAGACGGGTCCAAAATTTAAAAAATCTCCAGAAACGCCTGGAAATTCGTTCTTAGCTCATTTTTTCAGTAAGGAGGCTAAAAATCGCTATTTTAAGCTGAAGTTCCAAAAACACAGATTTCGCTTAAACTTCAGCAGTGGAAACGCAAAACTCGTTCCCAAAAGCTTTTCAAGCGAATTTTAAGCTAAAAATTAGTTATTTCTGAGCCAGTTTGTTAGTACTGGAGCCGCTACTACTAGTAATTGCATTTTTGGGTCGGGATGAGGGGGATTTGCCCTTCCTAGCTAGGGGGTAGCCTCAAACCCTCCGCCCCCTCCGTGGCAACTGATACCCCTCCAGCCCTTCTGGCACATGTATCCGACCCATACTCATGCAGCAGGTTAGTCATTTGTCTACCGGTGTCAGGTTGGTGTGAGGGAATCGGTTATACAAGTCTATTTAATATTGAGTTTGTGTGTGAGTTTTGTCTTCAGCAATTTCCTGATTTCGAGTTTCGCAATTCGTCTCCGACCAACGGCTACGTTAGCGCCGCTCCTGCCGTGCACCGTCCGTTGCCTTGTTCGTCTGCCGGCTGGCCGATGTCAGTGGCCTCCAGCGAGCCTCTCCTGACGCCGTCGTTCGCGCCGTCACCGGCCTTGGTCAGCAGTACCAGCGCTCTCTGTTCGGCCACCAACAGCAGCTACGGAAGTGGCAGCAACCTGTCGATGCAGAGCAACGACCTCTTCTGCAACGGCATCCAGACGTCGACGCCGACTGTCCCGAGTCACTGGAACGTGCGATCGCCAGTCGACGAGGTGTTGCCGCCGCCACCGGCGCCGCCTCCCGGCCTGCAGCGCCAGCAGCAGAACGGTTCGGTGGCTCCGATCGGAGTGCTGCCGGGTGCCGAGCAGAATGCGCTACCTGCCCAACCGACCGCCAATTTCTGGGGCGTCGGCGGCAGAATCAAGCGATTCGCCGACGTCGATACGCAGACCGACAGTGTGACGGTGGTCTTCAACGGCAATACGTCGATGGTGGACGCTTGCGTGCAGACCGAGGTTGAGCTGAAATCGACCGGCTGTGGACCGGACGATGAGCCGCTGAGTGAGGAGAACACCTCCGGTACTCAGTCCTTCACCGATTCTACCAGAAGTGGTCTGTCTGTCTTTGAAAAGCCAGTTACTGTCTAGTTGTGTTGTTGTAGATCGTGACCAATATTTGGACATACCGATGGGGCTGCAGCCGACCAGTCTGTTCGGCGATTTTGGGGGAGCGTTCGTGCCGACCGCTAACGACGAGCCGCGCGCCGGATTTGATCCGATGTTCGACGGACCGCTGAGTCTGGGCGGCCTGTCCATCGCCGGACTACAGAAACTGACTTTGGACGGTTGAAGGCAGTTGAGTTGGTGAGTTGAATAGTAAGGGATTTCTCCATATGGTATGCCTACAAGTTTTGATTAGTCAAACGGCTGTTACCATGCATTTAAAGTATCTGAAAATTTCTGAGCTGAAAACTTCTGGGAATGACTGTGTGAGTTATGGAATATGGTTGATATACCATATTTACTATTTTTATGGCTCCCATTTCAGCTTTGTTGTTTATCTGATCGCAGTTGTTAGGGTCAGAAATTTAAAAAAAATATTTCTGAAAAATCAGTATGCAAATTTGGGCAAAAAGTGAGAAAATTCACGTGCCTACATGCAATTTTTAGTAAATTCTGTGGAAGCAGCCAACATTTTATCCAGCAACCTGCATAATACTTCTTTTGCATTGAGCTTAACAGCGACTGCGTAAGATTTCCTTCCTTACCTAGAAGTGACTCTGAAGACAATTTTCGGTGAAATTATGTAGTTATAGGCAGTGTTTAGACCTGTATTGGCGTTTTCGAACAGTTTTCTTAACTGACTTGAGGTGCAAAAGTGGAAAATTTAGTGTAAGTGCCTGTACTAGCACGCTGGACCCCTTTAAGATTATATTAAAAAATTATTTTTTAAAAAGCAAAAATCTTTGGCCTTTAAAAGATTTTTTAACAACTGTGGTTCTGATTGATTGAATACGACCTGGAAGGTGCGATTTTCTTAACTATGGGATTTTCTATCCTGTTTGTGAAATTCGCTAATTATTACAGTATCCGTTGAGCCTAAAGATAAGTACAGGGTGATTCACATATCCCGCCGGGTTTCGCAAGCTCAGAACTTTTTTGTTTGTTGACCGAATCGGCTGATTTTTCGGTATGATATGTGGATATACTTCGCATTTTACTGTTTAAAATTTCAGCTTATTTCAGAACGAAATGCCTGAAAACGGGCAATTCTACCGCAGACTGAAATTTCCAAAATTGGCCCTAAATATATTTCGCTTGTGCGCGATTAGGCTAGTGTTTGAGTGTTGAAAAGATTCTTAAAACATAGTGGGTTGACGCTTTATTCACTTTTCAACACAAACCGACATTTTTGGCAGTTGTGATAGCTTTTTCGGTGAAGGAACGTGCAAAATGCGCTGTGCAGTTTCCTCCAAGAGATCCGCTGGTGGCATGAATGGCTGATCGAAGAGGGCAGTCTGCCCAACAAGATTAGGAAAAGCGTCCACCAACCAGCGTGGAGGGTGGAATACCACCAGCGGCTGCAGAAAGTGATTGAAAACAATGACCACCACGTTGAAGTGCATAACTGGTGACGTAGTGCATGGAATTGGTTGAAATTTGACACATTAAAGTACGAAGTGTGTCCACACATCATATTAAAAAATCAGCCGATTCGGTCTACAAATAAAGAAGTTCTGAGCTTGCGAAACCTGGCGGGGTATGTGAATCACCCTGTGTATGCTTAATGATGACAAACAGCAATGTTTTGAGGAACTCGATCTACTTCCTGTGGTAGCGGTAGCATACCATATGCCGAGAAGTCCCTGATTGTTTTTCTAAGATCACAGTAGGTAAAGGTGGTGGCCTGTTTAGGGCAGTCAAGAAGCTAGCCATATTGTTGCGTGTACCCGGGTAATTGGCTGGTCGACCGACCATGTGTTAAACGATTCAGTCAGAGATGAGACTTAACCCCCGCTTACCACCAAGTACATAATTGTAACGTTTGTGTGTGTTTTCTTTTGCTATGTTACTTCGTTGTGTCGAACGCACTTAGTCATGTTCCGAAAACGGGTGTTTCTTTTTATGCCTATTTTAGCGCAGGTACAACAATTTATTAACGCTTAGTATGGGCGAGTGAGTGAGTGGATCTAATTATTTTTTCTTTCCACCTGACGCTGTGGATAGACAGACGGCTATACTGAATTTTTTCCACGGAGTGCTGTGCTGTACGTATTTTACCGTTTCGTAGCTTTCGTCTAGCATCCTATCTCACTTGAATATTGCCTAATTGCCAAAAATACTTACCACCGAGAATTACTGTCGGCGCGGTCGTAGGGTTACGCTGCTGCTTTCACAGTTACAAACTAATGATGTGCATTTATTTTTCGTTGGTTTTCGCGTTTGTTGCAATGTCTTCCCGGCCGAACTAAATGGTCGGCGCTCTTCTTCTCCGTGCGAGCCTGCGCCCGGCCATTTGGTCCTTTTTCTTTTGGGAATGTCCGTCTATCTATGCATGTTGTACAGAAGCTTTCATTTAGTTGGCGTGTCCTTGTGTTAGTGCTTTGGTTGGACGGTCGTCGAAAACGTGAACTTTGCTCGGTGTCATATATTCTGATCATGCAATATTGTGAGCGCGACGGCCACTCGGCCTGTGTCCTGTCTCGCTAGTTGGCCCAGCCGCCTGGTCTGGTCGACGCGCCCAATTCACAGATAGTTTTGTTTTTGTTGACGGGTTAACTCAGCCCAAAAACTTTCGGATGAAAATTTTAAATGTGCTCAGACGATACCTGGACAATGATGCTACTACCCTCGTTGTTGGTGTTTTTAGTTGAACATACTGTATGAACCCGTTAGATTGTTTTAGTCGCACATGCTAAGCCTTGGTTTGCTAGTTAGCAAAGCAATCGGGTTACTGAACCTTGATCTTGTAAATTTCATAGCTGGTTTGCTGCCATTACGTAGTGTCTGTTAACTACCGCCTCACTCTGTTCGCGTCCAGCCATGCTCGAAGAGCCCTTCTATTCTGTTAGTAAGCATTCAGATGCAGCAACTTATCACAGTGGAAACAGGTTGTTGATATTTAGTTTGTTCCACTCTGGTACGTTACTGTAACCTGAGCGACTGATGCTTACTACCTTCTGTTACTAAGAACGGTCGATAGAGAGAAGGCTGTTGGAGCAAGGAACGGAGTGGAGCGGTGTTTTCCGAGTGCTCTAGTTCAGAAAAGGTTGCCTTTCAGTAATCGATGTGAGCATTCCGTGTCACTTGATGCATATCAGGACTGTTCTCGCTCCTTTCTCTGGCGAGATGACATTGCATCGTGCTGGTGTTATAATAATAATGTTGTTGTATTTAGAGTTTCCAGACTTCTCGCGTTATATCAGGTACTTGATCGTATGGAACACGGTAACAATGCAAGCTATTAATGTTGGTTCGCTTTCTTTTCCCAGTCAAAACTGTCTAATACTGATTGATCTTTGCTGCGTTCTTGTTGTAGCCATGTACACTGTAGTTGATAGTGCGCGTCCAGTTGTTATTGTTGTCCTTCCCAGAGTGTGCCATAATCCCTAGGAGGTCATCCGACCCTGTGCACCTTTCCTTAGCTGTTACACGACTTGTGTTGCGCACCCAAAGCCCACTCTTGTCGTCTGTGCTTTTATCGGTTGACTCACACTGCTGTATTCATTGATATTCGCGGATAAACGGTTAGATAGTAGTCACTCTCTCTTTCACAGCAGCTCTCTGAAGGTCAGTGCTTCGGATGCCATTTCTTCCTGGTTCCGGTAATTGCCTTCCACTTTGTCGTGTTGCTCTAGCTGAATGAAAGAAAGCAAGTAATCAGTTGGGCAAATGATAAGGTCGCACCTCTCGATAAATATCGTCATTCTGATCAAAATCGCCCTTTCTACGCGGTAGAATGTGGACGTGCACGTGCTAAAATGAGCTAGGCAATGTGATTTCAGGGTTCGTGCCCGTCAGCAGATTTTGGGTGTCACTCCATAAAAACATGCAATCTGTAGGTTGTAGAAGCAGCAATGAAAGTGCATGTAATTCAGTCAGTATCAGTGGGTTTAAGAAGGCTAATTTTTCAAAATTTTCTCGTCCAACCAGACTACTGAAACTGTTTGTTTTATGCTCAGAATGCCTTTCAAACGCGTTTTTTAAGGCTAATTTTTCAGAATTTTCTTGCTATGGTTGAGTCGCACACTAGTTTTCGGGTAAGAAATGTCACATTTTAGTGTGAAGAAGTTTTGAAAATGTCAGGGGATTTTTTGGCGTTTGCCTGGAAAGGTCAGGAGATTTTGGATCGTCAGAGCGGCACGAACCCTGCAATTGTGTGCATGCTACGTAACTTATTACATCAACAGTCTGGCCTGCCAGCGGGCCGTCTTGTAAGCTGACGGTCGATGAATCAACTTCATAAAACTTTTCGAGCGCCGCTTGAATCTTCTGCACGCAATTGAAAAGGTCAGACACTTCTGACTGGCTTAAATCAACGAACTTTTTTGCTTGTCTTATCGGAGCCACTAAGACATCTGCAAAGGGGTCTTCCTAATAGACAGATAGCATTTTTGCTACGGCCATACATGTGCGAGTGGTAGATTATAATTCTTCTCCCCTATCCCCTGGGCACATGTATGACCAGCACTTACGGCCTTTTACGACAGGCTTCCGATTGACAAATGCGTATGACAGATCGCTTACATAGAAGACACTATGGCCAGGGATTTTATGCGATCCGAATTGAAATTCTGCTTCAGATGGCGCTGAAGGAAGGTTAATCAGAGTAACAGACAAGAACCAGCACAAAAAACATACTGGTTTGCGCAGCAGACGTATTAGAGATCTGGTAGATGTCGCGTCGGCGATGTTTATGACAGGGCAGTCTTTGCCTCACTTGTTCCAGGTATTCGAGATCGATTTCGGCCACACACACGTCCACGTCCTCTCTGCACTGCGACACTACAGTGCCCCAGGGATCGACGATCATGGCATGACCGTAGGAAGTTCTTTTCTCATTGTGCCGACCAGTTTGGGCCGCTGCTAACACGTAACACTGCGTTTCTATAGCACGAGCGCGCAACAGACACTAAAACTGCACCGAAACGCATGCGTGCGTCATCAGGACACGAGTCAGCTTACTTCCCAATGCGCTAAACCAGTGTTTAGCGTGAATGCAGAGGGATAAGTCAGAATATGAGCCCCTTGATCTCTTAACCAGAGGGAAAACTCGGCGAACCGGAGATCGTAACACTAAATTCAGCAACACGTACGTAGTTCGGTCGACATGCATAGTACAGTCTGGCACTTAAAGCCGGTTATGGGACCGACACCATATATGGTAGCCCCGTTCGGAACTGTGTGTCGATACCATAAACGGCTTTAAGTGCCTGACTGTAGTACCAACGTACGATTCCCATTCCGACCGATCCTACTGGCGTGCGGACAGGTCTGACGAGAGCTGAGCCAGCTTTTGAAAATTCGCTTTCCATCAGACGCACCTTTCCAGGGATATCCACATTGAACAGATGCAGTTTGCGGTACTTGGCAACGGTTTGGCCGGATTCGTTTAGAATAAGGTGACAATTGTAGACTTTGTTGTCCGGCTGCTTGCCGTCCTCTAATTGAAAGCACGTGCCTACTACAAAGTTAGACGGAATTGATTCAGTGTGCGCACTTTTTCGTGTAGACCACCCAAAGAGAGCCATACGGAATGCTGTTTGGCTAGATTTCTGTAGCGCTGCACTGTGTCGCCTTCTGCTGACGTACTCAGCTGGAACGACTCCTCACGACTTCTGCCGACGAAGTCAAAGCATTCAGGCAGAAATACCATCTGTGTAAGACTGCAGGTTTTAATAAATTCAGTGTTTGACCGACCTGACCTGAGCACCCCGGGCACACGCACGCCCGATCAGAGTGGCCGCAGTTTCCAAATTTTTCTCAACGTCGTGTGTAGACGTCATCTGACACACCGCCACTACACTTTTCCTGCCAACCTGGGTCATTCTGGGCAATATCCGATTCATTGACCCAAAACTGAATTTTCACCTAAAGAAAGATCAGTGGCGTATTATAGAAAGCGGGTGTAAAAGTTTTAAACCGCTGCCCGACCAGGGTAAAAAATTTAGCCTTCAAAAACGCGTTTAAAAGGCATTCTGAGCTTAAAATCAACAGAAATTACCAGTTTTAGTAGTTTTTATAGCGGTCTGGTTGGGCTTCTGCCCGACCAGGGCAAGAAAATTTAGCCTTCAAAACATATTTAGAAGGCATTCTGATCACAAAATAAACAGTTTCAGATATAATTCAATAGTTTCTCTTATTTTTGACAGACTCTCTCTTCCTACCTACACCCCCTGGATGCGCCACTGTTAAAGATTGACAATAACCAACTGATACAGTAGCACAAAGCAGCTGCTAGTGCCGACGTAGTATCGTTCGTTCAATGTAAAATAAAATGTTGCATTTTATTCTAATAGTACTACAGAACTAGATAGGATAACTATGCAACGATGATCTATCTAGGACGGATTCAACAAGACCAGATGGACACAGAAAATAACAATTGTTTTGAGCTCGTGTCAAGTTTACGACTTTCCTTTTTGCTTCTTAGTTGCCTCTTTTAGCTGTTTCTTCCGTTTGTCGCTCGCCTGTTTCTTCAGCCACTTTCGTTTGTATAGTTGGTACTGGCTGGAAAACCTCTGGCGTCGGACGATCCACTGTCGATGGTACTTGTTACGAGTTTCGCGAAATTTATCTTTCTGATCGCGGTAATACTCGGTCACGTCTTCTCGCACTTGATTCGACGTCGGAAGACCCAAGGCTGACCTGTAGCGGATGGCCAGATGTGTGCCCGCGATCGTCACTGTATACCTAGCCGGCGTGGCTATCTGAACATTTGCATCTATAGCACTCAATCAATGAAACATAAACTAACAGCAACGCTGTGGAGCGACCCCCCTCAGTCGGCCATACCACCCTCCGAAAATCCGGCGACGACGTTTTCTTTGGGAAAGCAAAAAGTTTTCGGTCACACACCCCTCGGAAGCCCATACCCCCCTCTGAAAATCCGGCCACCTTTTTTTTGGGAAAGTGTTTTTTGTACTCTGCAACCCCCGCCGAAAAACCATACCATTCTCCATTTTATCCGGCCCATGTATGAGCGACTGTAAGATCAAATGATAGTAATTCCGGCACAGTTGGTGCAGTGGTTTAGGAAGCAAAGTCACTGTGCTCGTGTCGTGCGTTCATCCACTCGGCGGGGCAAGTTTCTTGCCGCAAAGAGTTGGTGGTCGGCACAAAGCCCAACCCAGGCCACCGAAAGCTGATGACAGCGAGTAGGTAAATGGGAACCGACTGGAGCTGCCTAAGTACCTAAAGTACCGCACATGTGTTGGGACAAACGGGAACGGGGACAGCTAACACTGAGACCCGCCCAGACTGACACTGAGCATGTGTTTAGGCTAGTAGCGACGGCAGTGATGTGGGAGTGCGTGATGGGTCCGCAGTGTGGCCTAACGCAGGGGCTACCACGGCCCCGCCGCCATCCAATAGCACCGATATCAAACATAGCACAGAAATCACCTTGTAAAGCGCATAGGCAGAGGCTGCATTTCCAGCAGCCGGAGGAATTTTGTGCAAGTAAGCGGAGACCGATTCCGGCACGAATGACAGATCACTGACAAATCCGATCAGGTCGAATCCTCTAAATCAGTGGCTTTTGAATTTGAATTTTGTAGTATTGGTTTCAAACGCACTTTGCCGCCAGCATATAGAAGCTGCCGAACCAAACGCAGGAAGTGACCACATGCACAGAGACTAGAATGTACCAGTACCGCTTGGACAAGTACTTGAACTTTGCCAACAGTCCTTTCGGCTCTTCCTCGTCTTTCCTTTCCACCGCTTTGTTTTGGTCGGCTCTAGAGTCTCTGCTGACCGCAGACGCTCTCATCGAACAACACTCGCTCAACATGAGATGCCGTCGCTGGACCAAAGCACAGAAATTCTGTTCACAGTTCTCCTGGCGCAACCGCTTCATTAACGATGTGTTGCTACCGGCAGCGATGAAAGAGCGAGATGAACAGACGAATCGACGTCCCAGCACTGATTCGAGAGAGAACAAAGGACGAACCGGCGACCGGCAGCCGCTCGACACCACAGACACAGCGGCGCGCCAACCCCGCAGCATGACCGTACGTAGAAATACTTAGAGAGATCACAACGATGCCACTAAGCTAAAATACATTTTGTAAAATGTACAGTGCGAAGTGGTATTGGGGTGTTTTCGAGGTATTGGATGTTGTGGTTTTTGTCCCCCAATACCCAATACTCATTGGCACCTGTCAAAATCGATGTTGACCTGAAAAATTAATCTAGAAAAATCGAAAAGGTTGATCGACAGGTTTAGGAGCTGTTTTTGCGTTGATCAACTAAAAGTTAATAGAATTTCTTGGAGTGTCCCGCTTTCCTAAGTATCACACCAGTAATTAATTTCCCTGGTCTTATCTAAAGTAAAAATTGTGCCATTTCTAACGATACAGAATGTACCAGTACCGTACATGTACGTATGTACCCAGGGCTGTGGGGTTGGTACACCCTTTCCGGCCGAGTTAGGAAACGAATTCAACGAAAATAAGAAACGCGATTGAACTATGCATAAAGTACTAAACCTACAGCCTAAAATGTGCCAGTTCACAGAAAAAGCAGTAAACTGAGTCTATCTTAGCTTACACAGATATTTCATCATCAACTCTTTGCCATAAATAAACTTGCAGCTGTATGTAAGCGCCAGCTAGGAATGACGAATCCTCAGGAAACAACAATTTTATCATGCTAAGAGATATACCTTTATTCTGTCAAACAATAAACACAACAACAATAGATAGAACAATTTCACAATCTCTATGACTGATTGATTACCAGTCTTAAGAGTTATCATAACAAGGAATGACCGTCTGCCTAACCAAGTAAGTTGCAGCTATAGTTCAGCTTTGGAGGTTGGACTTAGAGCTTAGAGCCAAGTAGAATATTAACACGGCCAATATCAACATGACAGTCTCGGTTGCGACGTACGGGCCGCTTGAAGATCCCTAAAACGGGTATAGCAGTGCAAACAGCAATGTCTGTTTCAATAAACTGTTCTTACTGGATGTTCCACCTCGATTGTAAACAAAGGTTTTACACTGCCAAAATTCTCACCACCCCTTTGAGCCTGAAAATTTGAAATTAATGCACCAGTCATTTGGCGTGGGCGTCTTCTCTTGGACAAACACCGATGTCCCAATTTAATTAACCCACTCATCTGGCCAATTCCAATCACTCTTTATAAGTAGCTTCTACGATAATTTTGTCACTTTCACACAGAAAAACCAGCGATTTGGGTTGTATTTGAGAATAATACAAGGATTTTGTGAAGCCAGAAGCGGTTTTTTCATTTCTACCTTCCCGTGAATTTTTGAAATCGGGAGATCAGTTGGTTACAAGCAGAGCATAATACGTCCCAACAACAGTTAACACCTTTCTAACAGCTGCATAGCCATCTTCGTCGTAGACGTTGACTTTGTATTTTCCGGCGGGTGCATTTTTGTGTTCCTCCGACCAACTCAGCTGATATTTGCTGGTCTCTTCTGAGATGGCAGCCGGCATTAGTTTACCACCAACCTCTGCGTACAACGACAGATCCTAAAGCCACTGTAACAAGTTGAACCTAACCTCAACTCTCAACTAGTCACGCACCTCTCAGGGCTAAGGGGAGTCTGAGGTAAGTTATCCTGCCTCGGAAAGTTTTTTCACAATTTTCTGTAGGACACAAACATGCATATTCCATGGTAACTGATACCCCTCCAGATTTTCCGGCCCGTGATTTATTGGGGTAACCCTGTTATACTACAGTATTTAACAGGGCTGTACAATCAAAATAAAGGTCAAACACTTACCTGCATACATGGGCCGGGGGGGGTAAGGGGGGTATACCCCTCCCCCTCGGCCGGCCACCCCCCCTCCCGGAGGGAGGAAAATTTCGCTTATTTAAGGCAAAATAGGCGTTTTTTGGCCTTTTTTCGGGGGACCCCCGACGTCTCAACCCCCCCTACCCCCTCCGGATTTTTCCGGCCCATGTATGCTTACCTGAACGTCATTTTGGCAACTCAGAGAAAATTCGACAACGAAAGTTGTGCTCATGTGAAAGAAGGCATCTTTAGTTGTGTAGTAAGAGGATGTAGCTTTGGGACTCTGGCAGGTGGTCGCTGAAAACCGGAAAACACTAAATACGCAGTAGTTGGTACACTACACTCATTAGGTATAGATTAGAGTTTTCTCCTAACACATTGCCATTCAGCTATAGGTACTTGACAGCTATACGCTATCCCGTGGGTCACGGCGGCCCCGGCATCTGCGAGAGCGGTTGTTTGCGGGTTGGAAACCGGTCGAAGTGACTGGAAGTAGTCTACCTAAAGCCCAACCCAGACCACCGAAAGCAGGTGATGGTCAGTTCGTAAATTGGAACAGAACTGGAGCTTCCGTTGCACCTTATGACAACAAAGGGGAGGGATGTTTGTAGGTAGGGCTAATTGAAAGGCTCTAATAAGAGCACGGGGTGTCTTTGTTTTTGAGTTGTACTGTCCTTTCGGACAGCTCAGGACACCCTCCCTCTGTTCAGAGCCCTTCAATGGGGTGGCCCTGCCTACAAACAAAAACAACCCTCCCCTTTGCTGCGATTAGGTGCAACGGCAGCGCCAGTTCGGTTCCCATTTACCTACTGGCCATCATCGGCTTTCGGCTGTCTGGGTTGGGCTTTACGTCGACGACTTCCAGTCGCTTCGACCGGTTTCGAACCCACAAAGAACCGTTCTCACGGATTCCGGGGCCGCCGTTACACGAGATGGGGCTTGTGGGGTGGTAAGCCAAGTAGTCCGATTTTTTGCAAAATTATCTGTTGCTAAAATATGCTATTAAAATCTCAATCACATCTGATTTAGATTTATTTTTGACAAAATTCTCCGAAAAACTCCTGAGGGGTACGTTAGAGTCTGAGGAGGGGACAACCCCTCAGAGCCCTTTAATCCACGTCTGACTGTTGTACGGTTAACCCTAGCTATTACACTATCTCACGCATGAATCCTATTACCACACGCTATTACCTATCCTACCTAAAATTAATTCCGACGAAAAAGTATTAATTTTTAAAAGCTTCTTTCTTAGACGTTCTAAAACAAAAACTTACGCGCTGAATAGGTAATAAATCCTGCAATTATGCGCCGCGTGGCGGAGGTTTCTTAAAAATTTACCTAAGTCTAGACTACTAGGCGTGACCGTAAGCAGCTAAGCTTGAAAACGAGGCAAAAAGTTGGGTTTGATTTTGATAGATGCCTTGCGTGATTTGTTGATATGCCAATGAATCCAACTTACCACCGGCGTAGAATATTGATACTGCCAACAGTAAAACTGCCAGCAACGACATTTCTGCGATTTGCCGTCCTCTCAGCAGAGTGACTTTCGACGAATGTCTAGAAATCCGCCTTTCACGCTTGTTCTAGTAGTTATAGAAACGCACTTCCCGTTTCATCACTTCCCTTCCCTTGTTGAAGAATGAAGTATTCAATTTTTGGCGCTACGGCGTCGCCGAGGTGTACGGTACATGCAGCTCGACAAACGCCACCAAACGCACATTTCTCTATCGATGAAGATACATATGCAAGTACGTACATACGCAGGCATACCATAGTTGGACAGGCAGCGGCAGTAAAGCCACGAGTATCCGAAAATTTACTTGGTTTCAACTGACGAAAAACATAAAACAAAATGGCAGTATGCGTAGCAAAGAAACTGGGAGGAAGAAGAAAAGACTGGAGGCTACACTAAAACAAAGACTATCTAACAGATTTCTCGGACTGTCTGCTGGCATCAATCAAAACACATACTGATTCATGATTGTGCAAAACGCAAAATAACACAAAAATATAATACGTAACAAACGACAACAAAAAAAACTGTAATCACAGGTGCGTCAAAAGGTGCCTATTTTCGATTTTTAAATAATAATACAACAAAACACAACAATAAAAAAAATGAAAAAGCAAGGCGCTACATCGAGACGAGAAGCCAAAATACACAAACAATAATAAGACATTTCCCGTAAACTATTTCTCCCCATTGCGTAAAGAAAACGTAAAACTGTCCAAATGCCAAATTGGCAAATACACCGCCAGAGCTGTTTGTACATTCAGATCACAGAGAGAACGATGCGTCAAGAACGCTGACTACCGCCGGCGCCTGGAGGGGTCGATTTCGACCAGCAAGCCCTTCCACTTGTCCGGGTAGCACGTGCCGCAATATCCACCACACCTTCCCTGTACAATTGCGCTGTTCTGCAGCGAAAACAAACTTGCTTTTACTACTACAGTGAGAGACTCACTTCGAATCGATCAATAAAACTCGAATAGCGATGACCGTGGTCCACCCATCTGACTGCATCGGCTATTCTGAAACCGCTGCCGCGCAAATCTATCTTGAACATTCCCTGAAAACTTGCTGCTTGAAAAGTAAAGTCTATTGAAACTGCTGACAAATCGTCTTACTTGAGGACAATCCACTGCGCTGTAACAATCACCGGCCGATGCGTAGGCCACTGGCTTACCGTAGATTTGACGACTGTACGTCAGGTCGTTTACTGCAATTACACATGTATGTAGGTACATAGTAGTGCTACACTACGGTAACAACTGAGGTAGGTAAACAGGTGTAAAAGGTCATGCATTAGTAATAAAAATCAGAACTTCGGGCTAAAACCGCTCAAAACTGCTTGTTTACAAAATAATTACAATCATTTTAGAAATATTTCTTTTCAAACTGCAGCAAGAATACTAAGAGAAGGTCAACCAAGTAAAAAAGGTCACCTACTGTGTATTTTGAGGTTGTGCAAGTCGATTCTGACTTTGTCGAATACAGTTTTGCCGGCCTTCGGACTGCCGTTATCAGCGCACAAACAAGAATCGTTCCTCTCTCCGTTAAACGGGCAGGTGAACGGGTAAAGCAGTCTGCACATGGACACTTTTAAGTTGCAAGTCAAGTCATCCACAGTGCGGCTGTCTGTCTGTCTGTCTGTCTGTCTGTCTGTCTGTCTGTCTGTCTGTCTGTCTGTCTGTCTGTCTGTCTGTCTGTCTGTCTGTCTGTCTGTCTGTCTGTCTGTCTGTCTGTCTGTCTGTCTGTCTGTCTGTCTGTCTGTCTGTCTGTCTCTAGTACCTCTTGCCATAAATTTCGGCGAAATTATTAGCTGCATCGAGATTCAGGTAGGACTTCGGTAAAGGTTCGGTCATATTCTGACAGTAGACTTGAACCTGGAATCCGTTCACCAGTACCATATAGTTGCCGTCTTGCGTGGCGTTAGAGAACTGACGAATTTCGGCGCAGTCGGCAGGTTCGCCTGAAACTCGATTTTCAGTGGCAGCTATCGTTTTTTTTACGTTTCAGAGCCAACGCACAATTGCGATTGAAGCACATTCGTCTTCTGGCCGGCCGGGGGATGGCAGAGCAGTGCGTGCGAGACACCTTCCGTCCGCTTCTGCGATCGATGCACTTCACGCGCCGACGCTGCGTGCCTTGACCGCAGGACACAGAGCACTGAAATTAAGTGCAATAGGTATAGCTGCCCCAACTTTGGTTTGGTTTCAAGCTTAGACGCTTAGATTCATATTCAGCAGGTTTAAGGTGCATCCATAGTTTTGTAGAAAAAGATCGCCTGGCAACTTTTCTGTAGAAAAACTCGTTTAAAGCTTATGAAACGCCCAAACGCCGTGACAGATGTTTCCGGACGCGACAAAAATCTACAAAAATGTAGTTTAAAAATTGAGCTATTTTTTGTCGCCAGCCTTTTTTATGTTGAATTTTCAATATCAGGAATGTGTAAATTATATTGTTTTAGCGCGAAACGACTATAACAATGCAGGAGAGCGCTCAACCGGCGGAAAATTTGGAAGAAGCTCGCAAAAAATGTCTGTTGAGCAGAAAATTTTTATCTACAGTTTTTCTACAGAAAAGTCGCCCGGCGATCTTTTTCTACACGAGTACGAAGAATGCACCTTGAGGCTTTGCAAAAACGTTTAAAATGGGTAGTTTGCCGGGTGGTGGGAAACGGTGAAAGCAATACCGGGTTCCACGGCTGAATGCTCCAGTAGTAATCAGCCTGACAGGTATTTCTGGAGCATTGTCGCGTCACTGTCGGCTTCGGTAGGGCAGCGCACATGGCCACATTGACCTGATGCCCGGCGCCGTCGGCTTGCTTCAGTCGACAATGCAGTTCGCGATACTGGAAGCCCTGGCCGCAACTGCGAGAGCACTGAATTTGAATTTAAATTATTTCTTGGTCTACTAGGCTGCTCTGTTCTGTCGGATTACCGAAGACCACGGACCGGGAGTCCACTGGTAAGGACAGGTGGGACTGGTGCATTCGCGAATGGCCACCGGTCGTCGGGCAGCGTCGCACATTCGGGGTGGAGCCAGCTGATGCAGATCGCTCATACACTGCACCTGACGGTACTGCTCCCCGCGCTTGCACACTTCCGAACACTGAACAGAAAAGAGACATTAGTACAGGGATAGCCCTTTAGGTTAACATACACACAGTCTTGCCTCGTAGCCAGGCAGGAAACCCGTCTCTGATCTCAAGCAACCTTACCGCCGCGTCTAGCCGCTGAGGGCATGGATTAGTATTTATGTAGACCGAGCCGCCGGGCGTCGGTCATAAACAACTGTTTTAGCACTGGCATTTTTCAACTGAAAACTGGCTTTAAAATATGTATTTTATATGAATATTTTTGGAAAAATACATATACATATTAATTTCTTACTTTACTTGCTGATTTAATTAAGTACTCTGCGCAAGTAAATTATTTTACATTTTAATTTATACTTGACACTGGTATTTCTGACTAAACCTTGCCCTAAGTTTCTTATCTTGACAAAAACCATGGAAATCAGGGAAATATTAGGATTGCTGCAGTACGTTTTCTTTGTGAACAGCTGAGGTTAAATTGAAAGGCCCATAGGCAAGTCAGACTTGAGCCATACATTTCTTGGCCTAATCTTTTGGCGGCTATTTGATTTCATACGCAGCTGGGCGACGAGCGTCGCGGCGGTAACCAAACGCTACTGGGGATCTGAGGTTACTTCGCGGCTACGACATATGCGACGGTATGGGTGCCCTACGTATATGATACCGTTGCAATACGGTATCGATTCAACATAAACTGATACCGTACTTATAGTACAGCAGATGGTACATATCACTGAGCAGAACCAAGTATCAAACACGGTACCGGTACCACACATACTGTACGTGTACATACAGTATATGTTGACAAATCCCTGACTATCTAAGGTACCACGGTAGATGCCTCACATGGCACTATGAAGTACAGCTACCTTTATCACTTCAGACTAACTTGCCATGACTGTATATTGTAACAGATCCATATATTTTCTATTCGCCATTTACACTACGTAGGTAATGGGCGCTGCAGAGGTCAATTTCAAATTAAAGGGAAAAGAGCCCACCTCCGACCACTGAGTGGTCACCCAGCTGAACTGCGGACAGGTTCCTCTGAAGCATTTGCGAGTCTGTCTGGGTTTCGGCAGACCGACACAGTCGATGTCTTTGACCTTGTGTCGCTTGCCGCGGTAGCAGGCCACAGCCCTGGTTTTTATTCCTTCGCCGCAGGTGACCGAACACTGAAACACCACTTACCCATCCATGCACGCTCTCTCAGACCGCTCCTTAGAAAACGCAACACCACTGTGTTATACTATTTAGTTTGTACTTGTGTGCATACTGTAGGTGTGTACATGCCACATGCACCATAACCGGGGATTTTGAAGCCACCAAGAAACAAACAGGACAGAACCAATCTGACGTACCGGCGACCATTTTCTGCGTCGCCATTTCGGACATCGAGCACGTCTGCACCTGTAAGACGTAAGCGGCTTCGGTTCATGACTGCACCGACTGTCATCGAGGGTCTGGCCGTTGGAGTCAACGCAACGCACCGAACGCATACGAGTCCCTTTACCACAAGTAGTCGAGCACTAGAACCAGCAGAGACCGTTCAGAGAAGCACACAGACAGAGAAGCGAGGAGGGTAGGAAAGCGATTTAACGGCGACTAACTAAACAAGAAAAACAAGTGGTTAAAGTTGTTCTATGCAATGCCATTTGTCAAGGTCGGCTCGGCGGGGCAGGAGAACGTCCAATAAAAGCACCCCAGCCAATCGGCAGGCTTGTCAGTCAGCAACAGCGCCCTCTGGTGGTGGTTGCCGGCGTCACACGACCGTAAAGCCGTGGCAGAATCGATCATGGCTCCTCCCACAGACACGACGAGGTCGGGCGGTTTTTTGGCGCTCTGCTCTGCTCTGCTGAGCTCCGCCCAGAAAGCCTGCGGGTGGAATGGAAAGACAGACCACAGCTGTGATGCGCCAGATATATCGAGGCCGATCGGTCTTGGCCTGTGATAAATGGCCGTAAGATCTGCCGCATTGCCTGTCCAGCGGTAAGCTATGACTGCTAGCAAAGCTCAAGCACCACTAGGTCATATACTCTTCTTTACTGTACATGAAACAGCCTGTCCAAACTAATGAAAACTAACAATAATAATAATAATAACAATACTGCTATCAATAACAACAACAGTTTGCAAACAGGCAGTGACACAGAAAAGAAAGTTGATGCAAAGTACAAGACTGCATTGGCAGGTTGAAGAAGAAGTGAAGGTACACGTAAGCTTTTGTACTACTGGTTGAGCGGCGCTTTGCTAGCGAAACAACTAAATCATCAAAAGGCACCAGTAGAAGCGATAAATCAAAGCTAAATCTCAATGCCTATACCACTTGGTACAGCCTGAACACGAGCCATAACAAAGAGCACACCAACCAAACTACGTATCAGTAACACAGTGGGCGCACAGCACCAGTACAGAAGAGACAGAGAAGAGAAGAGAAAAAGCGGTAATCAAACCAAAACGGACTAGAGATCAGAGAGCACCGGCCAACCGACTGACCGACCGACCGAGACACGACGGCATTGCATAGGCAAACTCTAATGCCACCAGTCATCAGGCATTGGTTTGAGGTAAGCGCGAATTCTGGGGTGCCCATCACCTACTTGGCTCCAGGTGCCTCGCTCCCACTGCGGCTGGGGACAAGCCGCTGCCGAGCAGAGACGACTGTCCTCCGGCTTCGGCTGCGACTGGCACTGACCGTCGGCAACCTCCTCCACCGGACCGCCCGGCACTGCGCAAAAGACGCGTCTCAGCTGGAGACCGCTGCCACAACTGACCGAACACTGAAATTCGCTACCACTACTACTGGAGAGCAACAGAGAGACAGGGAAGTGGTGAGAGAGACGACAGAGAGGGTGAAAAGCATGCAGGAGACTTCACAGAATGCAATGCAAGACGTACGTAGTTATGCGCCAAACTTTTCGCTAGTCAAAACTGCAGCAGCGGACACATAAGCCAAGAAGCTTTGGTGTTTATGATTTGGTAGAAATTGAAGCGATCAACACACAGACTTATAGGTACGAACACCGGCAACACGTAACAAAAGCCGAGCTAAAAACCGACCGTCACCAGCTAGAGTTTTGAACTATGTATAGCAAGAGCTCTGAGCGGCCCGCAAAAATCACAAAACAACTGGATCACACACACAGATCGGGTTGGGTCCTACGCGGAATAGTAAGCTTTCCAATGACGAGGCAGGTAATGATATCTTCGATAGTAATGCCACTGCAAAAACAACACCAAAATTGGCACCGATAAAAATGGGCACGGTCAGTTTTGAACGGTTGTTATTCTCTATTCTACCCCACTGCACAGAGCGAAGAGGTGCTGGAAGAAAGAAAGCATCTATTCGCTAGAGACCCTAAGACAGAAAGCCGTTAGCAGGTTTTTGGCTCTTTTTTTAATTATTCCACTATATGCACGTACTGCTACTACTAGCGAAAAATTTGGCACAGAAAGCTTGATTTGCAGGACAGACAGTCAGCCACGTACGAATGCAGACCTAGTCACAAGCAAGAAGAAGCGATGAGTAGAGAAGAAGGTTAGAAAAGGAATGTGCGGCGGAAGCGAGAGAGAACGGCTGTAGCGAAGCGAAGCAACTACAGTTACTAACTTGTGCCCAGCGATCGGCCATCCAGCGCGCGCAGGGTCGAATCTGGCAGGCCTCCAGAGATCTGGGTCTGGTCTTGGGGTCGCAGTAAAGCGCCTGATGCCCAGTATCGGTGCCTGGCACGCACCGCACAAAGCGTCTCCGCCACCCAGAGCCACACGTTTGAGTACACTAAGGAAGGTTAAATGAAATCGGAACTTCTCTACAGACGAAAAACTACGCATAACAGAGCACATAAACCAACCACCCCACTGCACACTGCAAACTAAGATGACACTGTAAAGTAAAAACTCTACACTGCATGTTGAGGGACAAAACTGTCAGTTGTTTTCGTTTCTAGAAGAAAAAAAACTAATAGAAAACTGTTTCTGGGTGACGGACAGCCTGTTTTAGTGATGTATCCATCATCATTCATAGTTATATCGGTGCATGACGCTTACCTGTCCCCAGGGACCCGTCTGCCAATGAGCTTGGCGCTGATCGGGAGAGATTTCGTTGCTGTCGGCTGCGTCCGAACTTTCCGTCGCGCAGCTGGGCACCTGACAGGCTTGCCGAGCCGGCGGTTCCAACGAATTGTCGCACAGCGCGAACTCAACCTCATTGGCCACCTGCGGCGCCACACACGACACCTGGCGACGTCGGTACGAATCGGAACCGCACGTTTTTGAGCACTACAAGTTAGAATTGAATCAAGCTCTTCTCTCGTTCCGTTCACTCGACGCCGAAAGAGCTGTTTACCGAAGTCCAAGCTCCAGTGAGCCACTGTCCGCAAGTGCCTATGGTACACTGCTGTAATTCGGCAGGTTTCTCTGCGTGACTGCAGTAGACGTCGGTGAGCAAACGAGCGTACGGATCCCGACACACCACTTGACGTCTCTGTTCGCCGCGTCCGCAGGTGACCGAACACTGAAACCACTCACTCTTGCACGTGACACACCAAAGATGCAGCAAGTTGTCTGCTTTTCAGCTGAAGAGAGACTAAAGCCCAATCGTTATTACAGTCAGGCACTTAACGCCGTTTATGGTACCGGTAGCTAGGCTAGTGGCACCATATATCGTACCGGTACCATTATAATGGTACCTCCATGTTCGGGGACTGTGGTGGTACCATATGGTATCCCTACCTTCACATTGGTACCGGTACCACATACATGTATACAGACATGGGCAAAGGGGGGGGGCTGAGGGGGGGGGGTTGGCCCCCCTCAGCTGACGGCTACCCCCCCCCCTCAGGAATTTTTTGGAAGAATTTTGTATAGAAAATTATGATAAAAAATATGCCTGGATTAGGTGTAAATGAGCTCAGAATAGCTTATTTTAGCTTATTTTAATGAAAAATAAGCCAAAAAACCTAGATTTTAGCCAAAAATCGGAGTTTTCGGTGTACCACCCCCTCAGCCCCCCTCAGGCGCTCCTACCCCCTCAGGAATTGAAAATTCTACCCCCCTCAGCCGAAATGCTAGCCCATGTCTGCATATACTAATGGTACCACTCTGTTCCGATTATGGGAGTGATACCATAATGGTACCGTCACCATGTATGTTACCCCTACCCATGGCCCTATGGATGTCAGCACAGTTGTTAAAAAATGTTTTTAAAGGTCAAAAATTTTTGCAAATTTTTTTTGCCTTATAAAAACCATAAAAAAATTTTAGCGTGCCAGTACAGGTACTTACAACAAATTTTCCACATTTCAACCTCAAGTCAGTTAAGAAACTTGTTCGAAAACGCCAATACAGGTCTAAACAAACACTGCCTATAAGTACATAAATTGTCTTTAGCGGCACTTCTAGGTGAATACTAAAGAAGGATTTCTTAAAACAGTCCCTGTTAGACCCAGTGTAAAAGAAGTATTATGCAGGTTGCTGGATAAAATGTTGGCTGCTCCAAAGAATTTACTAAAAATTGCATGCATTTACGTGAATTTTCCCACTTCTTGCCTTAATTTGCATATTGATTTTTCAAAAAAAATTTTTTTTTAGCCTTAAAAAAAGCTTAGGTTTCTTTTTAAAAATTTTTGACTCTAACAACTGTAGGTGCCGGTACCATAGATGGTGCCGGTACAATGAATGACGTTAAGTGTTTGACTGTAGCCCTAGATGACGATTTCAGGGGGTCGCGAAATGGACCGCGCAGGTCTGATCGTAGGGTCGTAGATCGGATCGGTGCCTGACTGTATTACGTACCTCTGTCCAGGCGCCCGTGATCCACCTGACCGGGTGTGGTTCTGCAGGAACGCTGGTCAGGGTTGTCAGCAACAGAGCTACAGGTGTGGCAGTGGTGGTGACGGGCGCTGCAGTGGTGCTCGTTGAGGTGGTGGTGGATGTGGATGTAGAGGTGGTCTGCGGACAAGCCACATGTTTGTTGCACTGTCGCCAGGTCTTCGGTTTGTTCTGTTCGTTGCACTGCTCCCCTTGCGGCATGCAGAACACCCGGCGGCGCTGGTAACCACCGGCACATGTGGCCGAGCACTAAAAAAACCAGCTTGTTAGACAATTCAGGAAGCTGCTTTTCGTTGCAGTTTGAACTGCGCCAAGTTGGCCCGCACTGTTTACAATATTACAAATACGGTACCTTATCCCAGGCGGTGATTTCCCATTCAGGACAAGTGACCAGGTGACACTCGGAGACACGCTCCGGCTGAGGATTGGCCTCACAATAGCTGGCATCCGCCACTTGACCTCGATAAATACACTCAACCACACGTTCCCGGTGCCCAGATCCACAAGACACAGAACACTGAAATCAATTCTACCTCGTCTTTACCACCAGTCAGTACAAATTGCTACAACTATACGTATCATAGATGTAACAGGTCATCCGCCGAAAAGGGGTTCGGGTCTGGGTCCAAATTATAGGGAGGGGTTGGGTACTAAAAACGCTCAAAAATAGCAATTTGTAATAAGGTAAAAATCGTCAAAAATCGGTAATTTGGGCTCAAATACAGCTAAAAAGTGCTGTTTTACAGGCGATTTTGGCAATTTTTGTGTTTGAAATTGAAAAAATCGCCAAAATTTACTAAAAAAATTACTTAGCCAGAAAAATCGGAGGGGGGTCGGATAAATCGTCTCGGGGGTCCAATCCGGGGGTCTGGCTTAACCACTTGATGGGCAGACTCCCCTTGATGTACATAGCAATGTACATTATTATGGTTTGATTAAGCAGACAGGCACTCTGGCCAAAAACAGAATCAGCTGAGTGGTGCTGCTTAAATTTACGAACTATTAAAACAAAAATAGCTTGACTATTAACGAGCAGATTGAATAAGTGATGAAACGCCGCTTTGGTGCGTTTGCAATGTGCGCGCTTACAGTTGACGCATACTAGGAAGGGAAGCAACTCACAGCAGTCCATTCTTGCACACGCCAAAAAGGACACGGCCCTTGATGACACTGCTCGTTCCGCGGCGGCTTCCGACCAGTACAGCGACTGTCGTCCACTTCTGTGCCGTTTCCGTCTTCGCAACTGACCCGACGATACTTCCAACCATCCATACACGTAGTCGAACACTTAAAAAAAGTTATTCATTCAATTGGCTACACTAACGAAAGTTTTTTATTGATTTAAAATTTAAAATAAGATTAGTAGAGTGGTTAGCACATAATTTGGCGTAGTTCAGCTTGAGTTTGGTGCCCGCTCTGGCTAGCTTTCTCAACTACTGAGTTTAAGGTGTTGGTGTGTCACTGGCGCGTGGCTCAGTGGTTAGAGCACTGGACCGGCAATCAAAAGGTGCTGAGTTCGATTCCCAGCTACGCCATTGCACATGCCCTACTTTTTCAGCTTTCATTCAATTAGAAGGGCGGCCAAAAACCAAAACCAAAAGTCTACCGGTCCCCACGACTCCACTTTCCACTTGGGACACTCAATTTTCAAACAGCGTTTGGTGGTTTGTTTCTGGCGTTTGTCGCACAACTGCTCGTCCAGCTGTTCGCCTCTGCTGTTGAAGCAGAGTGCAGTTCTGGTGGCCACTCCTGTGCCACAGGTCACTGAGCACTGAAACAGCGGCAGCACTTCAGACAAATCCATTCTGATGGCGAAGTTTAAAGCCACACACCTCGGACCACTCGCCGAACTTCCAATAGACGCACAGTTGCTCGTTGCAGCTTTCGTAGGTGACAAGCTCAGCCTGGTTGCACATGGCGTTGTCTACATGACGTCCCGCCACGTCTTGACACGATGCATGCCGCACCCTTTGGCCACCATCACACGTTTTCGAGCACTGAACCGCAAGAACCTACTACTGCAGAGGGAATCAATCACCGAGCTTACTTCAGTCCAAAGGCCGTAGACCCAGCTAGGACAAGAAGCCTTGTTGCACTCCTGTTCCAGAGACTCCTTCGGGATCTGGGCACAGTGACGGGCGTCGATCCGCTGGTCGCGATCGTTGACACACATTGCATCGCGACGCTGCTTACCACCCGAACAAGACTTGGTGCACTGAAACCGGAGGCCTTCAGAAATTCAGTAGGGCTCTGATATATGTACATGTACTACGGGGGGATTGGGTGGTTACCCCCTAGCCGGAAAGGCCAACCCCCCCCCCCCCGACCCAAAATACAGGTACTAGTAGTAGTGGCTCCAGTACTAACAAAAACTGGCTCAGAAATCACTAATTTTTAGCCTAAGATTCGCTTGAAAAGCTTTTGGGAACCGAATTTGACGTTTCCACTGCTGATATTTAAGAGAAATCGGTGTTTTTGGAAGTCCTTTTTGTCAATTTTTTTACTTGTTTTTAGCTCTAAAACGCTATTTGGCAGCTAAAATAGTGATTTTTAGCGTCCTTCCTGAAAAAAGCGTGCTAAAACGCATTTTCAGGCGTTTTTGAGCTTTTTGAAATTTGGGACCCCCTCTGGGCGAAAACCCCATCGCCCCCCCACATGAGGAACTCCCCCACCTACCACCTCCCCAGGTCGGCCCCGAGCTGTTAAATGTATGGGCTCTGATATACATACATACGCGTTCCTGCATATAGTGATCCTAGGCTTTTTTGACAGAAACATTTTTGAAAGTCCCATTTCAGAAAACCTATTTTTTATGCATGCAAAGTAGTAGAGAAATTTTTTGGTGAAATCGTCTTAGATATTGATTATCAGTGTAATTCTGGCAATTTTATGCCTGAAAATAGGTTTTGAACCGTACAAAAAGCTGGGTCAACAACATACATGGGCCGGAAAAATGGGTTGGGGGTAGTCAAAATCCGAAAATTTGGGGGTGGGCCTGCCGGTTTGGGGGGGTCGCGGCGATTTTGGTGGGTGGGGTCAGGAACAAAAGTCGGCTTCAGGTGGGTGGGTGGGGTCGTTTTGGGGGGGTCGAGCCCAAGTTGGGGGTGGGCAAACCTCCCCCCCCGGCCCATGTATGGTCAACAATGCTGAAGGTACTAGAATATGGACTCTCAGGCTGTATTAACAGCAAATTTTGTCTTAGCACTCGGTGACCAGAAGAAAGAAGGCGGACAAACAACCTCAGTCCACTGCGTGTAGGTCCAGTGGCGTCCCTCACAATCCTTGTGACAAGTGACACGCTGAGGCGGCTGCGTCATGTGCGCGCAGTTAGAGACGTCCAGAGGGATGGCGCGATGATCGGTGAACTGTTGAACGCAGATGGCCCGTTGCTTCTGCTCCCCGGTTCCGCACTGCACAGAGCACTCTGACAGCGTTTCCGTTCGCCACCTGCACAGCGAATTCCGATTATTTACTGCCTTGCCTGCCTGCAGCTGGTTAGTCTTTGCAACTGGTGCATGTGTCTCCATTACTGTCTGTGTTTTTGCAACGGCCAAAAAGCGCTATCGCATCGCAAACAAGGGCTGCCCCTCGCGCGCCGGCCGGCCACTTCAGCCGAGCGTTGATGTAATCGCTGTGATCTATGTTTACATAGCCAAACAAGTAACAGTCGTTAATCAATGCCACTTTTTGCCGCCTTTTTAGACAAGCCGCCTCTTGTCACGGCCCAACAGAACCAGTTGTTAGGCGGCAGAAGATTAAAAAGATCCGATCTCTGTATGTACCTGAACTCGCAGTCAATGTTGCAGGCGCGTTCCGGCCGCGACGGTTTCGAGTTCTGCGGACAGTGCGATTCGTCCACCGGACTCTCGTCCTCTGCTCGAACGCACGACACCCTCTGCATCTGACGACCTGAACACACCTACCAATCACTTTAGAAATTAACAATCTCACACTACAATCAACTTTGCGTTCACCTAAGATTCCGACAACATGTCTCGTAGTGAGGAAGTAAGAGCTAGTTCTTTTAACTATTTCGGTTGTGACAGAGAATCAATCCCCGTCAGTCAGTCAGTCAGTCAGTCAGTCAGTCAGTCAGTCAGTCAGTCAGTCAGTCAGTCAGTCAGTCAGTCAGTCAGTCAGTCAGTCAGTCAGTCAGTCAGTCAGTCAGTCAGTCAGTCAAAGACAGACAGACAGACAGACAGACAGACAGACAGACAGACAGACAGACAGACAGACAGACAGACAGACAGACAGACAGACAGACAGACAGACAGACAGACAGAGACAGACAGACAGACAGAGACAGACAGATCAAGGGTACGGCTGGGCCGTTCGACCGGCTAGTGCCCGACCCCTATTCAAATTAAAAAATTCAGAAGCTACAAATTCAGAAGTTTGCTGAGACGGTACCTTGGCAAAGACTGGAGCAAGGCGTCCATTCGTGGCTGGTGGCCCAGTAGTGAGTGACTTGCGTCGGCTGCTGCCACGGGTCAGTTGGAATGACGTAATCATAGTGAATGTTAGGAGGATAGAGATTCCCTACTGACAAGATCTGAAACGACCTACAGTAACTCTTTGTTAGAATGACAGACAATCTAAAAGACTTGCATGCAAAACAAGATCCTCTTTAGTGGGTATAATTGAAGAGTTTATGCGTTCTATGGCAGTGTCTGCGCCGCTGTACTGCAGAACTGTGCCCATGACAGGCACGTCCTGTCGCCATTCACTGATCACCAAATCGCCGTTCAGAATCCACTCGCCTTTGCTGTTGGTCAGAGCTGAAGAATCACAATAGTGATACGGTCAGATATAGGATACTGGTACCATATACACGGCATTTGACCATTTAAACTGCCTAGTATAAGTAGTACCACAATTGTGGTTAAGCGTATAATACTGCCATATATCTCTCATTCCGACGAACGCCATTAAGATTAACCCGACGCATACCTAAGTAATTGCCGTCTTCAGATAGATTGTTCCAGCCGTGCTGTTGAATATCAACATTTGTGGCGCCCGCAGGAATGCGCATTACTTCGTTATAACCTGAAAAAATCGAGCTCAACTCTAAACCGATTCTACCGACGGGTTCAAAGCAGTGTGGCCTACGTACCCATAGCTGGTGTAGAGAAAGGAAGAAAAAATCTCTCAAAATAGGAGAAACGAATCAGTTACGAATAGTTTAGTTGGAGTACGACTCTCTTTTATGCTCAGAACTCCCTTGAAATGAGTTTTTTGAAGGCTACGTACGTAATTTTTCAAATTTTTTGCGTTGGTTGGGCAGGGCAGGGGCCCAACCTTCAAAATTTTACACCCATTGAAAAATCCTGGATGGATTCACCACTGGTTCAAAAAAGAGCACCGAAAGAAATACCTGCCATTAATTAAGCAAACACTTGGAGGCCAGTACAAGAATTTTGTACCACACTTTTTGTAAAATTTCAGCTCTCTAGCTTTTCACACATGGGCCCAAAAATGGAGGGGGTGGAGTGGAGCAGGCCGATTTTTCAAAAAAAAGGTCGCCATCCTCAAAATTTCCAATGAAGGGGTTTCGGCCGGCGACGGGGAGATGTAAACCCTAAAATCTACGTAGGAAGTTGAAATTTTATGGCACTAAATTCTGTTCTATCCACCAAATTTCCCCTTAATTGGTCAGTCTAGACGGAAATGGAGGCATTTCTTAAACCTAGCAGAGTAAACAAACAAAAAACGGAACATGCATACCAAAACTCTTTCGTTCGTTGACTTTTCCCGAAACACGTCGACAAGTGGTTCCGTTGCCCCCGCAGACACCGCATCTGTCACGTTTCATAAGAGAATTGATTTGATGATCGCAACCGGCCGGCTAAAAACAAAAGATAACGCGGTGCCAAAGCCCAGTCACGCTGCATCATTTGCGGTTGCCCAAGCACGGGCAGAAAGCAGAGACTGAACGCTTCAGACAGACTCTCAAGCGAGCAATTTTTAAAACGGCCTGACACCGCACCAATTGGGCAGTTTTACGAGACAAAGTATGTAAGCCAAAAAACCAGACACCCAATCTGGTTCGACCACGAACGTCAACTCTAACTACAGAGAATCGGCTGATACCAGGCAGGTTCCGTCCACACACAAATCGTCCACATAACGATCGCAAGGAGTTCCATCCTCTACTTTGTCCTTGAGCGGATAGAAGGCAGTCAGACCACCCACCACGCAGTACAACTTGCACCGGTCGGCGCCGCTCACTGCAATTTACATAAGTTGTAGCGATGGCAGACACACCGGCTCGGCAACTTACATCCATATTTGGCGTGCCACTGAACGCTGAGAGAAACACCATGGATGCCTCTGGTATCATTGTTAAAGGCAGAACACTGCACTTGCCTGAAGCTCGGCGTATCCCACGGACAGTCCTGCATACATGCACAATACTGTAGGCAGCAGTGAGGCGAATATTTACCTGAATGTTACAGGACTCGTAGCGCACCCTTTCTCCAGTGCAGTACTTTCCCCCATTGGTGGGTCTAAAGCAACACCCACGTACAGTATAAACAAACACAAAAGCAGCAGGTGATCGGCTAGGAACACCTACGACGCGCAGGCATGGCGCATCATTAATCAGCAGTGGCGCGGACAAAGACTTGTCATTAATTCCGGACGCAACTTACGGTGGACTGTTGCAGCCACGAAACGCTTTCTTGATGCCGCCACCACACGTACGCGAACACTCGCCCCACGCGTCCCAGTGACCCCACTGACCGTCGACCGGTCTCCGGTCGTCCGGCGGAATATCGATGCAGGCGCCGTGGTAGCACCACTGGAAGTAAAAACACCAGATATAACAGGTCAGCAATCTCAAACATATATGTACCTTTTCCTTCGCTTGTCCACAGCGGGTACCGTCGGCCCATGGCATGTGCTGGGTGCGACAACCGACGTGAACGCCGTACGCGTTCGATACTTGACACCACAAGCGTTCGCACGCAGGCTAAACATAGTTTAAAGCGATATTTTATCAAAACAGAAAAATACATTTACAAAAATCGCCGTGTATGTACCAAATTTAGCGTACTAATACTTGTGTTCGTCATGAGTACGTCTAGTTAAGAAAGCATGTTGGATACAAAAAGTAAGACGCACCATATAGGAGCAAAGCTTAGCGTTAGGACCGAAGACGAAACGACACTGGTCGTCGGCGCTAAAAGTGAGTCCGGGGGAAGGGTTGAGCGCCATCTGATCCTGATACTTCCTCTCGATCGGTCGATCATTCAGGCAGTGCGCTCTCCCACTGCTGAAAAGACAAAAACATCAGTCAGTGAGTGAGTTAGCAGCACAGCTCAATCAGCCGAGCCGAGCCGAGCCAATTTTTATCGGTTCTCACGGACCGGCAGACGGAGGAAAAATAGTTTTTTAAATGCTCTGCCGACAGGAAAAGCAGATAATTTAGCGCCAACTTAAGCAGTGTCAATCAATTGGGCAATAAAATTATCTGCTGGCACCAACAACTGACGGTCGACCTACTGCAGAAATCGCTGCAGCACCGCGGCAGAACACTGGGACCAGTACCACGGTCGGGTGTTGTACTCTAGTGTCGGAGCCATAATGTGGTAGTTTTCCTTGCCCAGTGCCATGTACTGTGCGCACGACTTCTCGTCATCGTGTGGGATGTTTAGACTAAATTAGAACAAACACTGTATTTGCAGTCAGACAGGGCCTTTCGAAAAATTCGGACTTTGTCCCTCGGACCGCTTACAATTCTCATAAACGCACCCAAGCATTATAAGAACCGGGGGATCAGAAAAAAAGGTCAGTGTGTGTGTGCCGATGCGCAAAGTGTAAATTGCGACGGGGATTAACTGACCACCGGTCACTCACATGTGGCCCAGTTCGTGAGCGATAGTAAAAGCGGCACTGAGACCATTGTCCTCGATGATGGCGCAACTGCGTCCGCGGTCACACATGGTGCCCAGCTCGGCCAGACCTGAAATTAGCAATTAAGAGCAACCGATCCCGCTCACCGCTCACTCACCCAGCGTATCGCACTTGCCTGCCGCCCGGCAAATGTCCTCTCTGCAACATTGGCAACCGGTTCGAACGAAACGGCATTCAATTTTAACAGCACACCTGGTCAGTAAGATCGCTACATCGTGACGGTGCGGATAACCCTGATCTTGAAAGTCGTTGAAACCTTTTTGCCAGGCGCAAAACGAACGCAACGTGTCCTGCGCTTCGTTGGTAATTCGGGGATTCTGAAAAATGCTGTGTCTGAGTATCGATAAAAGTCAGTCAATTTCTATCAAACCCCTTCGTGACTGAGAATGATCAAACGAACAACGGCGATGTTGACTGACGCCTCCAGACTGTGGTGACGATAGATAGCAGCTACCTGTAAGACAGAGATTTGCATAGAGTGGTGTTGTTGAGTGTTTTAGGCCGAAACTGTACGGTAGAAAACAAGGTGAGCACGTAGTTCTGCAGGTCAATTCCATGTCCGTTGTAATATCTTTGCATTTTTGCATCGGCTACAACTAACACTTCAACATAATAATCCAAGGAAGTAGCTGATCGTCTACTACGATTGGCAGTCATATCCGGATCTGAAAAGCAACTTTTTTCCGCAAAACCAAGAGCGTCTGGCCGGGTCGGTGTCTGGCAGTCGGTTTGCACGGATTATGGAATTTGGTTTGAGCAAGTGAGAGCGCTCATAGGCAGGCCATCTGGTTTCTGTGTGTGCTTTGCGCGTTAAGAAGCCCTTTACGTCAGTAAATATTTCCTTTATGTTGCTTCGGGTGTCTAACTGCGAAAATTGTGTACCCAAAGTTTAGGCTGGCAAGCTCAGAAGCCGCATTTTTAGCCAAACTACCTACTCGACGCAGACTTGCACTGGCCGGCCAACTTTCTTCAGCAGAACGAACAAGTCAGCAGCGTCTGCAAAGTGCAAAACGGAAAAAGCGTAAGGACAATCTCTTAAATCAAGCCGTAGACAGGCATCCACTTCTGAGGCGCTGATTTATGAGCTGGCTCAGCAAACGGAAGGCTGTGTGAAAGGCAAATAATTTGAGGAAGGCGATATGACTAAACGGTTCCGGCCGGAATCAAATACCTGGCAAAAGAACGGCGCTCAAATATACGCCTCCTGAATTGCCCACTCCCCCTAATTGTGTACACTATATTTTGGGCGCGCAGTAGTGCAAGCGTAGCACCAAATGAGCCCGTATATTCCGGCAGTTTTACGAGCCGACTCTGGGTGCGTGCCATTGGGGCCAGCGTTCTAATGGCATCACTTAGTCTCAAAAATCGGTACTTTTTGCCACCAATCGTCTGAGTGAAGCTGCTCGGGCCAAAATAAATTCATCACGGCCCGCTTTTTGCCGCCTTTTTTGCCTGCACTGCGTTTGCTTAAGGCCTGATCGGCTAGCATAGATCACGTTGGCTAACGCGTGTTCCACTCTGACTGACAACCGGCGCACCGATCCACTCAACTCCAACACAACTCTGACGCCATTCGCTCGCAACCACGCATCTGCATCGGTCGGTCGGCCCGTGTTTGTTTGATTGGCGACAGGGGAGAGAGAGAGGCGTCATTGTTTACTAATTTTGACCGACAAACAAACAAACAAACAAAGGCCGCCGCCGGCCCAGAGCGTCGCGCTGTGCTGTTCCCATCGGAGCGGTCTAAACGGTAGACAAGAGAGGCCGTTAATCCCCAGATTAACTGGCGAGAAGAGGGCGATCGCTCACGGCTGACACCCAGATTTACACGCGCTGCCGTCAACCGCAAAGCAGCTTTCTGACATGTCATCTAGCTAGACAAGAAACGGCCAGTTTGCGCGGCGTATCAGTGGCGGAGAGTTTTACGAGGCTTCTTATCAGTACCGCCACATGTGGCAAACAAATAAGCTCAGCAGCGGTGGGTAAAACTGTTGACCAGTGGTCAGTTAGCAGCCGCAGCTGCAAACAAAGCCGCAACACTTTTGACTGCGCGCACCTGTGTGAGTGAGTGCGGGCCAGTTCCAGCGAAGAATAGCTGAAGCAACTGATCTGTAAATATTTACCTCCTGTAAATACAGAGACAGTTGCCGTTAAGCACCGACTGCCTGAGCAGCCACACAAAAAACAGTCTGCCACCACTCAAAAGAGTCTCTTCCACCGCACAATGGTCGGCCCTCACAATCTACCCTCAAAACTGTCCGGCCAATTTGGCTAATTTTCGCCCGGTTTAAGGCCGATTTGATTGCGTGTCCGGGCGGCCTGATTAGCCGCAAAGGAAACCACCGACGAGCTCTGCCGGCCGCCCACAGACAGAAGACCACCGCAGACGACCGGCGTTTTTAGTTGCAAAGCACAAAGCGGCGCGTTGTTTTTTCGCAGGCAGCTTTAAAACTGACACCAACACGTCCGACTCACGTGTGCAACGCAACCAACCAACCGCTGGGCAAAACATCGGCGGGCGGGCGGGCTAGCGCGGCTTGCAAGCAGGCAGACACCGACCGACCTTGAGCAACGCATAAACCACAAAGGCACGCTTACTTGGCTGAGAAGTGAAAGAGTCGGCTGGTTGAGGTGGCAGTAGTTCGTCTTCGGAGAGAGGCAGTGGCTCGTGTTTGTACAGTAAATGCTGCGCTTCGGCACTATCAGCCACGGGCTCGACGAAATATACGCCGTCGTCCAGCAGCAGAGTGCCTAGCTGAAAAGGCGGTTTTGTAGAACTGTCTGTCTGTCTGAGACGCTTAATTTAACAGCTCAGTGACAGTGACAAGCGCAGCCAGCTGGGCCGGTGCATTCTTGCCCGTCGGCAACCTGTTTGTGCTCAGTGACAAGACATAAAAAGCGAACTGCTCAGCCTGCACCGACGTGTTAAGAGAGCGTGTTTTAGGTGATGCCACTCGCTTTTTTAAATCCACTTCCCCCTGCCGACTAGCCAGCCCGGCGTTCCCAAATATCACACCGCGGCCGCTATCTAAAAAGCCGGGTCCCGATCTTGATTACTTTCCTCCAGGCCCACTCCCAATACATCACTGTCCGAAAAACGCCGTGCAAATTGAACCGATGATGGTGGCCCGTTCCGAGAATAGATGGCCCACCCCAAAGGTGCCACTAGCATTTTTGTATGTTTGCGGCATTGACAAACCGCCGGCGCGCCTGCAGGAAGCAACAAAATAGGCGCTGTCACAAAGGAGTAATGGATTGGTAATTGGCGTGACATTGGTCACGATCTAATCTACTACAACTACTGGACACTTCACACCAGTCCGGCCTTGACCTGGCAGGCAGTTTGACTCACCATTCCATGGCAGAGATTGACTATGGACCATCGGTCCTCGACCGATGCCGGTTGCAGCACCGTGGCCGCGTACAGACAGTGAGTGTAAGTCCAATTTTGCACGCGAACCGAGTTTTCGTCGTCCATGAACTGCACCAGAGGCACCACAGGTCGTTCGACACGTGCCACATGAGGCAGTTGCCAGTCGGCGATCCGTGTCAAGTTGACCACCAGTGTTTTTCCATCGGCACGTCGCAAACGGTATGTACACGTAGAGGAGCAAAAGGCAGAGCTAATTTTGGTGGAGATTTTTGTACTCCGCTTCGGTCTTGAGCGGGGGTCCGAGGACTCGACATAATAGAGATGACGGCTCGGTTCGAGTTGAGCACCTACAACAAATGGTCAGAGGGTGGGCTGGGGTGGGTGGGGGCGGTTACCTGAGAGAGAGGGCAGTGGACGGGGGGCAAGAACGGGGGAGCTCCTGAAGAGCCCGCAGAGCAGGAGGCAGGCAGCCACACTCAGAAAGGCCACCCAGTGAGACCGCATCTAGTGCAGCTATCCATAACAAAGCAAAGGTAGAGCGGTGACAGGTGATAAGCGCTTGAGCATGTCAACCGGCTATCAGGAGCAGCGGTAGGGAGCCAGCAGGCGCGGTCGTAAACTCTACTCCGGTGCAGCAACAACTCTAGCGGGTCATCGCCGCACTGCGTCCCAACGAGCTTGCTCGGCGGCGCCAACAAGCCGCGGTCACTGGCCGCAACAGACCGAGCAACGGCAAACAGAAACAGTGCCGAGTTTGGCAACAGACAGCGATGACCGAATGGGTGGTCAGCCCGCGCCAAACAATGCTTTTTCTTTAAACTCCAGCGGCTAGTGTAAATCAGTAATAATCAGACGATGCATTACACGGCGCACAAGCTGCCGCTGGGCGAGCACCAGTTAGACGGCAACAAATCAGCAATCGCGCCGAAGCCCACCGCCGCCGAGAGCGCCCTCTGCCGGCCGCTTCCGTCTCTCGGACAGTTCTGGCAAAACACCGGGCACTTTTTGTCGGCGTCAGTGTCGCTCGCTCGATTACACAGCACTGAAAAAAGTACTCGCTGTTTGCCAATTGTGTCGCCAAAAACAGATTTTCGGCGTCACTGCCGGCTGCGCGCGCGTCTGGCACCTATCAAATGCGATCATGAAGAGCGAACTGAGCTCAAATTTTGATGTCAGTTCTTGTTTGCGCCGAACTGAGTGTAAAATGCCCCTCCATATTTGATATTGGTCAAGTGCGTGCTCAATTACACTCGTCAAACACGACCGCACTGCGATTAGTGGAAGCGAGTTAACATAACCTGTTGAAGACACTCGTTCATTCGTCCCGCTCGACACTGCCCGCCCAAGCAAAAACACCGAATTGGTCAAGCTCCGTCACTTTTTGCCTACTGGTTCTGGGAGTTTCCACGTGACAGCTCTCTATTGTCAAACACCCAACTACTCTTGAACAAGCAATACAATTGAACAATTGTCCGTTGGGCAGTTTATCTGCCGCAATAAGCGTTTCCAGTTGGTCAGAACCAGACAGATTCAGGTAGCACATCGGTCAATGGCAAAATAAGCTAGAAACAACAAATTTTGACGGATAAATTGAGAAAAGCGAACGGATTCTTCTTTTAGCGACATTGGGAGCCCGGAGTAACTTCTGTAGCAAATGGACTCATTCCACAAACACATCGCTTTTTGCAAGGTTTGCGAACGGAAAACTTGCACCTCCTAATGAATTCAGACCCTACCTACGTACGTACACCGATCCAAGCCTCAGCATCCGGACAGTTTAAGAAAGTATGAAAGCGCGCGGTTTTTGACGAGCAGAGAAAGTTTCAAAGGGCAACGTGGCTGCGGTTTTTCGTTGCGTCCGGCGGGCGCACGCTTCAGCAGAAAACTGCGAATCGTTTCCCCAATTTGCGAATGGGCTTATAGGAATAATGATTGCTTGCAAGGAACGGATTTAGCTGACACCGCTGACTGCTCGGGCACTTAGGCAATTTGCCCCTACCGTATGTTGGCGGCAATTAAAGATTATCAAGAGAGAGCAGAGCAGCGAACAAAAAGAAATGAACACGCATAGTGAACAGCGGAGCTGCGGCGGTCAGTGTCAGTAAAAGGAGGAGAAAAGAGAGCAGCCTGTTTGCTCGAAATGTTTCGTTAAGTTTCCTTCGTTATTTCGCAATGTTACCAGCTTTAGCCACCAACTTTTTCTGGATTGTATGGTGCGCCATTCTCGATTACCTCTTGTACTTCATCGTCGACTTTGTTTACGCCAAAAGGCGACTGAAAAGCGGGTAAGAAAGGCAGCTTTTGTACCTCATTTCCAGTCCAAAAACTAAAGAACAGATATTCAGAATCATCATGATTCGAATAAAAACGATTCCTCGAAATGTTGCTACTTTTTCGATGCTTTCAAGGTAGAATATGACCAAGAATATAGGCCTATTTGATGACTGATATTGCGTTGAATCAGCTGTATTTTTTAGATAATAGACTGCAGTTAAGTCCGAAAACTGCGCTAATCTGCATGTGAAACCAACAATACGCACGAAAACTGGAAAATTGTCAAAATGCTGTTTTTGACTATCCGATGTCCAAAATGTACCGGATAGTGTTTTAGAGCAAAAACATACCGAATTATGGTTGCATCTCTACACAGAGCACCCAGACGATATTAAAATAGTACTGTTGGAAAACTGTATGCTAACATTAAAAAGCGAAGTTTTTCGCTAAATAGCAAAAAGCTTTCTGGAAAAAGTACCTATTCGACAACTAATCAAAACTACCAAACTTGGTTCTGTTTTCGAACCGTGATAACTCTATAAAAAGATAGTACAAACGAATTCCCCAGACAGTTCAGCCAAATACGGTAGTCGAGTGAAAAGCCGACTACTGCGCAAATTGGCCTGATTGAATTGAATTCGATGGAAAAAGGACGCACGCTTTTTGCGACCTAGGTCGTTAGCGGTCTGAGAGGGCCAATCAAAAATTGATGAACTTGTTGAGAGCATTTGCGTGCCGGCCCACACTGTTGGCTAACTTAATCTCAACAGAACAGAACAGAAGTAACTTTTAAAAGTAAACTTAATTTTGGTTAAAAGCTCTTCTAAATTTAGCGCATGCCAATTATCTTCAGGTCAGCGTCCGAGCAGAACCGTACATGGCAGCGAATGTGTTTTCTGCTTCTCTGGTTTAGTCTCCCAGTCTACTGGTTCCACCACACCCCAGCCCTTCTCTGGACTTTGCTAGCACTCACAGTGGCATTCAGTTTGCGCGCGCCGTTGTCAAGCGTGCTCAAGTCAAATCGCGCTGTCAGCTTTGTCTATTCTGGTATCAGCTCTAGCACCACGGCGCTCAGCAATGCTTTCTGGTACGTGTACCGATCTCTGACCGATTACGGCGATGAAATAACGGTGCCAACAACGTCGCAAAACTCTGTTAGCTGGCAACGAACTGCCGTTCCGACTCGCCAGCAAACGCCCTACAACCTGTATCAGTGGCAGCGAACGCCGCCGCTCACGCGTCAACCGTTGCACAGTAACACGTCGAGCGGCTACGGTAGTCCCGGCTGGCAAGAACAGAGCTCATACGGCGGCGGCGGCGGCGGCTTTGCCACCAGCACCCCTGTGGATCAAATGGATGGCAGACGGAGGCCGATTCGAAATTGAGTTTTTATTCGTTGGGGGAATGTGCAGCACTATCTACACTGAGCCATTCTTTCCTTGTTCACGCACGTTTTGTTGTTGGTAAAATAAATGTAACGACATCGGAAGGCAGGTCCACAAGTCAAGATCGGTTGCAAGTAGTGCCGTCCTACGAAGTGCCTCTCTTTTCCAGCTGTTTAAATTTGGCTTCTGCAACAACGATACTACTTGCGGTTACTACTACGTTAGGTGTTTACAGCAACGCGTGCCAACCAATAAAAGCGCAACTTTTTGCTATCAGTAAACGGCGGCACGCACATAAAACGCAGCAAGTAGGCGCCCCGAAACGGTCGTTAAGAGCGCGAGCGGTCAACTGCGAAATGGGGAAAGCGATAAAAACTAGGCACCTAAACTTTTCACGTAGTTGTCGAGAGTATAGGCCGCTTCCTCCAACCTTTTACTGCTCTTGTCAATTTCGTCTATCTGATCCAAATACGGCCTCAAGTTCAGACCTAAAACCAGTAGCCACAGTGGCTGTTCCAAATTTATCTGCACTAAAACAGTCCTACACTTCTCGTTCAGGGTGCGCAATCGGTCTGATACAGTAGACGTCACTTCTTTCATGTCGGCATACCGTTGCGCCGTCATCTGGTTCATTTTCTCCAACAACTTGTACTCGTCCATCGTGCCTAGAAATGCCAGCGGCCCTCGCCTCAACAAACAATGGTGACCGTGCATACATGTAACCGAACCGGTCATCCGCTGAACGGGGAGGGGTTGGTGGTCTGGCGCCGGGTGGGGATGGTAAATTCTAGGGAGGGTTGGACACTAAAAACGCTCAAAAATCACAATTTTTCGGCTAAAAATTGCTAGTAGCGCTCTAGTACAGCTAGAAAGCGTTGTTTTACATGCGATTTTAGCAATTTTAGTATCTGAAATGCAAAAGAATCGCAAAAAGTTGCTAATTACGTGCAGAAAAATCGAAGGGGGGTCGGAAAAATCGTCTCAGGAGGGTCCCGATACGGCGGGGGTGGCCTAAGTCGGGTGAGGGCAGACCCCGGACCCCCTGTTACATGTATGTGGTGGTGGTACTTCAGATAAAACTGTTTTTGATTGAAAAATTATAGTTAAGCAACACCGCACACTGCGTACCATTTTTTTGGAAAGAAAACCGTTACAAACGCATACACAAGCGCAAAACCATCACTCACGCGTATCTATCATAGGGTAGTTGTAGGCAGAGCCAGAAGGCGAGAGATCAGACTAGCGGTTCTGTACTAAAAGTCGCCTCCGAAGTCCAAACCATACATGGGACGCGGGGGGTCCGGGGGTTGCTCACCCCAAACTTGGGTTCGACCATACATGTAACAGCTCCGGGCCGACCTGGGGGGAGGGGGGTAGGGGGGTTTTTTCCTCAGGTGGGGGGTCGAGGGGGGGTTTCGCCCAGGTGGGGGGTCCCAAATTTCGAAAAGCTCCAAAACGCCTAGAAATGCGTTTTTAGCACGTTTTTTTTTCAGGAAGGACGCTAAAAATCGCTATTTTAAGCTGCCAAATAGCGTTTTAAAGCTAAAAACAAGCAAAAAATGACAAAAAGAGCTTCCAAAAACACCGATTTTTCTTAAATATCAGCAGTGGAAACGCCAAATTCGGTTTCCAAAGGCTTTTCAAGTGAATTTTAGGCTAAAAATTAGTGATTTCTGACCAAGTTTGTCAATACTGGAGCCACTACTAGTACTTGTATTTTTTGGTCGGGGGAGGGGTCCCTTAACCTGTCTCGGGGGGGGGGGTGAGGGGGGTTGTCCTTTCCAGCAGGGGGTAACCCCCCAAACCCCCCTAGTACATGTATGGGTTCGACCCCCTAAACGACCCCACCCACCCACCTGAAGCCGACTTTTGTTCCTGACCCCACCCAACAAAATCGCCGCGACCCCCCCAAACCGACAGGCCCACCCACAAATTTTCGGATTTTGACTCCCAACACATTTTTCCGGCCCATGTATGCTCTAAACCGGAAAAAATCAATCTTTTGGATGGAAAATACGTAGCTTACCAATGCTTTAGCATTTAAAAATAACTAAAAAGGCTGATTTTTCCAAGTTAGGTTATGTTTGTCCCTAAAACGTACCAAAATGGCAATAAACGATCCCATAACCTACGAAATCTGAAAGTTTGCCTGTATGGCACAAAGCTACATGGTAATCTGCGAAATATACTCACTCCCTCATGTCAAAATATGATCGGGCGACTCTAAACTTGTCTAGTCCAAGTGTAGGTCATGTGTCCCAAAAATGGTGCAGTTATTTATTTATGAGCTCCAAAAGGCCATTCGGCCCCAAATGGTTTACAAAACGGTGGGACACACAGAAGAATGCAAACAAATAAGTTCTGAGCGGTCAAAAACATATCACATACAGTTATGTCTGCTAAATTTTGCGAGACACTCTGTTAGTTGATCCTACTTTTTCAATCGTTTTCCTCAAATTTAGCATAAAATTGACCAAACAGAAACCAAGCAAGACATCATACGATATTGTACAATAAACCCGATTAGTATATTTTGGTGAAAAATTCGTAAACGACATGGCCTGTTTGATTGTTGGTTTTTGTTTGGCCGATTTCGCAAACATAAAAAGCGCAAAACGGCACACGCTTGTCACTCCGATAGATTCGCCACCACGCGTCGTTATTATAAACCGCTTCACTATTAGCACTGGTTTACTAGGGTGTCTTCAAACCAAACCACAGCGCCACACATGCACAAAGATACAAAGTTTTATTGTAAACTCTGAACCACACCGACTAGTTGCTTTGTGAACCTACCTTCTAAATTGCCTTCCAAATAAACTGCAACTTTATCGAACATGTCTTTGGCAAGGTGCTGCAATTCGGCGTTTTGACTAGCCAAGCGAGCTGGATTAGGAGTAGACGGTTCAGAGACAGAGCCGGTAGATTCAGCCATCTCAACTGACTCGCTACACAATTAGCAAGTGTACCACTTTAACCAATCTAACCGTTTGACAACTTCACATGGAAGCCGGTACGTAAACCGCAATGTAAATAAATGTAAGTCGAACAAAACGTACAGTATTTATTTTCTGAATTGCACACACTCCACGCAGTAAATATTTGTACATGGAGGAGCAGAATAATAAACTGGCTGTTTTCTGCAAGCTGTTCCCTTAGATACAGTGCAATCAGGAAACTCTAGCTTTCTTTCTGCACCAGAAAATTCTCAGTACATTTTAGGACGACTTAAGAAACGAACGGAAATTGTATAACGCCGAACGAAGCAAACACACAGGCACTTATCAACACACAAATCCATAGAAATTTGTTCAGTTAACACGGCTTCTTCAGCACGATCTTTCTTTGAAAGCCAGCCACTTGGGCACCTACATAAACAGAAAACAGTGAGTGTACGACGTATTATCAAACAAGCGAACACATCCAACAGATTAAGAACACAGCCGCTGCAACATATAATACGCCTGTCCGTTCCTGAGAGAAATTACAGGTAGATTAGAAATATCCCTTTCGAAATAACCTCCTTTTTCATATCGAAAGCAAAAAGTACTTTCTCGCGAGTTTGTGTTCTTCACTCAGACAAACACGAAGTGTTTTTCTCGCGAGTTTCTGTTCTTCACTCAGACAAACACGAAGTGTTTTACGGCGTACTCCAGGAAACGCTTAGTGTTGGCAAAAAGGGTGATATGGAAAGGGATAATCCGACATACAGTTCTAATACTAAATTAGAACACAATCTAGAAACCGCCAAATAGCCAGATTGTCTAGAAACTAGTCGCAGCTAGAACGGCTACTTTGCTATTTTAACAGCTAGCTTTAATAAAGAAATAAATCACTGCGTTAAATGAACACAAAATGGCAAACAGATTACAGACACAGAAAGCAAACTGAACCGAACTCGGCAACTTATTAGTACTGGGCACCAATCAATTGTCAGACGACAGAAGGAACAAAAATGCAAGACGCAAACTCACTCGGCTTTTTCGTCCATTTCGTTGGACGCTTCGCTTTACGAACCTCGACATTCATTTCGATGTCGTTTTCGACTATAATGCGCCGCCGTTGGGAACTCTCGAAAGGATTGTTGAGCACGTTTGGCTGACCGCTCTGAATCGTAGAAATATTGACACCGGTCAATGCTGCAGCTCTGTTTAGCTTGCTCTTCTTAGACACTAAAAAGCAATTTCTTACAACCATTCATGTAACAGCGCCGGGCCGACCTGGGGGGAGGGGGTTTTCCTCAGGTGGAGGGTCGAGGGGGGTTTCGCCCAGAGGGGGTCCAAAGGGCTTCCAAAAACACCGATTTCTCTTAAATATCAGCAGTGGAAACGACAATTTCGGTTCCCAAAGACTTTTGAAGCGAATTTTAGGCTAAAAATTAGTGATTTCTGAGCCAGTTTGTTAGTACTGGGAGTCACTACTAGTACTTGTATTTTTGGGTCGGGGGTCCCTTAACCTGTCTCGGGGGGTGAAGGGGGTTTGGCCTTTTGAGCTACCCCCCAACCCCCTAGTACATGTATGCTTACAACAAACAAACAAACACATTTGCACATCTGCTTGCTTCAAGCTTTAATCAGTGTATTATCCCAATTCCCTTACCGTACGTGAGCTGGAAAATACTGGATGGAAAATGTAAGTAATTACATAGAAAAGCCCTATTAGGGTATGCAGCATACATCTCGGAGACTCAACTCATCAATTGTGACTTCCAAAAAACAGCACAAAATTTCGGCAGGATGTGTCAGAGTTAAACAGGGTCGATTTCCATACAAAATTGCATTGTTAAAGAGGCGTCAATCGCGATGGGAATGGCATGTCACTTGATTTAGTAAGTTAGTAGTAGCGAAGTTGGGATTACCTTTGCCGCGACTTTTCAGTTTGATGGTGGTTTTTCTTGCGGCAGGCACATTTGGCGTTGATTCGGGAGCTCGAATAGGGGAATGTCTGCGCTCCTTCGGCTGTGCGGCCGTCTTTTCATCAGCTGAACCCACCGCCACGTACTCCACCGGTTCAGGGACCGTCGCCGAAACCGTCTGCGGTTTGACCGCCGCCACCGGGCGCTTCAAATTCTTCTCCACTCTTCGTTTAGCCAACGTTCCACTGACTTTCGAGACGGCCGGCTGGTCCTCGACGTGACGCTGGTTAAGCCGCTGCCGAAGATCTACTGAAACTTGCGAACAACTCTGCACTATCGAACACCTTGCCTCCTTCTCCTTCTGCTGCTGCTGCTCTTGCTGCTGCTTACCAGGAGATGGTGCTGCTGCTGCTGCTAGCAAAGGCGGCTCAAAGTGTCCGTCCGGGTGTTTGACCGGGATTTCAAACAAAGACTGAGGTTGCACATCGACCGGCGGACTGCGTCTGCTTGATTTCGGCTGCGAAGCCGCTCGCTCGATCTTCTTCTCTTTGACTCTTGACTCCAAGCGCGGCGGACTTGTACTTCTGCGAACAGACTTCCGACTGGGCAAGCCTTTATTACGAACAGCTGTTGTAACCCTGTCGTCTCTGGAATTTGTGCTCGAGTGGGGTCTGGACGGTCGCGGACGCTTAGGAGACCGTGAGCGAGCCCTCGGTCTTTCTCTTCTTCGTCTTGAGCTTCTCGGGCTGCGACGTGGCGACGCAGATCGACGACGTTCTCTGCGATTATTGCGACGCTGGCTAGAAGGCGAAAACCTGGCAACCACCGGTCTGTCATCGGCTCGCTTTTTCCGGTCGTAGCGCTGCTCGCTCGGACGCTTTCTGCTCTTCTCCACTGCCGGCGACTTAACCTTGTTGGAACGCTGCACCTGCTGCAGGCCTAGAAGAAGAGAAGGGGACAGGGTTAAACAGCAGCCGTGGCCAGCCTTCAGCCCAAATCGGCTGCAGTGATTGACCATTGCACTTGGGCTCATTCCAGCTTTGCGTACCAGCTTCTGCTCTGCTCGTCGATTCGTCTTTCCGACTGTGCGCCGCCTCTGCTTCGGCCATGGCGCGACGCACTGCCTCTGCGTCTACTTCGTCTTCCAGGAACTCGATGTCGTCTTCGTCGTCGTCGTCCAGCAGAAGGTCGTCGTACTCCTCCTCTTCTTGTTCCTCCGAGCCACCAGAGCACAGACGACTTTCCTGAGAAGGCTCTGCTGCTCTTGCTGGTGAGTTGGGCTGCGAACGTCTGCAACACTTACACACTGTTAGAAAATCAGACAAACAGCAGAGGTTGATTTGTCGTCTACACTCAGGCACAGGTAGAGTCCAAACCTGGGTACCCCGGCCTAACCCATAAGTAGCGCATGCAGGGATGTGGGGTGGATGCATCTGTATTTGCGATGGACGTATGAAAAATCAGTCAAAAATTAAGAGAACTTTTACAGTCAGGCACTTAACGCCGTTTATGGTACCGACACCATATAAGATGCAGGAGTTGGTACCATATATGGTACCGGTACCATATCGTCGCCACTATGGTAAAACGAGCCAAGTAACAAAATGGAAAAAATGGAGTTAAGTGCGAAAAAGTATAGCTAGAGCACCTAAAAACGTTTTGGCGAAGGAACGAAGTCAAAATTCGCTCTATGTCAGGAGATACAGCCATGCAACCAGACGCATATGCACGGACATCACCAGGTGATCCTGGTAAAATGAGCCAAGTGCTTTGTGCTTTTCCTGTTAGCTGACTTAATTTAACACAAGTGACACATGCAGAATGTTTTGCACACCAAGTATGTACTTGTATTTTATGTAAGAGATATTTAAACAAATATTGAAGCTAACTCACGAAAATGTAACAAATATTTAAAAGGTGATTTTCTCGATTTCGACTTTCTGTTACTTGGCTCGTTTTACCATAGTGGCGACGATATGGTACCCCCACCTTCGGGGCCTATGGTGGTACCATATATGGTATCGGCACCATATAATTGGTACCCCGACGTTCGAGGCATGTGGTGGCACCATATATGGTACCCATACCCATACATGTAACAGGTCATCCGCCGAAGGGGGAGGGGGTTGGGGGTTCTGGCGCCGGCCGGGGGGGTCTGAGCAAAAAATTTTGGGAGGGGGCTGGGCACTAAAAACGCTCAAAAATAGAAAAAATCGCTAACTTGGGCTGAAATACAGCTAAAAAGTGCTGTTTTGCAGGCGATTTTGGCAATTTTTGTGTCTGAAATTGTAAAAAATTTGCTCAAAAATTTACTTGCCAGAAAAATCGGAGGGGGGGGGTCGGTGAAATCGTCTCGGGGGGGGGGGGTTCCCGTCCGGGGGGGCTGGCCTAAGTCGGGTGGGGCAGACCCCCCAGACCCCCTGTTACATGTATGCCCCTACCTTCGGATTGGTACCGGCACCATATATGGTACCACTCTGTTCAGATTTCGTACCATAGTACCACCACAGGCCCCGAAGGTGGGGGTACCAGATATGGTACCGGCACCTTATATGGTGTCATACCATAAACGGCATCAAGTGCCTGACTGTTTTAATCTAAAACTGTTTATTCTATGCTCAGAGTTGTGTTGGTAATTTAATAAGCTTCTTTTCAAGGCCCATTTCGAAAATTTTATACAAAGTATGGTAATTTTTTGGTGAATTCGCTAGATTTAGTGTAGTTCCGGCTATTTTATGCCTATTCTAAGCCTGAAAATAGGTTTTGAAGCGCAGTAGTCGTTGTATGAGCAATGCTACAAGTAGAATATCTCAGGCTGCCTGCACCACTATGTTTATGTCAGTTTTTTGTAGTTAAAGCTGCTTCTGCACATCCTTGCATCGCCTAGATGCTAAATTCACTGAACTTTAAACTTTTTAAAAATACTTTAAATATAAATTAAAAAAGTTTGCCTTCAAAACAATTTGACCAGCAATGGTCGGGCAGCGGTCCAACGAGGCAACCTTAAAATTTTACACCCCTTTGCAAAATCCTGGATGCGCCACTGGGTTCGCCAGCTGTTCAGCTGACTAGAATTCTAAATTTTAAACCAGACAAAGCAAATGAGTTGCGCTGCGTGACGCGACCGCAAACGTCAAATTTTACTATTGAATCAAAAATCGAGGATTTTCAAGTAATTGGTTCGTATTAGGGAACCGGAATATTTTATTCAAAGGACTTGAAAAACTAAAATCAGGAAAAATTCTTTAGCAAATTGTCTAACAAAGATGATAAAAAAATAAAAAAAATGGTCCTTCATTCGGAAGACCAACAGTCTGGAGGCAAATAAAACACAAAAATATCGTACGATGGCTCTACGTAAGTTCCATTTTGTGCTGTTGAGGTAGGTTGTTGCGTAGCAGCGGTAGGTTGGTCCGGATCGCCGTCACTGTCAGCAGCAGAACTTGTAGCTTCAGATTCCTCCTCGTCCTCTTCATCGCTTGAGTAGGCGTCATCCATCCGACCGAATTTGTCATCTCCTAACAAGCACTCGTATGACAAATCAGAACCAACCAATCAATTAATTAATCTTACTTTTCTGCTGAGCAGTCGGCCTATCTGCCAACCGGTTTTCGCCGTATCGGTCCTGAGGTAGAACCAGAGGTCGGCTGGTTTCTTCTCTTTGCTCTTCAGGCTGGGTAAGCACGATCAAATTAGGCCGCGAGTGACGATTCATCCAAACGTTGTGCAACCGAAAGTTGGCGCCGGAAACTGAGGGAAACTGCAGATTCTTTGATCGAAAGTGTGGAACTTGCACCGCATCTGTCCTGGAGCCGACTCGCGCCTCAAAAGTCAAGTTGTGTTGAGAGGAGCTTGAACGAGTGAGTGGAATGAAAACTGTACCGGAGAACTGGAACTGGAATTTGTGCATTCTTTTCGCGAACTTAGAGCAGCTTGGCGCAGCGACTCCAAATCGTCTATGTCGGTATCGAAAATTTCAGGAGCATGGCGCGATGAGGAATGCTGAAAGCAAAACTTATAATAGAACAAGTGGAGGAAATTATGGCCTAATTAAAGTATTAAAACTGATTATTATTCAGTCGTTGTTTTAATTTCAACATTAATTATTGTAGGAATCCGTTTTATTATGAAGTGCATCGGAATAATAAAAAAATTCCTCTTGTTCATTGCCAAAATCACTGTTTTGATTTTGAGGGCGAATATCTCAAGAAACTAAGCAGAGTACATCAGTAAAAATTTCAGTAATCTTTTAAGAATTTATTTGTCTTTGATTTAAATAAGGATGCATTCGAACGACGGTTTAGATTTACGGTTGCTACAGCGGAAAATCTGCGGGGCTTTTTTAACGGACCCTGCATATGTACCCAGTATCATAAGCGCAGGCGGTACCATACCACCACAGTGGCCGAACGTGGGGATACCATACCATCATAATGGTGCTCATACATGCAACAGGGGATCCGGGGGTCTGCCCCACCCGACTGAAGCCAGACCCTCAATCGGGACCCCGCCGCCCATGAGACGATTTTTCCGACCCCCTCCTCCGATTTTTACGAGCAAATTTTGGCGATTTTTTAGAATTTCAGACATTAAAATTGCTAAAATCACCTGCAAAACAGCAAAACACGTTTAGCGCAAAATTACTTAAGTTTACGTTCGTTAAGTTAATTAATTAATTGCACACAAACGAACCACACTCTCAAATCTCAGTTACACAAAAAATAGAAAATCGTGTGCATTACATACCGATCTCATAGATTCAATCAAGTTCAGCCGCAATTTTGTCAGCGCCTCGTCTTCTTCTGTGGGTGCAGACATGATCAGTCAGTGTCAATGGCAGAAGAGGAAAGAGAAGAAAAGCGGTGGTTGGCAGCTAGGTAGACCAGAGAAGAAAGATGCCTCCGCAGACAATCATCATCACAACAGAACGCACGATCAACAACAAAACAAAAGAAAACGATGATAGGTAGAGCCGCTAGTAAAATTTCAACAGTAGGTACAGTACGACCAAGCCACTCTTCATCCGAACCATGTTGTACTGTAATTTCTCTCAGAAGATTCGTTTCTGGAGCAAAAAGACAGAATAGTGGAAGCGTAAGAGATTTTTGCACGTAATCCTGGAGACGGCACGGCAACGACGAGGAACGCAAATCCTGGCGACTAATCTGTACGATCACTCCGAGCGAGGAGGGTTTGCGAGCTCGTGATGAGCCCACATCACACCACAACCCAAACAGCGCCGCCACGCTCCGGACTGCGCCAAATTCAAACCGCTCAAGTACTGGCACCCTTTTGCTTCTCAAGCTCCAAGCAACCTCCACCATTCGCTACCTCCCACAGGCAGACACTTTACATACATGCATTTTGCGAGAAAGTCAACTTAGCTATAAGGGAAGGTGTTCAAGCAACTTTTTCCCCGATCCGGCTGGTGTCGAAATATGTCAAAATAGATGTCAAACGAACACCAACGGTGCATGTTCGAACATCGGAGACCCCCTAGAACCTGAGCTGTACCCCCTCAAAGTTGGGTCACCAGCCACTTTTTGACCAATTTTTTTGTGTCTGGCAGTCTCAACTCAAACGATCATCATTCTCTCATTTCTCTAGATACAGAATTGGCCTGCACATGCTTCGATAGCTCTAAGGGTGGCCTTTCTAGCGCTGTACTCCAGGCTTCCTGAACTACCCAGTTAGTGAGATATTCTCCAAGAACTGAAAAATATTTCCGAAAAACACCGCCTCATTTTTTTCCGAAAAATCGTTATAACTTCTGCCAGATATGCGTCGTCGGTTCAATATTTTAGATAATGATACATCGCTAAAGGCCAAACAAAATTAACATATTTCGGATACAAATTGTGGTTGGTGGGGGGGGGGTGTTTTGCGATTTGAAGACAGTCGAAAAAACTTTTTTGCTCAGAATCAAAAACAAACCAGCCAGTCTGATGCAGGTTGACCCGCTGATTCCGAATATGCACTCGGATGGGCTGGATTCCTTCTGGTTCGGGAGTTATTGACCTCCAAATTCTTGACAGACAATATTTCTCAAGTGGCACTCCTCATTAGCATGAGTAAAAAGCGTGCTGAAAAGCAGTTTTTCTTATGCAGTTTTTGCTGCTGATTCCGAAAATAACTATATTTTATTTCTGCGATGCCGATTTTGGAAGATATGGCTAAGGATATAATTTGTAAGGAAAATGTCTGAACTTAGCATGCCATAGCAGTTTGAAAGGTGACTCAGTTCAGACATGTGTAGGACACAGTCCCATGCAATTTGCTTGACATAATGCAGTTTTTCACGCTGATTCTGAAAATCAGAGCCGTTTTTCAATATGCCCGCTCCCACATGAGTTATTGCCTGCTGGTGCCCTGTCATTTCATCATAAGTGACTGATCAAGGAAATGTATGAAGTGGCTCCTATTAGGTGTAGTTTTCTTCGAGAATATGACGCTATTTTTGCGGTACAACCACTCGCTCGTGAGTTATAGCCTTCTAAAGTTTATCAACATGTATGGTTTCCGGATGGGTCATCTTGAAATAGACAATCATTTATTCCTGCACTTTTAAAGGGAATCGTGTATCAGTAAAAGTCTATCTGACCTATTTTGAGCCGCTGATTTCAAAAATGACCCTACTTTTACCCTAGAAGTACCCAATTTTCTGATACAACCCTCCACAGTTACGACACAACAATCTGACTGAATCATAAAAACCAGAGCCTGAAGAAGAGAGGTAAGGTCATTTTTAAAATCAGCGGCTCACAATAGGTCAGATAGACTATTTACTGATACACGATTCCCTTCAAAAGTCCAGGAACAATGATTGTCTATTTAAAGATGACCCCTCTGGAAACCATGGATGTTGATAAAACTTTAGAAGGCTATAATTCGCGAGCGAGTTGTCGTACCGCAAAAATAGCGTCATACTCTGAATCAACGAAGAAAACTACACCTAATAGGAGCCATTTCATACATTTCCTTGATCAGTCACTTATGATGTAGTAAATGACAGGGCACCAGCAGGCAATAACTCATGTGGGAGCGGGCATATTGAAAAACGGCTCTGATTTTCAGAATCAGCGTGAAAAACTGCATTATATGAAGCAAATTGCATGGGACTGTGTCCTACACATGTCTGAACTGAGTCACCTTTCAAACTGCTACGGCATGCTAAGTTCAGACATTTTCCTTACAAATTATATCCTTAGCCATATCTTCCAAAATCGGCATCGCAGAAATAAAATATAGTTATTTTCGGAATCAGCAGCAAAAACTGCATAAGAAAAACTGCTTTTCAGCACGCTTTTTACTCATGCTAATGAGGAGTGCCACTTGAGAAATATTGTCTGTCAAGAATTTGGAGGTCAATAACTCCCGAACCAGAAGGAATCCAGCCCATCCGAGTGCATATTCGGAATCAGCGGGTCAACCTGCATCAGACTGGCTGGTTTGTTTTTGATTCTGAGCAAAAAAGTTTTTTCGACTGTCTTCAAATCGCAAAACACCCCCCCCCCACCAACCACAATTTGTATCCGAAATATGTTAAGAGTCAGTCTCTGAACTGATCGAGTTTTGACCCTTTGCCCTATTCAGACCCAAAATTGAAACTTAGGCGCAGGACGTTGAAAGTTGGTGCACTGATACCCCTTGATGAGTTGTTAAACCACTGCAAAGGAATACCGAATTCGACGCTCCACGCTCGAGATATAAGCCCGCGAAAATCGGCTCTCTTAACTATGGGACCAAAATTTCAAACTCGCATTTCTAACTTACCAGTTGGAGTTTGAATTTGACAATTGAGGATTTTACATAACTTTTTGAGTACTTTAAGATTACGCAGTCCAATTTCACTTTTGAGGAAAAAAATTTTTTTCGGCCTCCTTTGGCGCCCCATAGCTCGTCTGCAACCGGCCCTAGTCATATCTTTTTATTTCAGATTATTGTAGCGCTATCAATTAGCTACCTTTTGATGTAAAATACGTCGAGCCAACTGCCCGCGTTTTTGAGAAATATGGCTCCAAAGTTGAAAAACCCCAGACTTTTGCATTATTATTTGTGCATAAAATTTCCAACTATGATTTCTAACCTACCAGTTGGAGTTTGAAGTTAAAAATTATAGTCTTTACACAACTTTTTGAGTACTTTAAGATTGCGCAGTCCAATTTCACTTTTGAGGAAAAAAATTTTTTTCGGCCTCCTTTGGCGCCCCACAGCTCGTCTGCAACCGGCCCTAGTCATATCTTTTTATTTCAGATTATTGTAGCGCTATCAATTAGCTACATTTTGATATAAAATACGTCGAGCCAACTGCCCGCGTTTTTGAGAAATATGGCTCCAAAGTTGAAAAACCCCAGACTTTTGCATTATTTTTTGTGCATAAAATTTCCAACTATGATTTCTAACCTACCAGTTGGAGTTTGAAGTCAAAAATTATAGTCTTTACACAACTTTTTGAGTACTTTAAGATTGCGCAGTCCAATTTCGCTTTTGAGTAAAAAATTTTTTTTCAACCTCCTTTGGCGCCCCATAGCTCGTCTGCAACCCCCCCTAGTCATATCTTTTTATTTCAGATTATTGTAGCGCTATCAATTAGCTACGTTTTGGTATATAGTACGTCGAGCCAGCTGGCCGCGTTTTTGAGAAATATGGCTTCAAAGTTGAAAAACTCCAGACTTTTGCATTATTTTAAGCACAAAAATAATGCAAAAATTCGGGGTTTTTGAAATTTGAAGCCACATTTCTCAAAAACGCGGGCAGCTGGCTCCACGTGTTTTACACCAAAACGTAGCTAATTGATAGCGCTATAATAATCTGAAATAAAAAGATATGACTAGAGTGGGTTCCAGACGAGCTATGGGGCGCCAAAGGAGGTCGAAGAAAATTTTTTTACTCAAAAGCGAAATTGGACTGCGTAGTCTTAAAGTACTCAAAAAGTTGTGTAAAAACTATAATTTTTAACTTCAAACTCCAACTGGTAAGTTAGAAATCATAGTTGGAAATTTTATGCACAAAAAATAATGCAAAAGTCAGGGGTTTTTCAAATTTGAAGCCATATTTCTCAAACACGCGGGCAGCTGGCTCGACGTATTTTATACCAAAAGGTAGCTAATTGATAGCGCTACAATAATCTGAAATAAAAAGATGTGACTAGGGGGGGTTGCAGACGAGCTATGGGGCGCCAAAGGAGGTTGAAAAAAATTTTTTTACTCAAAAGCGAAATTGGACTACGTAATCTTAAAGTACTAAAAAAGTTACGTAAAATTCACAATTTTCAACTTCAAACTCCAACTGGTAAGTTAGAAATGCGAGTTTGAAATTTTGGTCCCATAGTTAAGAGAGCCCATTTTCGCGGGCTTATATCTCGAGCGTGGAGCGTCGAATTCGGTATTCCTTTGCAGTGGTTTAACAAATCATCAAGGGGTATCAGTGCACCAACTTTCAACTTCCTGCGCCAAAGTTTCAATTTTGGGTCTGAAGAATGAGACTCGATCGGTTCAGAGACTGACTCTTAATTTTGTTTGGCCTTTAGCGATGTATCATTATCTGAAATATTGAACCGACGACGCATATCTGGCAGAAGTTATAACGATTTTTCGGAAAAAAATGAGGCGGTGTTTTTCGGAAATATTTTTCAGTTCTTGGAGAATATCTCACTAACTGGGTAGTTCAGGAAGCCTGGAGTACAGCGCTAGAAAGGCCACCCTTAGAGCTATCGAAGCATGTGCAGGCCAATTCTGTATCTAGAGAAATGAGAGAATGATGATCGTTTGAGTTGAGACTGCCAGACACAAAAAAATTGGTCAAAAAGTGGCTGGTGACCCAACTTTGAGGGGGTACAGCTCAGGTTCTAGGGGGTCCCCGATGTTCGAACATGCACCGTTGGTGTTCGTTTGGTATCTATTTTAACATATTTCGATATCAGAGAGATCGGAGAAAAAAAGTTGCTTGAACATCCTAAGTTGACTTTCTCGCAAAATATGCATGTTAACGTCGTACATGGTATCATGGCTACGTTTCGTGCCACGTGGCAGTGTGCTTAGGGTAGTTTGACCATACATACGACGGCGGCACCAAAATACGCACCGCACATGGCAGTTTGTTGTAATTTTAAGTGAACCTTGGTAAATGGAACAACTTTCAAAATGGAGCATAAGCGGGCGAACTGAACGATGTTACATTAGAGGTTTGACTTACTATCTCAAGAATTATTGAAGAAGAGGAAGACGAAGAACTTTTATCTCAACACATACAACTCAAACGCAAACACGACTTGTTAATCAATAATGCACATAAGACGTGCTATTCGTTGCAGAGAACAGTCAGTGCATTGCCACGAGTGGCCTCACAGCCTAAAACAAGGTACACATAAGCATTAGGTAACCACATGTTATGTCACATGAAGATGGGACAGATCGGTTTGCTTCAATAACTTAGTAAAATATCAATGTTTCCGGCATTAACCGGTTGGCGTTGACCCTACTCCAATTGGAGTAGTTTCCTGACGGGTAAGTAGTTTCCGACTTTGCAATTTCGAAAATGCTTACCGTCCGCCCCCCGCCCATTTGTGGGCTGGTACTAAATCCTTACCGTCACCATGCCCACTTGAACGCTTGTCAAACTGCACGGTTAGGAAGCAGTTAGGAGAAAGCACGGTTTGCCAAACTGCACGGTTAGGAAGCGGTTAGGAGAAGCAACAAACATGTCCCGTCTAAAGTCGGAAAAAGTAAGGAACCGATTTAGTCAATCGATCGAGGCTCCGCCCCGTCAGAGGCTCCGAAAGCTCACCGTCGGACAAATTTGACGCCCACCGAAAGTCGTGTTTCTATCCGTCGCAAATTTGCTGCAGGTTAGCCACGGTTAGAAAATCCGACTTTAGACGGTCTGTCCTAAGGAGTTAACTACTTCAGCTGGGAGGCAGTTCCATGTATTGATATTCCTAATAGAAAAGAAATTTTGCCTGCATAGTAAATTTTTTGGTCAAACCGGGTTTGTATAATTTCAAAGTAGTTCCTCTAGTTTTATCCACGGGCTGGATGGTCAAAGTAATGTGACGTCAGCACGATCTACGAGGCAGCCAATGGTAGAGGTCAGCGGGAGACTTCAAGCAATTTAAAGGGTGCCAGTACTAGAGCGGTTTGAATTTGGTGCATGTCCGGCGCGTAGCGGCGCCGCTTGGGTTACGGTTAAATCGATGTGGTTCGGCTCGCATGCTCGCATCGATCGCACAAATAGGTTTTGCCCCGGGTGAACCAGACCAGACCGATATTATTTTTGCGTGATCAATAAACGCGGTGGCCAGTTTGAAACTATGGCCGCCGCGCCAGGACTATGTTTTTACTAGTGTTTGTACGAGATGCTAAAAACGAAGAATAACAGTACTCTATAAATGAAGAATAACAGGAATCTATCAATGGATTTTTGTCAATTTTTTCATATACAGTCAGAAACCAGCAGTCTGACAAGGGAAGCGGCTGGTTGTTTATCATTGGTATTGAAATGCTTTCCCTACGGTCATATGTACATATAATCCTGTTATCCGCCCAGTGGAAGCGGGTCGGGGTTGAAGGTTTGGGCCAAGAGGTTGGATTGAGCCAATATTTTGTTGGGAGATACAGGTACTATCAACAATTGCTAAAAAATCAGAAAAAAATTGGTATTCTGGTGTTTATGGCTAAAAAGTGCTAATAAGACTAAGATATAGCAAAAATTGCTCATTTTAGTAATTTCGGCTTAGTTGGAATATCAGCCGGGTTCAGTCTACCGGGTACACTTCTAAAATGAACAGGGTTATAGAGTTATGGCCCTTTATCTCAAGCACGCGGCTGGACTCACTTCGGTAATGCCTTGAGGTGGGTTTATACTTCGTCCGCGCGGACAAAACGGACACAAGCGGACGGGTTGAAAAATTTCAAGTGACACTTTGTCCGCTATTAGTGCTGTTTGAGCTTGTTATATTGTGATTGTGAGTCTGAGTTCACAATTTTATCACGCTTGATGCGGCAGTTGCCGAGCTGTTAGGATTAGGTCAAATCAAGAGAAAAGCAACAAAAAAGAGATGGTGTAAGAACATTGTACATACTCTATGTACGTTTGGCCTATCGATCAAACTGAAATCATGGCAAGTTTCTGCAGCGGCTGCACCAATTTGAAATTGTGAAAGCTTCGAACCCGTTCTTTGATGCAGACACTAGAGAGGGCACCTTTTTTCCGGCCCGGCCCGGCCCGGCCCGGCGAGCCGATCAGGTGAGGCATGCCCGGCCCGCCATGCCCATCATGGTGTCGTGTGAGTGCGTACATATTGTAGTTGTGCATGCACGTTTCAGGTGTGATTGGGTATTTGCATGTAGCGGTGATTTACCTTAGATATCACCCTGAGTTGTAATACATGTCTGCCGTAACTGGCAGGTCCGGCCGACTGCGCTAACTGTCAGATCATTCAGTCTGTGCGTTTGTGTTCGCCGTGCCTACTTACCCTGTTACTTTATTGTTGAGATAAAATCCGGCCGGCTTCGCTGCCTACACCACACTGTGCGCCGTGCACTGCCGATACACACACCCTCGCGCCTACAACCACCGACCACCAACGCGTCACTCTACGTTTGGCCTATCGATCAAACTGAAATCATGGCAAGTTTCTGCAGCGGCTTCACCAATTTGAAATTGTGAAAGCTTCGAACCCGTTCTTTGAATGATGCAGACCCAGACACCTTTGACAGCCTCATCGACAACGTGATTAAATGACAGTTTTGTAGTAGTGTATATATTGAAGAGTTTGATAGTTTGTGTGAGTGTTTGTAGTATCAGGTTCTCGAGTGGTTGTGTGTGCGTGTGCGTTTGAGAGTGCTGCACTCTATCAAATTCTTCCAGACAACTCGCATGTTCCACTTGCTTTCATCTCCAGGACGCTCAAGGGTCGTGAACGTCGACTTCCCACCATCTACAGAGAATTACAGGCTGTTGTTTGGTCATTGCATGAACTCGATTGTATCCTGCAAACATCAACTGCTCCTATCATTGTGCAGCAAGCACCTTCTCTCAGTTCGTTTTCTGGGGCACACGCGGACGAACCCGACGATGTGGCCTCTGCCGACACTACAGATTCGGCTATGTTTCTGGGTACCCATCAGGACGTCCAAGATTATTCAGTTGTTGCTAGTGCAGTTTCCTCAGTGAAGGATGGTCCTGTTCTCTTAGATGTAACTAATCAACGAGAAGTTTTTGGTTTCGAGAAAGAAGATATTTTGCCGTCTGCAGAACCGGCTTTTCCTGATCGAGTTTGTTCATCTTCATATGTTTCTGGTGTTGAGATGGTCCAGGAGGACAAGCAAGCATTGCATGAGGTTTTCAAGATGTTTTCTTTTGGTGATTCTACAATGTATGTTCTTTGGTATGGCTAGAAGAGAGAAAGGAAAAAGAAGAAAAAGGATGAGGAGAAGGAAGAAGTTTGGAAGAGGAAGAGGAAAGATGTTTAGAGGAGGAAGGAAAAAGAGGATGATGAGGAGCAAGGTGTTGAGAAGAAAGTGGAAGGTGAAGAAGAGAAAGAGGATGATGAGGGTTCAGAGAAGGAGGAGAAAAAGAAAAGTGAGAGGAAGAAGAAAGGGGATGAGAAGAAGAGGAGAGAGGTTTGACAAGTCTGTTTCACCGTTCACAAGTCTCCAGATCAAGGCAAAGGCGTGGAAGGGCCGAAACGTGGCGCGTAACCGTTCGAGTCAGCACAGTGTCAGTGCGGAGCAACTTACTGGAGATTCCGAGTCAACAGAGGCGGAGCAGTTCCCGCAGTTCGCTTTCCACGATTGTCAGGCACAGCGGCGGCTCAGTCGACACTCGTTGAAAGGGGAGTGATGAAGAGTTTGATAGTTTGTGTGAGTGTTTGTAGTATCAGGTTCTCGAGTGGTTGTGTGCGTGTGCGTTTGAGAGTGTGTGCGTGTGTGTTGTGTTGTGCAAGACTTACTAGTAAAAGACCTCCATTTTCCTTTCAATATATAATAGATAGGCCGAAAAAAGGGGCATGCGTTTTTGGAAGGCGGTAGAATGGCAAAAATCGCAATTTTCGGCTAAAAATCTTAAAAAATCGCTAATTTGTACTCAAATACAGCTAAAAACTGCTGTTTTACAGCGGATTTTAGCAATTTTAGTGTCTGAAACTTTAAAAATTTAAGAATCTAAGAAATCCAAATCTAAGAAATATCGGAAGGGGCTCGGAAAATGGTTTCAGGGGGGTCCCCGATCAGGGCGTCTGGGACCTAAGTCGAGTTGGGTGCAGACCCTTCGACCCCTTGTTGCATGCATGCTAAAAAGAGTCGCCGAAATGACAATTGCTACTAAACAAAAACGTCGAGAAAGTTCTGCACATTTGGTTTCCGAAAATACAGTATGTCACCAAAGGTTGGGGGGTGCGAGTGGCCGAGGGGGTAGGCGCTGACTGGCAAGTGTTACAAGCGATCGACGATTGAGGAGGTGGTACGCATACGCATCGGCTCGGCAGATTACGGGGTATGGGGTACAGTACGCTACCTACTAAGTGATACATTGTATAGTAGACCAGCAGTGTAGACATCAGGTTTGAACAAAACGCATGTTCAATTAAAATCTATTAGTTTTTTCTTTTTTACTATTTTCAAAAAACATTTTGTCAGCCTCTAACACTATGCGGACACAGCGGACATGGCGGAGGGTGTCCGCGCGCTGACAACATCTGTGTTTTCAACGGGCAAAACACCCCCCCCCGCCTATGGTGTACAGAAACCGCAATAGCATAATTTTCTTTGCTTTGGGTAAGTGTTTGCCATATTTGGAAGAAGTCCTAACTTGCGGTTTTCAGTCTGGCTTAATTCAACTGATTTTCGTTGATGATGATTTACTCTTTTGTTACCACTTGGGCAACGGGCCCATAAATCGCCAGACATTGACGTATTATGCGGCCCTAAAACACACTTCTCTACTTATCTAGACTATTCTCTATGCCAAATGAGCTGAATCAAAGTAACGAAAACATTAACAATTGGAGGCTTTGGTCTTTGCACTACGAATACAAAGCGTGCGGTAGTCTACAAAAATATTAGTTTCGCCATTCTCACGTCGTAGCCGCAATTCCTTCCGCAAGTCAAAAGCTTTCTTGGCTTGCCATGGCGTCAGATCACAACCAATGTAGACAGATGCGTACTGGGGCCTTGCAGACAGAACTGTTCTTTTTCGTTGCATGATGGCTTGTTTAGTCACTTGGTCTCTCTTCGTTAAAAAGTCTTGTACCCTTTTTCAGTGTTTTGGTATGTTTTGGACAATATCTGGGTAAGCTGGTAGAGTGCGAAAAATTGGTGCACACTGCCTAAAAGCGCATGCAATGGGCTCTTGAATGGTGTGCAGATGCAAAATCTAGCCTTATAAATAGCTGAGTTACAGGTGTTGAAAGAGACAGAGGTTGTACATTAAAAATTGACCCAAGATTTCATGACCATCCCACTTTGGCTGACTCTATCTCTGGTTCTACTGGATGGATTCACGCAGCGCATGCACCGCCTGGCTTCTTTTGTCCCATACTATAACATTTTTCAATACCACCTAGATCCCCTCACTTCGCCCATTTGTGGTCCCTAAGCTGATCCACTCGCGATATGCATGTTAAGAGCCATATTTTTTAAGAACGGGGCAGGTCCCCTTATAAGGGCGGAACATGAAATTTTCTGACCTATACTTTTTATGTGATGAATCAATAGGTCTTTAGTAGAAAACACCACCACTCTGCAGTGGCGTATCCAGGATTTTGGAAAGGGGGGTGTAAAATTTTGAAAGTGCCTGGTTGGGCCGCTGCCCAACCAGGGTAAGAAAATTTAGCAAAATTAGCCTTCAAAAACGCGTTCAAAACGCATTCCGAGCTTAAAATTAACAGAAATTACAAGTTTTAGTAGTTTATAATGGCCTGTTGGGCTTCTGCCCGACCAGAGCGAGAAAATTTTGAAAATTTGGCCTTCAAAAACGCATTCTGAGCACAAAATAGACAGTTTTAGTACATAATTCATTAGTTTCTTATATTTTTGACAGACTTTTTCTTCCTACCTCAACCGCAAAAGGGGGGTGTACACACCCTACACCCCCCTGGATACGCCACTGCCACTGTGGTATTTTTGCTCTGCGATACCGCTTGGGGTATTTATGGCCAAAAATGTGATTTTGGACATTTTCAACTGGTTCTCCAGTGCCAATTGCCGATCGCGGTCATATCTTCAGCATAAATTAGTCTTACTATGACCACTGCACCCACAAAGTTTAGGGCTGATAGATTCAGGCCAGCGTGAATACCGTTGATTTTAGGGGTTATTTTAAAAAGTGAAAAATAATTTTTTGACGTCCCTTTCAGGTTCAGGTTAGATAGAACACGGTGTCCTCTACAAGGTCGTCGTTGTCGTTGGTGTTTTCACTTTTTTTGGCATCGACCCCGTTTTTGAGTTATTCATGTTTTAATTTTCCGAAACAATTTTGCGGTATCTTTCAGAATCATTCACAATTCCGGTGTCCATGAAGCTAGAGTGACCCACAGTAGAGCGTTGGACGTAGAATGTGATGGGTTATCCAACGAAACGATATACGCGAAATGGATCTACGACCACTTATACCAGAGTGGCACTAAGTCAAAGTTTCGATCGAAAATGACGCAAGCTCCAACCTGGTTTTCTTCAGCTTTTGACACCTGCTGCCGAACTAATTAGTCAAATGGCGTAGATTCGGCCGTCAAATTATAGCTGAGATTCTTGCGATGCAGAAAATGACCATATTTTTGCTCTAGAGTGCCTTGTTCTCACGATATGGGCATTTAAAATATTTGCGAAGAAAATGACTGCACTTGATACATCCCGGTCTGAAAGGTGACTCAAATCAATCATATACAGGATACATAGCCGTGAAATCTGCATCACCTAATGCAGTTTTCAACACTAACTATAAAAATTACAGTGGTTTTACAACATGACCAGTCCTGAGCGACTTATTTTCTCCTGGTGCCCTGGCATTCACATCGTTAGTGATTTATGAAACCGAAGCATCAATTGCTTCCTATTAGATGCATTTTTCTTCACTGATTCTGAACATGATCTTCTTTTGGTGCTAGGACAACCCAGTCGGTAGTTATGGACCTCTGAAGATTCATCAACATATACACTTTTGAGAGCCATAATCTTAAAATAGATAGGCTATGTTTCAATACTTCCGAAGGGAATCTACCATCAATTAATAGTGTTCCTAGTCTATTTTGGCCTGCTGATTTCAGAAATGACCTTAATTTTTCTGTATAAGCTCGAGATTTTGAGATATAACACTATCTACCTATTACACTATGGTAAACTTGCATCTTGAAATTGGACGGGTATAAAGTAAAACTAAGGTCATTTCTGAAATTAGCAGGTCAAAATAGGCCAGAAACACTGTTTATTGATAGTAGATTACTTTCAGAAGTGCCGAAACACAGACTGTCTATTTCAAGACTGTAAACTGGAAATTGGGTAATTTTCGATCGAAACTTTGACTTGATGCCACTCTGGTATAAGTGGTCGATTTCCGTATATCGTTGGATAACCCATCACATTCTACATCCAATGCTCTACTGCGGGTCGCTCTAGCTTCATGGACACCGGAAAAAAAGTGAAATCACCAACGTGTAGAGGACGATGTGTTCTATTTACCCTAAAAGTATGGCCAAAATCTGAGAGGGACGTCAAAAAATTATTTTTCACTTTCTAAAATAACCACTAAAATCAACGGTATTCACGCTGGCCTGAATCGATCAGCCCTAAACTTTGTGGGTGCAGTGGTCATAGTAAGACTAATTTATGCTGAAGATATGACCGCGATCGGCAATTGCGCACTGGAGAACCAGTTGAAAATGTCCAAAATCACGTTTTTGGCCATAAATACCCCAAGCGGTATCGCAGAGCAAAAATACCGCAGTGGTGGTGTTTTCTACTAATTCATCACATAAAAAGTATAGGTCAGAAAATTCCATGTTCCGCCGCCTGCCCCGGTCTTATAAAAAATGACTCTTAACGTTTTGTAGAAAGGATACCATAGATGGTATGGGTACCATATAGGGTATCACTACCTTACATGGTACCGATGCCATGTATGTCGTTATTTGCCTGACTGTAGAACCTCCATAAATTGGTGCCTCGATAAGGGGACGCCTGCATAAATGGGACGCATATTTCCTTCCTTCATCGGGATATGTCCTATTTATGGAGGTGCTATTAAAGTAGCAGCACTGGTTGAAGGGAATAACAGGATTCTTCTGACAGTAAATCGGTTCCGGCAGAAGCTGTTCTATCTACAGAATTTACTGAGTGCTTCCGTGTTCTTACAGCTCGTTTGCTGTTGTCCATCTTTCCAGATTCCCAGTATGTAAGCGATTTCACAAAACAGAAGTGTGTACACACACACTGCATGTCTCGACCGCATAGATTTTTCGAGTAGGCGATTTATATACGGGCCGACATTTGCTTTTCGTTTTGTTGTACTTGTACCCAAAGTAAGATCTTCTATAATTTCAAGGATTACGAAACCACTGGATGATGCACTACATTTCTGTCGTTAGATTGCGGCGGCGCCGGGCCTCTTTTACAGAGATTCCACACTCTGACTTAACTACTGTACTGGACGCCGCACGCATAACGAGGAGAAAACGGGGAAATTGTTTAGATTAGAGGAAGAGCTACTTTTAGAAAGGGCACCAAAGACAGTTTTGTAAGTAAAAGACTTCACAACAGCGGGACGCGTATTATTTATGAAGACAATATGTTTATGAGCATTTTATGTATTACTAGCAGCAAATACACTACACTCACAAACGAATCACACTCTCACCACACACACACACACACAGTTAAAGCTATGGAAAGGCCTACATCTACACGCCTAAAACCTACAGCAAGGGAACCTACCCAACCGGGTCATTCGCTCCGCCAACCACCGGCTCGGATTCGGCCGAGGTGACTGTTCGTTTTAGCCCACCACCGGCTCAGACATGGCCCAGGTGGCGACTCATCCTGCCTTGCCGCTGTCATCTTTCTGCTTTACACTCCAGCGTCTCGCAGCGAACCGCAAAATGCCGCTAACAAGGGCGGCAAATTCAAAGTTCTAGAAAGTGCCAATTTCTCATGCCAACGGTCACGACACTCCCCGGCCTCACAAGCCAAGAGCGAGCGTGCTGAGCCATTCAGTTCAGAGTGAGGAGAGTTCAGTCAGACAGATTGTTCGGTAGCTCCCAGTACAGAGAAGAAGTTCCAATGTGGCAGGCCATCTGATTTGGGGCGCTGACACTCCTCTTTTCGGAAGCAGCTTCCATCCCAAACTCAGCATTCCGTAACCACAAGGACGATTTGATCATGAGGCTCCCGACGACTCTTTTTCGGCCACTACGGCGGTCGCAGTACCATCCCCATCGATCGTTTGAAGTTCCGAGGCGAAATCCAACGGCTTTCGGAGAGAGCACCAACCGGAATTGGCAACACAGTCCAATCCGGCACAGTCTGAGTTCAGAACAGTTCTTGCTTTTCGTTGGCACATCGATTTTCAGAAATGTTCGCCAGACGGTTCGATTGTAAGCCAAAGCAGTCTTCGACAGAAATCGTTGTTGTGGCAGAAATCAACTTTGTTGAATTGACGAGCTGGTGGGGGAATAAAGAAGGACAAAACAAAAGGCAAACAAAATTGCACTACGAGACGAATTTTGGGGTCACTCAGTTGGAGACATAAAACAGCTAAACCTGCTACATTAGCTCAGAAAAGAAACAAGATTTTAACCGGAACACTCTTGAAATCACGCTAAAATCGTTTGGCTTTGGGTTTTCACTGCTAACAATTTGGCAGAAAGCACACACCAGTGAAACGCAAAACATCCACCATCTAATTTGAGTTTCAGAAAAAGAGGTTTTAGCCACAGGGTGGAACTGTGGGAGTTTCGAAACTTGGTGAATTTTAGAGGGCGAGATTTGAAGTAAGGAAACGCGCCGGCGAAGGAAGGAAATTAGATTCAAGGCGCCCAGTCGAGAACCTAAAAACTGTTGAGATAAGGCACCTGGATATGATTCAGCTGAGAAGCATGCCCGAAGAAGAACAAAGAAGCCGGCCGTAACAGCGCGCGTTCAACACTTGCAGGCATCGCAAAGCCTAGCACAGAAAGCGTATCATGCGTTGAGAAAATGAGCACATTTTGAGAAAACGGAGACAAACATCGAGTTGACGCACAAAAGCACAAGAACTCAAACTTGACAATGACTGACACACCAGGCCAAATTCCATTGCTCTGAGATCCGTCTTGCATCTTCATTCCATCTTTGCCTCCCGCCCTTTGAGTTGCTCACTCCTTGATCGAACGCTGAAATTCAGAAATCGGCGCATCGCGCACGCATCTTTCAGTTGACTTGATCCAGGTCCAGGTTGCTCTTCCGCTTTTGCGATTTGACGCTGCTTCGACTCCTTAGGCTAGCGCACAAACATCACGTCGGGCTCACCATGTCGTTAGATTGCGGCGGCCCGGGCCACTTTTACAGAGATTCCACACTCTGACTTAACTACTGTGCTGGACGCCGCACGCATAACGAGGAGAAAACGGGGAAATTGTTTAGATTAGAGGAAGCGCTACTTTTAGAAAGGGCACCAAAGACAGCTTTGTAAGTAAAAGACTTCACAACAGCGAGACGCGTATTATTTATGAAGACAATATGTTTATGAGCATTTTACGTATTACTAGCAGCAAATACACTACACTCACGAACGAATCACACACACACACACACACACACACACACACACACACACACACACACACACACACACACACACACACACACACACACACACACACACACACACACACACACACACACACACACACACACACACACACACACACACACACACACACACACACACACACACACACACACACACACACACACACACACACACACACACACACACACACACACACACACACACACACACACACACACACACACACACACACACACACACACACACACACACACACACACACACACACACACACACACACACACACACACACACACACCTAAAACCTACAGGAAGGGAACCTACCCAACCCGGTCATTCGCTCCGCCAACCACCGGCTCGGATTCGGCCGAGGTGACTGTTCGTTTTAGCCCACCACCGGCTCAGACATGGCCCAGGTGGCGACTCATCCTGCCTTGCCGCTGTCATATTTCTGCTTTACACTCCAGCGTCTCACAGCGAACCGCAAAATGCCGCTAACAAGGGCGGCAAATTCAAAGTTCTAGAAAGTGCCAATTTCTCGTGCCAACGGTCACGACAATTTCCATCGCCTACACGAGTCGCCCCAGTGAAAAAAATTGAATGCCCATCAGCTTGCCACGATTTCAAGTTTTCTAACTGAGAACGTTTTTTTAAAATGTAGCCTTCTAAAACGCATTTAACAGGCATTTTGAGCATAAAATAGACAGTTTTAGTACATTTGTACACACCCTACACCCCCTGGGTACGTCACTGGTGGTGACCAATGAGACTCTAGTAGCCAATCAGATTCACTGGAGCTTCCCTCACGAGTTCTTTTGCGACGGCCTGCGCGCTTTTTCTTGCTCGCGCACAAGAACTGGCATTACAATGTCTTTCAAGCCAACAAACAAAACAACACAAGACGCAGATCGAAAATGATAACGAGTAACTTCGTCTGTTCTGCCCTTTCGAAATCAACAACTGTTCGCCTACATGTGAATTGTGTTCGCCTAAAGCACACAAATGGCGAACACGTGTTGTGGTTTGGAAAAGGCTGAAAGTACTGTACAGCGTGATGAAGCAGGTAAAATAGTTGCTGAGTTCACTGGCTCTGACGCAGGCGCGACCACAATTCGTAGCCGGGGGCGACCACTTGGGCATTGAAGGCGCGCCACTTGAAATTCCATTCGACCATTTGCAGGAGACAGTGGCCAGTCTGCTCGTTGTAACTGAACGATTCACACACCAGCCTCTCGCGGCTGCACTTTATGCCGCACTGGCCCGAGCTGGCCAGTGCCGTGTACTCCGAGTAGACGGTGAGGTTGTGCAAACGCACGTCCTTCGCTTTCATGTTGAATTGGACACGCAGGGGTGGAGGGTTTGGGTCTAAAGAAGCATTATTGAACTGCCAATCAAACCAAATCAAGCTCTTACCGCCGTACTGACAGATTATGTATCTGTACATGCTGCTAAAGGCACTTTCATAGAAACCGCTGTATTGGTTGTAGGGTATGTAGACCAGGTAGTAGCTGGCTGTTTTTGGGTGCGTAATGGGCGGCGGGGGAGGGGGGTTGAGGTTGGAGGGGTTTCCGTCAACGTTGTTCCAGAGAGTCAGTTCGTAGGGCCATGGGAGGTCGACGTACTGACCGCCAAGGAACAATTTGCGCCAATAATAGCCTCCGGTCGGCTCATCTGAGGTGCTGTATTGTCTCAGGCCCACCCAAAAATGCTCGTTCGTGGTCTTAAAGCAACGCTTTACATCTAACTTGATTAATATCGGAATTTTCGAATGATATGCGTACGCGTAATGCATTCAGATTCCAAATGCCTAATGCGTATGCGTAATTAATCAGGAAAATGAATGCATAATTTGCATAATGCGTAATGGCTAATGCGTAATTTTCAACAAGCTTTTTGGACCCATTAGGATCGTTTTCCGCACTCCATGAACTGTCTGTTTGTTGACTATTAGTCATTCTTTTTCTTGAAACATTGCAAGCACGGTTTACAGCAGAGAAACTTCGAAAAGGACTCAACCATTGATTTAAAAATGTTCCTCAAATTTTTCTCGCTTCATTAAACATTTGGCAACTGGCAAGATCGCTACAACTTTTAGATATTACTGTAGACTAATAATGAATAATAATAATAATATTGAATTAGCACCCTCTCTGTGAGTATCTGGAAGGATGTACAGTATTCTCTTCAACTGATTGTTTTGTAGTCATACAATAGCGAGTCTAAACTCTAAAGCGAAGTGAAAGCCACTTGAACGCAAAATGCAAGCACAAGGTTTAGAAACAAACATGTAGCAGCTTGTTGCTTCTGCTTGCAAATACGCACAGAACAACCAATTGAAATCAAGGAATTTAGCAAAATTTTCGTATTTTTGGTATAATTTTGTCCACCATTACGCATTATGCAAAATTATGCAGATAGATTTTAAAATGTGTAATGATATTGCAAACCAATTTCAAATGCATGTGCGTAAAATGCGTTATGCGTTATGCATTCAAATTTGAAATGCATAATTTGCGTAATAATATTGCATAATGCGAACAACAGCATCATACACCTAATTCGGTAGCACACGACCAGATTTTACAGTATCCAACCACTACTTACAGGCGCTATGACGTGTTCGGCAATCAATTGTAGCTTCTGGTAGGTGTTTATGAAGGCGTGGAAAACGTTTGCAAAGTCGGAGCAGACCGTGTCTGGCAAAGGATCTCCGTATTGTATAGTGTCTGAGCGGGTGTAACAGTAGTTATCCAGAAACAGCGACGGTTTACTCAGAGCCTCGCACTGCTCTTTGAACGCTAAAAATATATTTGAGAAGCTTAACACACTCTGTAAACGCATTCTTCCAGCTTTGTTTGGCAGCCTGCTCTTCCAAACGTCTCTGGAAAATATTTCTTCCAGAATTTGGAGTAAATTCGGCTGTTATTCAAACTATTTAGGTTGCGCTTAGATGGCAAGTTTCTCCTAAAAATGGCAAATGAATGTATTCATAGTAAAGAGAAAAGTTTATGCGGTTATAGCAAGAATTCTTGAATTAATACGGGTCCAGTTGATTAATAGATATTTAATTGCACATTACAAGAGAGATAATTTTGTACCGTACGCTTTCGCTAAAGCGAAAAACAGTTTTGCCGAAAACGAAAAACGAAGCGAACAAGCAAAAAACATGAAACGGAAACCCGGTGAAGTAAAATGTCCGTCTACATACTCAGTCCGTTTGTGGTGTAGTAGAATAGAGAAAACACAGCAGTGTTAAAGTGCCACATGATCACTTGTGTTCGCAGCGCAACAAGCAAACCGCGTTGTCATGTGAGCAGCATGACCAGTTCGAATTCACTGGAGACCTCTCTTCCCTCTACATTATGTGATTAATCTGTTGGTAAGTACCATGGACTCTAGGAAACATTGAATCGTTCTCAGATCTATACAATATATAGGTCCTTCCTCTAGGACAAAGAAAACTCAAACGTTTTTACTTTCATATAATACATTTTTTGAAGAAATTGATGTCTCTGTTGATTTAAAATGCATCATGAATCGTAGACAATAATATTCAAATTATTCAGTAATAATGTGGCCGTCTGAACCGGTTTTTGTGAATTTTTGCAAATATTTCTAGAGATACACATACCACCTAGATGGATATTTTTCCGAGCAAACCTCAGCCAGTTTTTTCCAGTATTTTTCGGTTTTTCAAAAATCGCGGAAAACCTTCAGCTCAGTTTCTGGAGTATCCTGGAGTGGTTTTATGACTCTTAACGCTTTCTAGGGCTTCCTGAGTCTTTTCAGACCAGAAATAAAGTATCTTATTGATATAAATCACGAAACACCCATGAAACAGTGCCTGACAAGTTCGACCAATAAACGCTATATGCATATTTCTTAGAACAGTTTGCCTTTCTGCTTTATCATGCCAAATTTGGTCTTTTCAGTTGTTTTTTTTAACAGTTTTGAGTCAATCTGGCCCTATTATACATGGCAAAAGTCCATTTTTTAACTGAAAAATGACATAAATAATTTATTTTTAGCTTGATTGAGTTTCTCCCGCGATTTATGTTTTTTCCTGACCCTTAGGATAAAAACGAAAAAAACGCACCTGCCACGTACACAGTAGGACCGATGTAGAGTGTACAGATAGGACATTGTGGCAGTTTGCCAGGAAGGACATTTCAAATCTAGGGGCTATGGGCTATGATCAGTATCTGTAGGCTTCGGTTTCTGAAAGAGCGAGCTCGGTTTAGTGTTTGTTTACTGTGATTTAACGATTTTAACTAGGGATGGGCACGAAAATTAAATCCGTTTGAATTTCGTATTCGTTAAATCAATGTTTGCCCAGTTTAATTTTCGTATTCGTTAGTCGAAAATCATAATGCCTAATTCGTATTCGTACGAGTAAATTAATTTTCGTTACGATGATACGAGTTCATTTTGTTCCAGAAAAATTAATTTTCGTATTATCCGCCCGGTGGAAGCGAGTCGGGGTTGAAGGTTTGGGCCAAGACGTTGGATTGAGCCAAAATCTTGTTGGGAGATACAGGTACTATCAACAATTGCTAAAAAAATCAGAAAAAATTGGTATTCTGGTGTTTATGGCTAAAAAGTGCTAATAAGACTAAGATACAGCTAAAAATTACTCATTTTAGTAATTTTCCTACCTGAAATTGTAAAAACAGCAAAAATAGTCCAAAAATTGGGTCCCGAACAAAAGTCGGAGGGGAAACATCGTCTGAGGTTTCCGATCTGGGGGTTTGGTATTTGCCGGTGAGGGGAGCAAAACGTGAACGTAAACCTTCCTGAACATTACATTTACATTGTATGCTTACTGTTAGATTAATTCTAACATGACAGACACGTTTATGTCGAAGGCTTTGTACATATGCCATACATGCAAAGGGGCGCTCACCCCCCCCCCTCATGCCTGCTCTACCCTCTCAGGAAATTTTTGGAAAAATTTTGTATAGAAAATTATTGTAAAAGTATGCAGGCTAGGTGTAAAGAAGCCTAGTTTAGCCTATTTTGAGGAAAAATAAGCAAAAAATCTTCAGTTGAGTAAAAAATCGGACTTTTGGCTGACCACCTCCTCAACCCCCTCAGACAGCTCCAACCCCGTCGCCCCCTCAGCAATTGGAAAAAAAGCACCCCCTCTGCCAAAATGCTAGTCCATGTCTGATGCCATGGCCCATGATAATGAATACGAGATCTATGGCAGAAAATAGGCGCTAAGTGCTTTGTGTGATGCGTTCGGCTCTAGCCAACCGTCCCTAGGCATACCATCGCCGTCGACGTCATCTGACCAGCGGGGGACGAGTGCTGCCTATTGACAGACTGTTTTTAAAAACTTCATGAGGCAAACCAAGGGCCACTGTAGATATGATAAAGTTTAATAGCCGCTTACTTTGAGTATATGTGCGTTTAGCTATTTTCCAGTAGTTAGTTGTATACCGCCAAGATTGCCAAGGCAGACCAGACCAGACAGCCACTGATGATTCAACAGCAATACCTACTGCAAGTCAGGCAGTCGCTGCTACCCACAAGAAGCCATACTCGGTAGCAAGGAAGTAGAGGGGACAGAGACCGCGCCCTCAACAACAGCAATCAGCAATGAAAGCAGCGTGTAAAATGTGGCAATTGTGGTTGCAACAGACACAGAAATCGCAACCGTTGCCCAGCCCACAACCAGACATGCCGTTGCTGGTGTCTGGAGTAAAGTGGGACACTTTGAAGCTGTTTGCAAGAAGAAAGCCAGCCATCGAACTGGTGAAAGCAAGGCCATTGGTGCTGTACAATCTGCATTCCAGCTGACAGTGCAAGTGAAGCCACCTGGCTGGTCAGCCTATGCAGAACATCACCTGTGCTGTGGGTAGCCAGGCTGATATCTCTGGGCTACCAGAGCCGCTGATCCAGAGGTTGTTTCCTGGATTGAAGACAACTGCTACTGATTGCCGTTTGCGCAACTTTGACAGCTTTCAAGTTGACACTGATCTTCGCACTTTCAGTGCAAAGTCAACCACAGGGATTGGTCAGCTCAGGCACTATTCTATGTGCTACCCCTTCAATACAGTACCACGTTGGGAAGGACTGCATCCAAGACCTGATTTGCAACTTTCAGGTGGAGACCTGTCTGTCAGGACAGTGGCTGGAGCACCACTGTCTGTACATCAACCACTCTCAAGTCAGACTCTGAAGTCAGAGAAAGAAGGCTACCAAGCCCTGATCGCTGAACAGTTCCCTGCTCTTCTCAGCCCTGAGATGGGATTAATTCCAGACCTGGAACACAGAATTGAGCTGGAGCCTGACATGCGATGCAGTCCAACGAGTGCAAACTGCATTCAATACCAGTCTATCACAATGAAGGTGCTCTGAAAGCAATCCAGGAACTGGCAGACCTGGGGATTTGGACAAAAGTGGACCATTCAACAGTTGTCAACCCTATGGTAGCTGCTGACAAGCCAGACGGGTCAGTACGTGTTACCACTGAACTCACCCACCTCAACCGCTTCGTGAGGCCAGCACGCTTTCAGCTGCCCAACATCAGAGATGTCCATCAGCGCCTAGCCAAACCTTCCATCTTGACCAACTTGGATATGGTAAAAAAAATCTACCCACATAGCCTCAGTGGCTTGCTTCAAGCGCAGATGGGACAATGACAAAACAGACTAAAAGTATTTTTACTTGGCTCGACAAAAACCGCCCTCCAAAGAGGCCGCCTAGCCAGCCCTTAGGCTTCAGTTTGTTTGAATGCTTTTTTAAACTTGTTTCGGGGCAAAATTAACAGTTTTTATATGCTCTTGGGCAGACAGATCTGTCGTCGGGCTGGAATGCAACGCCTGTTTTAGTAAGTGGATGTAGCGATGGCGCATTTTTCTTTTTTTTCAGTTTCCGGGGGTAATCGACCGCTCAATCGATGAAGTAAGGCGAATGACGAGGAGAGTGCGAAATCTGAGGTAGCCTGCAGGTTATTGGTTATGGATGTTCTGTTGTATTGATGTGTAAAACAATAATAAAAGGCAAAGGTCAAAGTCAGTTGTTTGGTACCGCATTGTGTCATATTTGTTAAAGATTTACAATTTGGGTGCGCACGTTTACAGAATTTTTTTCCGAGACCAAAAACACGGCGCGTATACAAATCGCCTCCCCAGAAAAACGGAAACGGTGAGAACGTGCGGTAGGCTGTGGTACACCGTGGTACACCAAGTTTTGCGCGTTTTAAATGTCACAAATCGCCTCCCCGAAAGTAGGAAAGTTGGAAAATCGCAAGTTACACCATAAGAGAAGGGAAATAAGCACCGCTAAGGGCAAAATGAGCGCAACAGCTCATGCTGGAAACGATTGCTTGTCGCAAAATTGTTTCATTCAATAAGTCGAAATATAAAAAGTCCATCCCATTTATTTGCCTGTCATCACTGCCTTTCGCTGACAACAAATTTAAATCTAAGCTAAAATATATTCGGAGTCGCGTTTATGACTGTAAATAGGGTTATTTTTCTTTGAGGATAGATCTGAGAAGTCGATTTCTAAATTGCAGGCAGCGCAGGTACGTAGTCACAGTGGTGACCAAAAGGACAAAAGGGCTTGTGCGGAAAAAGATAGGTAGGCACAAAGCTGCCTCTAGTGCTGTATATCAGCCTGTAAGTTAAGTTTACGAAATATGTGCATGCATAGTTCATATAAATGCTCAACTGCTGTTAGAATAGGCACTTATGCAGCTAAAATCTATCTATCTAAATTTTGGCTATCTCAGTTTTTCAAAACACTGTGCTAAAATCGCCAGCGATGCCGCTAGGAAATCTAGACTAATCCTAAGTGCCTTTATAAATAGGAGCACACCATTCCTACTACAGATGTACAAAACTTACGTAAGGTCGCGGCGCGAATATGCCACGCTTGTGTGGAATCCCTATTTACTCAAGGATGTAAATACCGTTGAAAGTGTGCAGAGGGCTTTTACACTGCGATTGCCAGGAATGCTTGGTCTTCAAGGCTGCTACCTAGAAAGGCTAAAACTACTGGACCTTGAAACACTCGAACGTCGCAGGCTCGTCATTGATCTCCAGTATGTATACCAAATCGTACATGGTCTGGTGGATTTAGATTTTGATCACTTTTTCAGTTGGAATCCAGTGTCAAAAACTAGAGGAACTTATAAACTGTTTGTGCCATCGTTGGAAAGCTACATAAATTGCAGGGTACACTCCTTTGCTTTAAGAACGTTGAAAACATGGAATTCTCTTCCAGATGAGGTCACCATAGCACAAAACCTTGCTTCTTTTACTCGAGAACTAAGAAAACTGAACTTTGACCAGTACCTAAACTTTGTGTAGTTTCTGACGTTTTACTAAAATCTGTTTAAGGCGGTGTAAAGCCCTTGTGGCTGTCCACTGGCCTTTCGCCTCCATATGCCGTCGTTTTACACTGTAACCGCGTTTTATGTCATTTGCTAACTCGTATTTTTATTTTTATTTTGTGTTGAGCGATAAAAGTTCGTTCATTGGTTAAATGGGACAATCAGATGAGATGAACGCAGCAAAAGCACAGACGGAAACTCCGCAATCATAGCCATTCTTCTGTTGTGGAACTTTTGGAAAGACTTTTAGAATATGAGTCTATTGTGATGGCGGGATCTGATACCGTTGCCGAATTGCCAGCGTTACCGATAGCAAATTTTTTTGCATCCAGTGACGTTGGTTGTTATTGTGCATGTTTTCCTATTTTCAAACTTTTGGGAAGCATTTTCCGTTTTTTATATTTTCCATCTCTTTCATGGACGACTAAAAACTACTGGACTGATCGCGCTGCCCACCGCTAATACATACTTAGGGTAAATTTACAAGTCCATATCTTTATAACCGTTCAACCTACAAACAATATAAATACATCTTTAGAATCCTCAAGGTATCAGCAATCGAACGCAGTGCTCAAATCGCTTTCAAACCCACTACAAGAAAAGTTGATTTTTTTCCATCGCGCAAATTAGGATTACCGATCAATGTTGCGCAGATTAGGTTGCACCACAGTACAGAGCTCGGCCCCCTCTACAACTTTGGTCTATGGCCCAAAGCGCTCCGACGCATCCATAAGGAGTTATTAGCAAAAAACTCTGAATTCATTTAACTTAGAAACGGAGTCAGTAATCTTATGTGCGCTAACTCATAGCCAATTCCAGAAAATATAAGAAAGAGAATCATTTATTTTTGCGTACAGTGCAGTTACGTGCGCGCGTATGTAGTTGTCTGTTTGTTTACTTTAGCGCCTACCTGCAACAGTGGTGTGTATCGATTTTTCTGGCCACGCCTGTATGCTTGTCTGTTGTCTGGCACTGGCAGCACTTTCTCCATGACTCCCTGACTTTCCAGGTCCCGTGCGAACCCTGTTGTTTGGATCTTTTTCCGGGCCCCGCGCCCCTCCCTGAGATCTCCAGACACCCCTCCGGATTTTTCCGGCCCATGTATGGATACTAGATACAAAGTAGGTAACCTATCTCATTGACTTCTTTCATCTTTTTACACGACTCTCCACCCATTGCAGATACATAGGCCAAAACTGGCTTTTTTCTCATTGTATCGGCTTGCTAATTGCTTTATTCATTTCTTAAGTGAATTTCGTTTCTCTTTTTCTCTTCGACTGATGATTCTTAATTGGTTTATGACATTCGCGCTTAGCGGGTTCGTTTTTTCTGTGATACATATGTAGATCTATTGTTTTTAGCGTTTCAGAGTGCAATGCCGTTCACGTGCTCTGTGCCCGGCTGCAGAACTGGCTACAAACACGAACCATGGGCAGGCGTTGTGTTTCATGCAAGGAGCTTCTTCTCGGCCCAGACCAAAGGGAATCTGAGATGCCTCCCCTTGAAATTGAAGGAGACTCAGAAAACATCAGCTTGTTTCTGAGTGAAATTAATTTATTTGTCCCAAGTACTGCAGCTTTTGGAATCTGTCTGAAAGCCTGGTTCGTCTTTTCTTGCATTCAAGTTCCTGCACTGCGATTTTCACTGGCCAATATTTGTTGAAACCGTCTTGTTGCTGTTAGAAGAGGATTCCCAGCTGCTGGACATTCAGGTTTCTCAGCTTGCCTGTCTGCAGGGTCACTCGTTTGCCCGAGTTCTCGTCACCAAATTTTTCAACTGCATGTGTAAAAACCTCGTCAAGAAGCTCACTTCTTCTGGTGTTAAGCGCAGTGCGCAAGCCCAAATAACAAAGTTTGGATGTAGTGGGTAACTGTATGTAATGCTACTTTCATTCTCCTGTGATTTTGGTCCAGTGTTCATAATATCTTGTCTGATATTATTTTTTCCGGTCGCTTCTCTGCTGTTAATGCATGTTTTCCATGTATTTAATATATTCGGAGTTTTTTGCAAATAACTCCTTATGGATGCGTCGGAACGCTTTTCGCAGTAGACTAAAGTTGTTGAGGGGGCCGAGCTCTGTACTGTGGTGCAACCTAATCTGCGCAACATTGATCGGTAATCCTAATTTGCGCGATGGAAAAAAAATCAACTTTTCTTGTAGTGGGTTTGAAAGCGATTTGAGCACTGCGTTCGATTGCTGATACCGTGAGGATTCTAAAGATGTATTTATATTGTCTATAGGTCGAACGTTTCCAAAGATATGGACTTGTAAAGTTACCCTAAGTATGTATTAGCGGTCGGGAGCGCGATCAGTCCAGTAGTTTTTAGTCGTCCATGTCTCTTTTCGGCAAACCCTAATCTGCACGAGCGGTGCGAGCAGTGCGAGCGTGCGAGCCGCACCTGTTCGCGTGCGGGCCGCACAATACCGTATACCAAACGGCGCCGCAACGCTCCGGTAGTGCGCTAAATTCTCCCGATAGGCCCGAAAAATGAATTGTTTCGTGTATGTATACGTGTCATTAATTAGTTAATTAATCAATCGAAAGAAACAAAGTTATTCATGCGCGTTTCGATTGTGTGCTCCAACGTTACCCGTACTTCCAGCTCGGATTGTTAGTCGTGCCTGACAGCTTGCGAAGTCATCCTCTGTTTACCGAAGTCAATAAAACTCACACAAAGCACCTTAAAATTCTTATGGTTATAGTTTTGAACTCTCCACGATCCTATAAAAGAGATGCAATTTCTGCTCATCTTGATGTTATATTAACTGAAAACATTTGAACCATTATGACACGGCAAGTGACGGATATTGTTGTTGTTGTTGCCGGGAACAATGGACGGCCCCTTCTTCAAGCCCGAAAAGTCGGGCGCCGACCCTTCTGTACCACTGGGTCCAACTGTCGCACAGTCAATATATGGGTGCCCGGCTGCACATTAAACCATCTGCTCTAGGCATCATCAGTAGCAGATGGGCAAATTTCTAGACAAATAGACATCGGAAGGTTTAGTGCCGACAGTCCAATCGTGAGTCGGAGGCCAACAACAACGTAGCCAACCGGAACACGGCTAGGCCTAAAAATGTGTTTGCTTATTTGACCGAATTGGCCAATAAGTATTCACCGCAGGGCCAGATGGAATGGGGCAAATATTTCTGAAAAAACTAGCACTTCAGCTTGCATTTCCGCTTTCCATAATTTTCGAATCCTCCTTCATTGAAGGTGAACTTCCAAGTGATTGGAAGCTTGCCTTTGTGACTCCCATCTTTAAAAAAGGGGCTTTATCTTCTGTTGAAAATTATCGGCCAATAAGTTTGACCTCTGTTTGCTGTAAAGTTATGGAAAAAATGGTAAAAGACAGAATTCTACGTTTTCTGCTGATTGAGGGATTGGTCTCAAAACATCAGCATGGCTTTTTGTCGCGACGCTCTACTGTTACTCAACTTTTGGAATGCATTAATGATTGGACTAAGCACCTTGATAAGGGTGACTTTGTAGAAGTTTTTTATATGGACATTGCCAAAGCTTTTGACTCTTGTTCTCATCAGATCTTGCTGGCTAAGCTTCGTGCTTATGGCTTTTGTGGGAACCTGTTGAATTGGATACAGGCTTTCCTTTCAAACAGGAAGCAATGCGTAGTTATCGATGGCACTCGCTCCTCGGTGGCAAAGGTTAAATCCGGGGTTCCCCAGGGGTCTTGTCTCGGACCTATTCTGTTTTTACTTTACATGAATGACCTGCCGTTCTTATTTCAAGACAGCACGGTGAACATTAAAATGTTCGCTGACGATTGTAAGGTGTACATGGGGTTTCCTAAAACGGGGTACGATATAACTGATTTTGAAAAGGCTATCAAAAAGTAATCGATTGGTGCTCTTCTGTTAAGTTGACATTAGCACTACATAAATGTGCAGTACTGCATATTGGTTTTTCAAATCCTAAGCTAGATTACTTAGTCGAAGGGACGCAAATACAGACAGTTTCTGAAATACGAGATTTAGGAGTTCTTGTAGCGCTAGACCGCTTTTCGTACGTGTCTTTTTCCTCTCATTGTGTAAAAATTGCTAGAGAGGCCGGTAAACGCGCAAATCTTATTCATAGAGCCTTTACAAGTAAAAATCCCGACTTTTTGCTAAAACTTTTTAAGGCATTTGTTCGTCCTAAGCTCGAGTATGCTTCTCCGGTTTGGAACCCATATAAGTATAAGGATATACGACTATTTAGAGAGCGTCCAACGATCTTTTACACGAATATTGACGGGGATGGATAGACTCTATGGCGAGTACTTGATACTGTTGTTTAATACCGGATTTTTCAAATGCGTATGCGTATACGCATTCAAATTACAAATGCGTATGAGTTTGCGTATACGCATTGCAAAAACTAATGCGTATTTTGCGTATTGCGTATGCGTAATGCGTAATCTCAGAAACATTCAGAAATTTCACTGAACAGCTTTTTTGTTCTACAGTATGCTGTTTAGGCATCCAACATTATAATCCATGTTTTTTAGACTACTTGAGGCTTTATGATAAATTCCTGACCTCAAAGAATTGCATTATTGTATCTACAGTACAGCATACATGTAACAAACAGGGGGTCTGCGGGTCTGCCCCGATGGGGACCCCTCCACCAACACGATTCAGCCCAAATTGGCAATTTTTGACGATTTTTAGCCCAAAAATTGCCATTTTTGCGAGTTTTCACCGTTTCTTAGTGCCTAACTCCCCTTCCAAAATTCGGGCTCAGACGCCAGACCCTAAATCCTTCGGCGGATAACCTGTTACATGTATGATGTACAGTACGTATGTTTTCAACAGGCAAGCAATATGCGCTTTCAGGAACAAAAAGTTTGTTTTAATGTTCATTTCGAGAAGAAGTTTAGTAGCATTCAACCATAATATACATACAGTGGAAAGATAAACAGATAGTCTGAGCTTACAACCCAACTTATGTCACCCAAAAGTGTAGAAATAGAAACTCTAAATTCAAGGATTTGTCACAGGTTTCCTTTCCTCTCAAAACTTAACCTCTTTTATAAATAGTAGCAAGCAAAACTTAGTTGAAGCTTCAAATTATCTCAGAAAATTCCTGGTACCCTCACCTCACACTAAAAACATGAAGAATAGCCACAATTAGGTAACAACTTGAACTAAATTTTTTGCAAGACATTAGAAAAGGTAGCTATTTTTCAGACCTAATACGCATTACGCAAAAATATGCAAACTTTTGGTAGAATGCGTAATAATATTGCGTAATGAAATTCAAATGCGTATGCGCATGCGTATGCGTATACGCATTCTGAAACGCAATGCGTACTTTGCGTAATGATATGCGTAATGCGTATACGCATGCAACAGTAGTACTTGAACAGAGTGCGTCTTCTGGATCTTGAAACATTAGAATACCGACGATTTGTGATAGATCTACAGTATGTATACCGCATTTTTTACGGCATTGTAGATGTAGAATTTTCAAATTTTTTTGAGAGGTCAAAGGTGACCAGAACCAGAGGAAACGATTGTAAGCTAGCTATCCCTATTTCTAAAAAACATCTAAATTGTAGACTAAACTTTTTCACTCATAAGGTGGTAAAGTTCTGGAATCAACTGCCTAATGAAGTTGTGAATGCAAAGTCTTTGGACAAATTTACGGCCTTGGTAAAAACGCAAAATTTGCCGCAGCATTTGTTATTTAGTTAGGCTACGTAATATGTCAAATATGGCGACTCGTGGCCTGTCGCTCCGACGGTTTTGTGTTACTCGGGCGATAAACTTTTGACTTTGACTTTGACTAGGCTACGTGCCCGGAATGAGGCGTTACCATTTTGGGACTGGCCCCGTTGCACCTGGGGCTCTTTATAGGCTACTCAGCATTGGTCCCACAGGGTATGCTTTTAGCTGCCCCGAGGCGGTACCGTTGCAATCAGTGACGGATATTGCAAATCGCACTCGAACTGAGGCTAAGAGTACAATTGGTAGGTACTCAAAAATTTCAGGTAAGTCCAGGTTCAGGTATCTGCAAAATTCAATTTCAGGTTCAGGTTCAACCACATTTATCAAAAGTACCCACCAGGTGCAAGATTCAGGTTCAGGTACACGAAAATACAGTATCCGCTATCGAAAACGCGTGCTTCTCCTGTCGGGCTTCGCATAAACAGACTGCCGTAATTAATTTGACCATAATTTTGATGATTTTAATTAATACCAGTACTAACAAATACGTACAGTACGTTACAGTTTGAAAATTTGAAGAAAATCCTATTTTTTTTCCGTACCAGAAATTCGGTACTCAACTTTGCTGAGAAATTGCGAAGACAAATTACGAATTATTAAGGCAAAATACAAAAACAGTGAAATTATACTGTACGTTATGTTATTATTTTACAGGTCGTCTGGATACAACGAAGCTTATAATTGACAGGAGGAGGCAGTTTTATTAATTTCCGATCACAGCTGTAAGCATACATGTAACAGTTCCGGGCCGACCTGGGAGGAGGGGGTTTCCCTCAGGCCAGAGGGTCGAGAGGGGTTTCGCCCAGAGGAGGGTCCAAAATTTTATAAAGCTCCAAAACGCCTGGAAATGCATTTTTAGCACGTTTTTTCAGTAAGGTCGCTAAAAATCGCTATTTTAATCTGCCAAATAGGGTTTTAGAGCTAAAAACAAGCAAAAAATGACAAAAAGCGCTAAAAAATTTAGGTGAGTACTATTGTTTTCAAGTAGGTTCCGGTTAAGAATTTTCAGGTATATACCCAGATTTCAGGTTCAGGTGTACTACCAACTGTAGCCGAAAGAAACCGCTCACCTCGGCAAAAGAAATTTTCTCGTTTTATTCCATTCACGGTTTGCGGCATTTGCTTGTCTGAATGCTTCAATTGGTAAATCATGTTCCTGACAAGACGGGAAAAGTTTATGAATGCAAAATTGGCTTTTAAGAATTCGTTAAACAATGTTTGTAGTGTTTTAATTATCAATAATAATTAACGACAAGAAGAACTAGCTTTTAGAAGGCTGAGCGATTAAGCAGTGCATCAAAATTTGAATTTAGCGCACTACCGGAGCGCTGCGGCGCCGTTCGGTATACGGTATTGTGCGGCTCGCACGCCGTAGTAGGAAAAAACCCCCCCACTCGTCGGCGAGCTGGCGGGCTTACTGTAGTACGTTCGAATTCTTGCGTGGTGTGAACGTGAAGTTCGTTTTTGCCAAAATCGCATTATTTTGGCAGTTAGTAGTTTACGCACCGTACGCACCGTTCGCACCGTTACGCACCGTACGCACCGTTACGCACCGTTCGCACCAGCAGCGACACCAATTGGGCGCCGATATTTCGGAGTGGTGAATTTGCTTAGATCGATCAGAGAACCGTTCTATTTCAGTTTGCATTAACAAATTACGCGTTTTGGTAGAAAAGTAGCTGGAAATGAGCTTGTATTAAAATTTTAAAAGAAAAAAGCGAAAATAATCCCGTGTGTCAGGGCGGCCCCGGCACCCATGGAAGCAGTGTGTTTATGGGTTCGAAACCTGTTGAGGCGATGGGAAGTAGTCAACACAAAGCCCAACCCAGGCCGTCGAAAGTCAGCAATGGCAAGTAGATAAATTGGGACCAAACCGGCGCTGTCTTGCACCCACCCACTCAAAAGGGGAGGGTTGTTGTTAAGGAGGCTATCGGACCTTCTGTCTCTTCCTGCTCTATAGCAGTTGGCTACTCCTAGTCTGAAAGGACAAAAAGTTACAACAACAAAATAACAATTCGACCGGACATACTGTACAATGCAGCGGAACCACTGACAGCATAACCAATATCGAGTTTGTCCTTGGTGTCAGTCGTGAAGTAAAAACATTTTTGATTGTTAGTTTAATGGTTGCCCCATCAGCGAAACCCATCAGGTCCAATTTTTCGGCCAATCATTTCCCATTTTGGTACTATGTCAATCAGAAAAGGTGCCGAGATGACACGTTTTTGCCTGACAAATTGAGACGTTTAGCGATGGGTGTAAAGTTTCGGTGATTTTTGTTATTGTACCCCGATTTTTGAAAGAACCAAACACCTTTCCTTTCCCAGAGCCGATCCTATACAGAGTACATACAAGGTGTATAATATGGTAAATTCGCTTTTCCAATGCATCCTTTCCAACGCCGATACAGCAGCTTTGAAACAATTTTTATACGTACTGTAGTGTATATTCTTGGGAAGAGTACTATCAGAAGAAAACTAAGCAACGAAAGCTCTGCACTACAGCAACTGTCCGGAGATGCACCACAGCTAACAGAAAGAAGCTGCAGATGAAATCGTGCACTCTCAGTCTTTAAAATCTTTTCAACAGGCAGTCAGTCGCATCGACCTTTCACGTTTTACTAACAGATAGGGTTGAGTTCTAAAATAGCCATTTAGGCTTAATTCAATCCTTCTTCCTTGCACTGCTAATTTGTTTCTCATTTTTGTACTGTGTACACACTGTGTGTTTTTGTGCATACGTGTACTTTGTATAGTGTGCCTGGGAAGTAAAATTTCAATTCAATTCAAGCTAATACGATGCAAGCATAACAGAAAAAGCAATTGCACTAAATGACCAGAAAGCTGCTACTAACTAACACCGAATCTTTGGGGGCGTGCAAAAATTACGTAATGGCATGAGGGGGGAGGGAGGTTCGCCAAATGATTACTAATCATTACGGTGGGGGAGGGGGAGTATTGGTTTCATCGTTAACAAAAAGCCACCCAATGATGGCTTCTATGTAAAACAAAGACTATACGTACATTGTACGTAGTTGTAGCTCATCAATAAAGAAGACTAAGAAAATTTTCAATTGTTACTGTATACTGATTAGTGATGTAAAATTATGGAATTTGAATTTCAATTCAATTACAATTAAATTATGGGCTCACTTTTTAATTTCAATTAAATTAAATTAAATTAATTGAAACAGTTTCCCATTATTTTCAATTACAATTATATTTTCAATTAAATTATGGAACCTCGGAAAATTTCAATTAAGCAATTTTTTTCAATTATCTTTTCAATTTTTTTAAAATTGTTGTATTTTTGCTGTTAAAAGACAGTGATAGTGACGCAGGACTTAAAAAATGTCCATGTAAAAGCTTAGATACACTTGGTTTGCCTGCTGTCCAACCAGGCGAAAAAATTTTTAAAAAGTTGTCTTTTAAAACCGCATAAAATGGCATTCTGGGACTAGGGGAAATTTACAGTTAGTTCATTATTTTATATGTATAATCTAAAGGTTCTCAGCGTTTTTGAGCAACATCACTTCCTATGTACCTTTGCCAAAAGGGGTGTCAACCCACCCAGTGGCGTATCCAGGATTTTGGAAAGGGGGGTGTAAAATTTTGAAAGTGCCTGGTTGGGCCGCTTCCCAACCAGGGTAAGAAAATTTAGCAAAATTAGCCCTCAAAAACGCGTTTAAAACGCATTCCGAGCTTAAAATTAACAGAAATTACAAGTTTTAGTAGTTTATAATGGGCGAGAAAATTTTGAAAATTTGGCCTTCAAAAACGCATTTAGAAGGCATTCTGAGCACAAAATAGACAGTTTTAGTACATAATTCATTAGTTTCTTATATTTTTGACAGACTTTTTCTTCCTACCTCCACCGCAAAGGGGGGTGTACACACCCTACACCCCCTGGATACGCCACTGAACCCACCATACATCCAAAAATCACGGTTTTGACTTTTTTGAACTACGATCGAAATAAATGTCAGAGCATAAAATATTACAGAACATAGTAAGATCAGTATAAAGAGGTGACAAACACTAAATAGCTTTTTATTTGAAGTCGTTAGCGCCTCTAATACTTACGCATTTCCTTACATTCACCACAGGAAATAATTGAAAATACAGTATAGATCAAAAAAAATGTCCCATCGCTTTTTCGGCCTTCACTCAAACGTTTCGTTCTCAGTCAATTCTTTACCGATTTGGCTCAAATTTTCAGAAAAAATTACCAACACGGTTGGCTAAATATTCTGCAAGTTTCGTGCGAAAATTCCAAAGGAAAAAATTTTTTTGAACCAAAAAGTGAAAATCATAGTGGTCTGTGTAAATTCAAATTTCCCGCGTAATTACGGCGCTATCGCTTAGATAGTTGCAGCAATTATCGGGCGGACATTTGGTCATAACATATTCAGACGGCAGCCCTCTGGCTTAAGGGACACTAAAATTGGGGAATTTTAAAAACATGATCGAAAATCCCATAGTTAAGAAATCTGTACATTCTGGAATCAAAGCACTGAATCAGTTGTCAATCAACACAGTTTGTAGCAGGAAGTTCGACAAATGAATGAACCTGATATTTAAACTCTGTTTCACATCATAGAAACCTTCTCCACAGTGTTTTTAGAAAATCGAAAATCTTCTGAATTGTCATTTCACCGTTTTTACGAAGAAAAGTCACATTTTGTCATGTTTTTGAAATTCCCCAATTTTAGTGCCCCTAAAGCCAGAGGGCTGCCGTCTGAATATGTTATGACCAAATGTCCGCCCGATCATTCCTTCAACTATCTAAGCGATAGCGCCGTAATTACGCGGGAAACTTGAATTTACACAGACCACTATGATTTTCACTTTTCGGTTCAAAAAAATTTTTTCCGTGGGAATTTTGGCACCAAACTTGCAGAATATTTAGCCAACCATGTTGTTAATTTTTGCTGAAATTTTGAGCCAAATCGGTAAAGAAGTGACTGAGAACGAAACGTTTGAGTGAAGGCCGAAAAACCGATGGGACATTTTTTTTGATCTATACTGTATAATTGAAATTCCAGGCGAATTTCAATTAAATTACAATTAAATTATGGTCCAACTTTTGAATTTCAATTAAATTAAATTAATTGAATTGAAATTAAAAACGGGCCAATTATGCGAATTTCAATTACAATTAAATTAATTTTTTACATCACTAATACTGATGTTATTTTAACTCTTAGACGCAGAAATTTTTTGCGTGCCTGGCCATAGGGACACTATTCCACCAAAACGCGTAATTTGTTAATGCAAGCTGAAATAGAACGGTTCTCTGATCGATCTAAGCAAATTCACCGCTCCGAAAGATTGGCGCCCATTGGGGGTCGCTGCTGGTGCGAACGGTGCGTAACGGTGCGTACGGTGCGTAACGGTGCGAACGGTGCGTACGGTGCGTAAACTACTAACTGCCCATTATTTTTAGTGCGATGAAGCTGGTAGAATGCTGGAAAGTGCTCTGTCGTCCGAATTAGTGAAAGTTAGTCAACCAAATATTAGTAGTAGATGTTGATCAGACAATCTGGTTGTTTTGCGTCGTCGAAGCGTGTGAGCGATTATGGCGGAACAGTAACAAGAATTTTCCAATGGATAGCCTACCTAGGTGATAGAACCAGAAGATGGGCTCTAGCAAGACGTTTTAACTGAAGCAAACTCACTTACCTTACAAACTCAGCCTTGGGATCATGGAGGCGGACAAAATCGTGTTCCGGCGTAACAATTTTCAGGTTAGTTAGCAACTTCATCTTTTTAATGTTCAAATTGACTTAAAGGTTGCAGTGTCTCGCTCGTTAGTTCGTGAGGGAGGGATGACATCGTTAATAGGAGGATCTATATTTTAGCACTTATAGTTTATGTGTTTGTATAAGTACCGACTGTTTAGTACCATCAAGAATACATAATAAACTAGCAAGAATGCTCCACTCAACGGCCGGCCGGCCTACCATGCGCTGCGCCAATATTTCAGGACTGGTTGCGAACGTTCGCAACCCCTCCTGAAATTTCAGGACTGGTTGCGAAATTCCCAACCTGCCCTGAAAAAACGGGAGCAACTTATGACAGGCCAACATGATTTCAGAGAAATTATGCGCCGGCCAAAAATTTTCGGATTTGCGAGCTAATTAATAATTAGAAATATCTAGCATTCTTAGTGTAGCCTATAAATCAGCTTAAGTCTACTTCTGTAGTGTATCCGTGTGCGCTCTCAGTTGGTGAAGCAAAATAGAAGTTTTTCTCTTTTCTTGTGTATTCTTGGCCGTAACAGCAAAAAGAGATTAATGAAGTCTGTCCGTGGTTAGGTTAATAATTAGGGGTATTGCTAAGTTAGGCCACCCGTAAATCAGAAAATGGCCCTGCGGCGTCCGCTCCTACTGACGTCACTTATTGGCCTGCGCGGTGCAGCCGCGCTCTGGCGGGCGGCCAATAGTACTGTATGAGTGCCGGTAATTTACAGCCTAACTGACTGTAAAGTAATCCGATGATTGGGATCACACACATTCAGAATAAACGCTAAACCGAAGTCACTTCCCTTCACTTCAACGTAACTGAGCGGCAGGGTGGTATCTTATCATTACGGTTGGCGTGATTGGTCGCTCTGTTGTGTTAGGCCTGAAGTTCAGAGGTTCTGTTGTCTAGCAGGAGTTCACAGTTACGGGCCCAGCTCTCTAGCATACGTACTGGTTAACTTTACAATCAGTCAGGATGTAGATTACGGCGTATTCCCAGTTCCGTCTTTTCATCAAATAAAGTGGCTTAGAATAGAATGATGCAAAGTATGTACAGGCAGATACACAATTGCAGAAAAAAATGTCCTCTCCACTTTTTCGGGTTCACTCAAAGGTTTCGTTCTGGGTTTATCTATTTGGCTCAAATTTTCAGCAAAATAAAAGATAGTAATATCGGTCAAACTTGGTGCAAAAATTCACGCTCATGCTGATTTTATGAACCGAAAACTCAGAATCAGGTTGGTCAGGAGGGTGAATTCAATTTTTTCGGTAATTCAAAGAGTACGGCTTCGAAACTTGCAGGAATTATAGGTGTTGCTACTGAGGGGACAGTCCAGTAGCTCAAAGGGAACTAAAATTGGGAAATTTCAAATCACGGACAGGCCGCGGCTGGCCGCTCGGTGCTTTACGGGCGGCATAACTTACCAATATCCCTACCTAGTACAATCTAACCATGGACGGACTTTAAGAGTCAGTCTCTGAACCGATCGAGTCTTGGTCCTTTGCCATATTCAGACCCCAAAAATGAAACTTTGGCGTGGAGGGCTCAAAGTTGGACAACTAATACGTATGGATAGGTTATATAACCACCGCAAAGGATATCCCGATTCGACGCTCCACACTCGAGATACGGCCTTCTGAAAAACGGTCCGCTTAACTATGGGACCAAAATTTCAAAATCGAATTTCTAGCGCACTAATCAGTGTTGGGACTTAAAAATTTGGGGTTTAGGGTAACTTTTAGAGTACTTTCAGAATCAACGGTCGAATTTAATTTTCAATGAAAAAAATTTTTTTCGACCCCCTTTGGAGCCCCCTAGCTCGTCTGGAACCCGCCCTACACCGTTTTTTTTATTTCAGAATATTGTAGCGCTATCAATTCCCTACAGTTTGGTATAAGCCACATTGGCTGACCCATGGAAGAAAGTGGTGAAATATGGCTTCAAAGTTGAAAAATCCTCAAATTTTTAGTTTTGGTACTGCACCAAAATTTCCTGCTGTAGTTTCTAGCGCACTAATCAGTGTTGGGACTTAAAAATTGGTGGTTTAGGGTAACTTTTAGAGTACTTTCAGAATCAACGGTCTAATTCCATTTTCAACGAAAAAAATTTTTTTCGACCCCCTTTGGAGCCCCCTAGCTCGTCGGGAACCCCCCTACACCGTTTTTATTATTTCAGAATATTGTGGCGCTATCAATTCGCTACAGCTTGGTATGAGCCACATTGGCTGACCCGTGGAAGAAAGTGGTGAAATATGGCTTCAAATTTGAAAAATCCTCAAATTTTTAGTTTTGGTACTGCACCAAAATTTCCTGCTGGAGTTTCTAGCGCACTAATCAGTGTTGGGACTTAAAAATTGGGGGGTTTAGGGTAACTTTTAGAGTACTTTCAGAATCAGCGGTCGAATTCCATTTTCAATGAAAAAATTTTCGACCCCCTTTGGAGCCCCCTAGCTCGTTGGGAACCCCCCTACACTGTTTTTTATTTCAGAATCGCTATCAATTCCCTACAAATTGGTATAAGCCACATTGGCTGACCTGTAGAAGGAAGTGGTGAAATATGGCTTCAAAGTTGAAAAATCCTCAAATTTTTAGTTTTGGTACTGCCCCAAATTTTCTTGGTGGAGTTTCTAGCCTACCAATGTGAGTTCTGGTTTGACACTGATTAGTGCGCTAGAAACTCTACCAGGAAATTTTGGTGCAGTACCAAAACTAAAAATTTGTGGATTTTTCAAGCTTGAAGCCATATTTCACCACTTTCTTCTATGGGTCAGCCAATGTGGCTTATACCAAACTGTAGGGAATTGATAGCGCTATAATATTCTGAAATAAAAAAAACGGTGTAGGGGGTTCCAGACGAGCTAAGGGGCTCCAAAGGGGATCGAAAAAAATGTTTTTCGTTGAAAATGGAATTGGACCGTTGATTCTGAAAGCACTCTAAAAGTTACCCTAAGCCCCCAATTTTTAAGTCCCAACACTGATTAGTGCGCTAGAAACTCCAGCAGGAAATTTTGGTGCAGTACCAAAACTAAAAATTTGAGGATTTTTCAAATTTGAAGCCATATTTCACCACTTTCTTCCACGGGTCAGCCAATGTGGCTTATACCAAACTGTAGGGAATTGATAGCGCTACAATATTCTGAAATAAAAAAAACGGTGTAGGGGGTTCCAGACGAGCTAAGGGGCTCCAAAGGGGATCGAAAAAAATGTTTTTCGTTGAAAATGGAATTGGACCGTTGATTCTGAAAGCACTCTAAAAGTTACCCTAAACCCCCAATTTTTAAGTCCCAACACTGATTAGTGCGCTAGAAACTCCAGCAGGAAATTTTGGTGCAGTACCAAAACTAAAAATTTGAGGATTTTTCAAATTTGAAGCCATATTTCACCACTTTCTTCCACGGGTCAGCCAATGTGGCTTATACCAAACTGTAGGGAATTGATAGCGCTACAATATTCTGAAATAAAAAAAACGGTGTAGGGGGTTCCAGACGAGCTAGGGGGCTCCAAAGGGGATCGAAAAAAATGTTTTTCGTTGAAAATGGAATTGGACCGTTGATTCTGAAAGCACTCTAAAAGTTACCCTAAACCCCCAATTTTTAAGTCCCAACACTGATTAGTGCGCTAGAAACTCCAGCAGGAAATTTTGGTGCAGTACCAAAACTAAAAATTTGAGGATTTTTCAAATTTGAAGCCATATTTCACCACTTTCTTCCACGGGTCAGCCAATGTGGCTTATACCAAACTGTAGGGAATTGATAGCGCTACAATATTCTGAAATAAAAAAAACGGTGTAGGAGGTTCCAGACGAGCTAGGGGGCTCCAAAGGGGGTCGAAAAAAATTTTTTTCATTGAAAATGGAATTCGACCGTTGATTCTGAGAGTACTCTAAAAGTTACCCCAAACCCCCAATTTTTAAGTCCCAACACTGATTAGTGCGCTAGAAGTTCGATTTTGAAATTTTGGTCCCATAGTTAAGCGGACCGATTTTCAGAAGGCCGTATCTCGAGCATGGAGCGTCGAATCGGGATATCCTTTGCGGTGGTTATATAACCTATCCATACGTATTAGTCCTCCAACTTTGAGCCCTCCACGCCAAAGTTTCATTTTTGGGTCTGAATACTGAAAGTCGATTGGCCCAGAGACTGACTCTTAAACCTCTGGTTTTGCGGTTACGGTTAAAAACAAGCAAGAAAAGAAGAGAAAAAGGAGGACACGCACGCGTGCAAACTCTGCCTCTGTTGCCTGCACCAGCTGAGAACTGCGGTAGGACGCACACAGACACACGACAGACGACACAGACTTCACCTGGCCGGTAGCCTACAACACCAAGAATGCGCCGCTTATTAAATATTTCTAATTATTAATTAGCTCGCAAATCCGAAAATTTTTGGCCGACGCATGATTTCTCTGAAATCATGTTGGCCTGTCATAAGTTGCTCCCGTTTTTTCAGGACAGGTTGGGAATTTCGCAACCAGTCTAGAAATTTCAGGAGGGGTTGCGAACGTTCGCAACCAGTCCTGAAATATTGGCGCAGCGCATGGTAGGGCGGCCGGCCGTTGAGTGGAGCATTCTTGCTAGTTTATTATGTATTCTTGGTACCATGAGTAGCGCTTATTTTGCCGATACTAGACCCCAGTCCGCTGTACTTGCGTGTCTATATCCTGTAAGAATCCGTCGCATGGCAGAGATTCCTTTAGAACCTTCTTCCTAAGCCTAAGGCTACAAGGTCGGGTAGTCGGCCGGTAGGGGCGAATTGGCCTCCTCTAATTACCGCGACGTGCGACAGATTCTTGCAGAATATTTACGGCTAATGTCCGCGGTCGGAGAACGAAGTGCTAAGTTTATTCAAAGAAGTCCAGCCATAATGGCTAACACAAACGACGACCATTTTCTGACTAGACCGGGACGGGCCAAAAAGTTGTTGGTTTTGCTGCCGTAGCAGGTAGGCTGGCAGGCTGTAGGGTGTGCGACGACCGGTCCATACCGGGTGCGCTAAGTGACTGACGGTTGTCTTGGGTGTGTATTGTTTTTCTCGCTTTAATTTAGTTTAAATTTAGTGTACGCAGATGCAGTTTTTTTAGGCACCCCTGCAACGGCAGCGTTCTAAAGCGCGACAGCAGTAGCAGAATGCCGACTGAACCGGGCATGCGGCTGCTTTAACAGTTCGGCGATTGTGACAGAGAACTTGCCTTGCCTTGCGACGGCTTATTCAGCTTGACGCTATTGCCGGCCCTAACTTCCGTCTCCACAAACAATTGACACGGTTGCTTCCACTGTCTACGATGACAGAGAACAGATGCTGGCAGCCAGCGATGAGTAAAAATGCTACTGAATCAAGACCGGATATGAAAAGGGGCTGTAAGGTACGACATTTTGATTTAACCGTCTCAAAACCGCTACACTCTAAACAAATTTGTATTCGCCTTAGTAAAATTAGGACTTTTTATTCATCATTCCATTCTAATATATGTTCAAGTTTGGTTAAAGAATTTGAAATTGCTCTCAATGAATAATGCAAGTTATGATGTTTACGAGCCTAAAATAGCGGCTTGGCTCAGTTTAGGTCAGCTCGTTTGTTCGCATCTATCCACCGGAAAAATGAGTTGGCGGCATACATGTACTAGGGGGTTTGGGGGTTACCCCCTAGCTAGAAAGGCCAAACCCCCTTAACCCACCGGAAGAAGTTAGGGACCCCGACCCAAAAATGCAAGTACTAGTAGCAGCTCCAGTACTAACAAACTGGTTCAAAATTAACAAATTTTTAGCTTAAGATTCGTTTAAAAACCTTTGGAAACCGAATTTGCAGTTTCCACTGCTGATGTTTAAGAGAAATCGGTGTTTTTCATACACGTAACAGGGGGTTTACACCCACCCGACTTAGGCCAGACCCCCCCCCCCCCGAGACGATTTTTCTGGCAAGTAATTTTTTGAGCAAATTTTTTTTTCGATTTTGAGCGTTTTTAGTGCCCAATCCCCAAAGTTTGGGCTCAGCAGACCCCCCGGCCGGCGCCAGACCCCCAAACCCCCCTTCGGCGGATGACCTGTTACATTATGGTGTTTTTGGAATTTGGGGGTAGGCCTACCTACGTTTAGAATCAAGACACGACACTGACAATGCAATGATAATTATTTAGTAGCGCGTTCTGGGCTCGAGAGCCGAGTGTAGCCGAGCTTTTTCAGGTTCGTGAGCATCTCTGCAAACTACCGGTATCATCATGTGCATCCCTGACTGCAATTATCAAGCACCTACCCATGACCCGACTGAAAGCGCGACCGAATTGGTGGCTGACATACATGTAGCCGTCGACCGACCGGAACCAAATTTTCCGCCGGACTTGTACTGAACCTGAAGCGCTTCCTATCCGTCAATCACTCAGGTCAGGTTAAACTGAAAGCCTTCGTTCAGACGATACTCGTACGCTTCTGCCGTGGAAGAAGTCACTGCAAAACTACACTAGAGATCTTGATTACGCAATTGTTACTTCTGATTGGACAATTTGTCTTGTCTCTGTCTATGTGCACGATGCTTTTTAGGTGGGAAAATAAGTAATAAGAAAGAGTTTTGCTATATATAACACCCACTCGTCTAACCTGTTCGTCATTGTTTGTTTGTGTATAAACTTTTTCAGTACGTAAGGCCGTACATAAAAACCCATAAGTAAATCATTGTACTGATCGCGTATCGTCTGTCTATCGACCAAGAATCCAAACTTGGTGGGTTCAGTGTCGTGCACCGCTTGTTCGGTAGGGCAGAACTACTGTTGTTTGTGTATCACACACATTTACTTGTTTTTCTGAATGTGTATACACAAATTACAATACACATTTGCCAGTGAATGTGTATACAACACACATTTTGAAAATCCAAAACCAAACAACAGTAGGCAGAACATCCCTAGTTTGTGGTGCGTGCGTTAAGGCGTTGCTGGTGACCCTGACGCCACCTGGTCATTGTTGCGACAGGAGTGCCGAAACATTCTGTGCCCCCTTTAGCTTCTCAACCCACGATTGTACCAGCAATCGTTGGGCTTTTGCGTTATCTGTTTAGTCAACCTGTTTTCGAACCCACAACATCTCCCAGATGCCGGGAGACAAGGCAAACACAAGGGCAGCGAACTGAACCTTTGGTAAAGGCGAAGACGAATTCGGGTACTACATACACACAGCAGGTGTCTTTTGCAACAGAGCCCACTTTCTCAAAAAATTTATTCAACTGTAGAAAGGTAAAAAGTTATACTTTGGCGATCAAACAAATGCTAGCTTGTGGTAGGTAACCTCCCCAATTTGAAGATTCTCCTTGTTATTGATCGGACCTCTAAATAGATGAAATCGTCGAATATTTAGAGTCTGGCAAAGGCCAGCCTATGCATTAAACGTTGTTTTTTCGAGAGGAACAATCCACCGGCAAACCTGTTTTGTCATCTATGGTTACTACAAGAAAAAACAGTTTTATTTTCTTTTCTGTATCTCACGAATGCTGTGGCACATTCTCTGCCACCAGCGTTTTTTGCCATTCCTAACAACGGCGCCTACATTTTTCTACATGAGAATAGATTCAGCTAAATTCTATAACCAATTATTCGTTGGCAATAATTCAAATACAACTTCAAAACACTTCTATTTCATAGCGGTAGTTGAGCAGAAATATGATCTATTTTGTTTCACTTGCACGTGCTGATAAACTCGTTTGCGGAGTTTGAACTTCCCGCGCCACTTTACTACACACTGAGCGGCGCTACAGTAATCCTCACGGCGGCGGCCGAGTGGGGGGTTTTTTCCGGGAATCTCGCACGCGAACAGGTGCGGCTCGCACGCTCGCACTGCTCGTGCAGATTAGGGTTTGCCCTCTTTTCTACCTGTTATTTTATAGTTTTAACCTTTGCCTAAGAAGAAATCACAGCTGTAGGAGGGAGTGAAGAGAATACAATGAGCGAAACCGGCGCACTACAACATGATGAAGTAGATTACAAAGGACGATGGGCTCATATTTCGAAAATGCTTGAACGTTCCGGTCCTTTCTCTCATCCTGATTTTGAGCCAGGAGAGGAGGTTAGAAACCCTATTTATGAAACATTTCTATCTAGTGACACCACAACCGGCACCCACCACCTATGGTACCGTTACCTTGCCACTTTAAAGTGGTTCTATCCAACTTGCGCACATAAAAAACTAAGCCTAAGCTTGCCAGCACAGTTGGTGTAGTGGTTTAGGCCGCAAAGCCATTGTGCGCGACGTCGTGCGTTCATCCTCTCGGCAGGGCAAGTTTCTTGCCGCCAAGAGTTGGTCGTCGGCACAAAGCCCCATCCAGACCACCGAAAGCTGGTTACAGCGAGTAGGTAAATGGGAACTGCCTGGATCTGCCGTTGCACCCAAAGCCGCTCCCAAAGCATGCTTGTGTTGGAGGAAAAGAAGATCAACGATGTCAGGAGCTGTCTGAGAAACCAGCAATAAGGCCTATGCCGGTTTAGTGCCACTGGCCGGGCGGCCGTTGGGAGCTGACAGCACCACGCCAGGCACTCTCTTAGTGACTGGCACCCAACAGTATGGCTAGGAGTGGTTTGGCAGTGAAAGAAGGGCACTGCGTCCGAGATGACGATATCAGGGGTAACGAAATGGATCGTGCGGGTCTGATCGTAGGGCTGTACATCGTACGGCCCCCCCCCGCCAGATCGGATCGGATCGGAAGCCTAAGCTTAAGCCTGAACCTAAGCCTAAGCCAAAGCCAAACTGGTGTAAGAAGTTTTGTGTGCGCAAGTTGGTAGTTCCCCCGCCTAGAATGTGGGGTATCATCATGTGATGCCATGCCACTAGCCTAGATGCCAGTACCATATTATGGTACCAGTGCCATAAGCGGCGTTTAGTGTCTGACTGTATAATATACGTACATGGGCCGCGGGAGAGTCCAGTAGGTTGTCCACCCCCCAAACTTGGGCTCGACCCCCACCCCACCCACCAAAATTGCCGCGAGCCTCCAAATCGGTAGGCCCACCTACAAGTTTCCGATTTTGACTACCCCCAACCCACTTACCCGGCCAATGTATGCTGTATAATCACTATTTTTTCAGAACTTGAAATTGATTCATGGCTGTAAAGTTTTGGTTGTTGGAGCCGGTGGTTTGGGCTGTGAGTTGCTTAAAGATCTGGTGAGATTGCTGATCCGTTTAGATCGCTACCTCGGGAGCTGTCTCTTTTGTACGGGTAAATTGCGATTCATAAGAGTTTGCCCTTCGCCATTTCGTGCTCGAACACCCCAGACCCCTAATCGCCATCAGGCTTAAGCAGACATGGGCAAAGGGGGGGGGGCTGAGGGGGGGTTGGCCCCCCTCAGGCTCTGACCTACCCCCCTCAGCCGGCCGCTACCCCCCTCAGGAATTTTTTGGAAGATTTTTGTATAGAAAATTATGATAAATATATGCCTGGATTAGGTGTAAATGAGCTCAGAATAGCTTATTTTAACGTATTTTGATGAAAAATAAGCCAAAAAACCTTGATTTTAGCCAAAAATCGGACTTTTTGGCTTACCACCCCCTCAGCCCCCCCTAAGGCGCTCCTACCCCCCCTCAGCCCCCCCTCAGGAATTGAAAATTCTACCCCCCCCCCTCAGCCGAAATGCTAGCCCATGTCTGCTTAAGCCAAGTCTTCGACAACGGGCATTTGTGACCTATAGTCGAAATCGTAGCCCACCCCTAATCTTCAGGTTTTTATCCTCAGACCCATTTCTGTCTTGCTAAGGCTTGTGCATGGGTTTAGGTAATGGTTGTTGTAATATTGTGTTGTGGAGGGCCGATGGAAGCGTGTGGGTGTGGGCATAGTTAGGGAGTGTAGTGTGTAAGAACGAGACTGATGGCTTACTTGGTTGACGACAGGTGCGGCTGGGTTCCTCCCTTCATGGGACTCTATCAACTCTACTGACCTGTGGGTTCCTTGTGGGGTCCACTCGTTCGAGCATGGGCAGTGGCTGGTGGGGTCCACTGGGGTAGTGGCTGAAGCGTGGTGGTGCTGGGCTATGGCATAGATAGGTTGGGAGGCAAGGCTGGGGCTTACACCAACAAGGAGTGGCGCTTCAGTGACACTGACCGGTGAGAGCTCCGGCGTTCTGCTTATAAGGCAAATTGCCCCTCGGAATTCGGAAGGCATAGTTTTTGTGTGACTTCTAATTGCCCTTGTGTTTGGCCACTTTTTTCCGAGATGGGTTATATTTGCCTACGGAGGTTTTGAGCCGCGCCGCATCTACATTATCCCACGCACTGAACACGTTACTAAAGCCAATTTACAAACAGTATCACATACGTCCATTACATTGTTTAGGGCAGAGCTTTCGCAAGTTACTTGGAAGGAAGCCCCGAGGTGGCGATCTATGTACATGCGTATTGAGACTGTTAGTTTCTGTCCATATTAATTCTTTGTCGACAGGCCCGTTCAAAACCTGCTGCAAGATCTTCCCAGCTACCGATCATGTCCATAACAAGGTCTTTGCGTTAAATATCCCATAGCTATACGAAGGTATCGTAATATCGGAGGACCTATTCGTTTAAGACGCAATTTCTGAGAGGATTCGGGACTTGATAAGTGGTCCAGTGGGGCTCATACTTGGGATATCTCAGTTTTTCGATAAATACTTTTATATAGTACAGTGTTGGAAAAAAAACCGCCTGGAGATTTTTCGAGTTTTCCGAATAATTTCAAATGGCTGCCATTCCGTCAATTTTCAACCAAATGAAAATATTTTAGACACGATTATTATTCTTTGTTAATAGTTTGTTTTCAACAAGTCCTAGCCTGCTAGCCTTCTGTAGCCTGGAGTTATGCCCTTCCGAAATGAACTGACCCGTATTTTCAGACTTCAAATTTAAACATACTCATCTAACGAACCCTTCATCGCATCTTTCCTAAATTTTGCAGGTTAACCAATCTTTTATGGGCTTAAGAACCTGAATAGCTCAGCTTTCTAGCACAACCGGTTAAAAACTGTGTTATCCCTTGCACAGAAAGCAGGGTTATACGAACTAGTGGGGTTGGGGTCGTGGATTGCAATCGCAACAACTAACTCAATACAATGAACACCTAAATTAGGCCATACAACCGTGCTTTATGTTAAAGGGCAGCACCTCATTTTTGACAATGCTACTTTTTCAGCTTGATTGAAAGTAATAATCCGCCAGATTTTAACCGGTTGTGTTAGAAAGCTGAGCTCTTCAGATTCTTAAGTCCATACAAAGATTGGTTAACCTGCAAAATTTGGAAAAGTTGCGATGAAGGGTTCATGAGATATTTACGTTCAAATTGACGTCTGAAAATTCGGGTCCGTTGATTTCGGAAGGGCATAACTCGAGGCTATAGAAGGCTAGCAGGCTAGGAAGGACGTGACCAAAACAAACTCTTAACAAATAATAATAATCGTGCCAAAAAATCTTTTCATCCCGTTGAAAATTGACAGAATGGCGGCCATTTGAAATTAGTCAGAAAACTCGAAAAAAGGCGAGGCGGTCTTTTTTATGGCCAACACTGTACTTTTCTGGAACAATTATAAGCCCCATTACGACCCGGAATGATTGTCAAGTAGTGTTGTTAGGCTCTTTTTTTAAAAAAAGGCTTTTTTTTTAAAAAAAAAAGCTTTTTTTTTTTAAAAAAAAAGCTTTTTTTAAGGCCCATTTCGAAAATTTTTTATTTTATTCACAGTATGGAAATTTTGGGGGAAAATCGCTGAATTTAGCCTCAGATATACATTAGCAGTGCAGTTCTATCAATTTCTTGCCTATTCTAAGCCTAAAAATAGGTTTTGAAGGGCAGCAGCCACTCTGTGAGCAATGCTGCAGGTAGAATGTCGACTCTCAGGCTGTAACACTATGTTTGAACCAAAGTATCAGCTTTTGTATTTAAAGTTGCATCCTTGCATCTCCTACAAGCTATATCTTATGCTAGGAAAAAATTTTGAAAAAAAATTTCGAAATGAAAAATTTTCATAAAAAAAGCTTTTTTTTGGCTTTCAAAAAAAATTTTTTTTACAACTCTATTGTCAAGTGTATTTTTTACATTTAGCAAGTTTTGTTTTTTTAGAAAAAGATCTCTTTTGGACTATACGTTTTTTGTCTCTTGACATTGTGAATGACGCCCTGTTTTTAGACAGACTGGAAGAATTTTAAAGCAACAGTAAATTTCTGAACCCTTGAATTCTATAAAACCGTTCGTTCAGGCAATGTGTGGTTTTCGAACAATTCATGTGATTGACATGGACACCATAGATGTATCAAATTTAAACCGACAGTTTCTGTTCCGGTTCGTCTTTCTTATCTAGTGGCACGCGTTTCTACTCTACGTCGACCATTTGCTTCAGTAGCAAGGATGTTGGCAAATCGAAGGCGCAAGTGGCTGCTGATTTCATCAATCGAAGGGTGCCGGGCTGTGTAGTCACAGCTCACTGCTGCAAAATTCAAGACAAAGACACCAGCTTTTACCAAAGTACGTACATGGCGTTTGCATGGCTGCGCTTCTCTTAGGTGCGAGCGTTCTGCAGGTTTCAATTTGATTATTTGCGGCTTGGATTCGATTGTAGCACGGCGGTGGATCAATTCTATGATTGTGAGCTCCTTCTTTTGCATTGTAAGATAGATGATGTACGTACTGTAAGTTCAGGTGAGTCTCCTGGAGTACGACGACGACGGACATGTTATGCCTGCAAGTATAATACCTATCATAGATGGAGGTACTGAAGGATTCAAAGGAAACGCTCGTGTGGTTCTACCAGGAATTACTCCTTGCATTGAATGCACAGTCAATCTTTACCCGCCTCAAGTAAGGCTGTCAGTCCGAGTCGGGAAAATAATTATAAACCGAATTTGGCGTTTCCACTGCTGATATTTGAGTGAAATATCAGTTTTTGGAAGCCCTTTTTGTCTTATTTCGTAATTCAGTCATCTTTCTTGCTTCTGGTTCTGGCGAATTTTTTTCCGAAGTCGGCCGGAAAGGAAGTGTACCACACGAATAGACCTGACTGCGGTACTGGTACATTCTGGTCTGGTGACCATTATTATTTTAGATAAGCACAGAGGAATTAATTACTGATGTAGTCACAGTTGTTCAAAAATTTTTCTTTTTTTAATTGAAAATCGTCTTAAAGCGGTCCAGCGTGCTAGTACAGGTACTTACAAACAAGAAATTTTCCACTTCAAGTCAGTTAAGAAACCTGTTCAAAAACGCCAATACAGGTCTAAACACTGCTTTTAACGGCATAATTTCACCGAAAATTGTCTTTAGATGCACTTCTAGGTGAACCTAAGGAAGTATTTCTTAAGCAGTCGCTGTTAGGCTCAGTGGAAAAGAAGCATTATGCAGGTTGCTGGATAAAATGTTGGCTGCTTCCAAAGAATTTACAAAAGGTTGCATGTATGTACGTGAATTTTCCCACTTTTTGCCATAATTTGCATGTTGATTTTTCAAATAAAGCTTTTTTAAATATGTTTTCTTCTTAAAAATTTTTGACCCTAACAACTGTGGGTGTACTGCTTAGAAAAGCAGACACTAGGAAATTCCGAGCACAAATAAACTGAGCAGATAAGGGGGAGAACTGGGCCGTTTGTCCGGCTGCCGCCCTACCCTACCCCGTAGTGTTGTCAGGCTCTTTTTTAAAAAAAAAGCTTTTTTTAAACAAAGCTTTTTTGAAGGCCCATTTCGAAAATTTTGTATTTTATTCACAGTATGTTTATTGTTTATTTGTTAGTAACACAACAATAATCCAACCATCAGAGACAGAACCCATCCGAGCTGGGCCGGTTGACCGGCTACATACCCGGAAATTTTGGATCCCGGTATGGAAATTTTGGGGGAAATCTCTGAATTTAGCCTCAGATATACATACATTAGCAGTGCAGTTCTATCAATTACATCCCTATTCTAAGCCCAAAAATAGGTTTTGAAGGGCAGCAGACACTCTGTGAGCAATGCTGCAGGTAGAATGTCGACTCTTAGGCTGTAACACTATGTTCATACCAAAGTATTAGCTTTTGTATTTAAAGTTGCTTCTGATGCATCCTTGCATCTCATACAAGCTATATTTCATGCAAGGAAAAAATTTTGAAAAAAATAATTCGAAATGAAAAATTTTCATAATAAAAATTTTTTTTACAACTCTACACCCCGTAAGTACTTGAACAGGTCCAGTTTATGGACACTTTTTTGGAACTGGAGACCCTGCGTGCATTCAGGAAGTTGTTATTTCACTCTCTGTATAAACTATGTTCTTCTGACTGTTTACGGCTGTGTCGTGGTGTGAAGATTATCGGAATTAAAGATGTTAGCGTTGCAGGTAAATTTCCCCTTGTGCACGATTGCTCATACACCCCGTCTGCCGGAGCACTGCGTCGAGTTTGTGCGTCTGATTCAGTGGGAAAAGGACACGCCCTTTGGAGGTATTCTTGCATTGGCAACAACTTCGTTGACTTGACTGACTGACTGACTCACTGACTGACTGACCTGACTGACTGACTGACTGACTGACTGACTGACTGACTGACTCACTCACTGACTCACTGACTGACTCACTGACTGACTGACTCACTGACTGACTCACTGACTGACTGACTGACTGACTGACTGACTGACTGACTGACTGACTGACTGACTGACTGACTGACTGACTGACTGACTGACTGACTGACTGACTCACTGACTGACTGACTCACTGACTGACTGACTCACTGACTGACTGACTCACTGACTGACTGACTGACTCACTGACTGACTGACTGACTGACTGACTGACTGACTGACTGACTGACTGACTGACTGACTGACTGACTCACTGACTGACTCACTGACTGACTCACTGACTGACTGACTGACTGACTGACTGATTGACTGACTGACTGACTGACTGACTGACTCACTGACTCACTGACTGACTGACTCACTGACTGACTGACTCACTGACTGACTGACTGACTGACTCACTGACTGACTGACTGACTGACTGACTCACTGACTCACTGACTGACTCACTGACTGACTCACTGACTGACTGACTGACTGACTGACTGACTGACTGACTGACTGACTGACTGACTGACTGACTGACTGACTGACTGACTGACTGACTGACTGACTGACTGACTGACTGACTGACTGACTGATTACTGCAGAGGAGGCGATAGACGGAGACAATCCCAAACACGTTCAGTGGATCTTTGAGCAGGCCAAGCAACGCGCAGAGGAGTTCGGAATTCGGGGAGTGAGCTATCGACTGACGCAAGGCGTCATTAAACACATAATTCCGGCCGTGGCCTCCACTAATGCCGTCATTGCTGGTATGCAAATAGATCACTTTAAATGTGCCATCTGTTTTTGACTTCTGTCGGTCGGCGCCTGCTAATCGTGCGTCGTGGCCATTTTTTCTGAAAACACGGCCTGAGTAAATTTGTTCTTCCAATTTTTGTGTCCTTTCGCCTTATATTTTGACCTTTCTGATGTGCTCTTCTTTTTCAGCGGTTTGTGCGATGGAGGCCTTTAAACTGGCATCCAGGTTAGCAACAAGATTACGAGCAGCTTAGCTTTAATTTGTTTTTGTTTAGCTGTGGTTTACCAATGGATAACTACTTGAACTTCTCGGACACCGATGGAATATATACGGGCGTTGTTAAAATGGACAGGCGGGTGAGTTTTGTAGAGCACCTATACTCTTTCGATTTAGATAGCGCAGGTCGCCACTTATTTATTATCGCTACTAAACTATTAATTTAGCCGTCAGGAATTTTATGGTATATCCTAAACGCCCGTTCTGCTATCGATTTATTATTCCGTCAAATTCATAAATGATCCCATATCGGCACCGTGGGCACTAAAATTATGACGACTAAAAATTTTAGCTATTTATTTGTTTACTGCCACTCCATCTGTCACGTTTAGGACGACTGCCCTGTATGCAGCCAGGTGCCTCAGCGATTGAGTTTCAACGAGGAGACCAGACTCCAAGAAGTGATCGACTTTTTAGTCAAAAGTCCCGACTAGTAAGGTCTATCTTTTCCGGTCTGGTGGTCCACTGTTTCTGTTCAGCCAAATGAAGTCTCCCGGTCTGACAGTGGCCGGTCGAACACTGTACATGGCTACGGTACCGAGTTTGGAGAAAGCCACCAAGAAGAACTTGCGTCTCAGTTTGCGAGGTTGGTGGGTGCCAAACGGCGGTTTAGCCCCAGTTTCCAGTCGACTTGTAGGCGCCGATGTTTTGCCTCCGGCCAAAAAACTCTCGGTTAGCCGTGGCACCGGCCGCTGATTAATGTTGGCATTTGGCGCGCTGCTCAACCGCCGCCATTTTTTAGTTGCCTCGGCGTTGTTTTGTTTGAGCTCCTTTTACGGACTGCCACCGGACCGGAGGTCCAATCATAGTTGGTTGCCGGGCCGAGAGCTGCTGCGTCAAGAGTAATTACTGCACAGCTAATTGCTGCCTGTCTCGGTATCATTTCTCAAATCAATACCACACACCCGCACACACACTTGCCTTCACACGCTCAGACAGACAGCAGACCACAGACAGTTTTTTTTTGTTTTGAGCGTCTTAGATTATTTATTAAGCTTTAATTTTAGCTAAGCTTGGTTGGTTTAGATTTGGGCTTGGCCGACGGCCAGGAGTTGATAGTGGCCGACCAGACCACGCCACAATCGCTCACATTCAAGCTGCAGTTAACGTCTCCAATGGATACCACGCACTGAGAGTCGCTCTGGTCGCATGAATGACACACACCAGTGCTGTATTGGAGGCTTTACGATAAAAAAACCTATATACGTAGTAGTTACGTACGGCCAAGCGCGCATGCGATCTGACGTGCCGGGGGAAGTGCATTTCCGCGCGTTTATCATTCAATCTGGCACCGCCACCGCCGCCTCGCAACTAAAAGCCAAACGTCGATGCAGCTGGAATGCTGGTCGATTTTTGGCGCAAACGCACGCACGCAACACAGCCAGAGCAGTTGGCAAAACGGTTTTATTGTGCAGCCAAGAGAAAAGAAGAGTGACAGCGAACAAACTGGTAACCTTAACCAGAGCACCGTCGGCGCACGCACTCGCCCGCTTGCTCGGCGGGTCACGGTCGAACCGGCGTAAAGGGAGGTTGAGCGGTTGAGATCTGGCTGGCTGGTTGCGCATCAAGGCACGGCTCATAGCGTCGAAACTCGGTAGGACGACTCGGTCAGGACTGCTGACGACTGCTGCACCTTCGAACTGCTCTGCTCGTTATCGTCCTGATGAGTGTTGGACGCGCTGACAATGCTCGATGCTTCAGTGACCGGCGAAGCTAACTCGCCTGCCGACAGAGCCTGGCTCTGAAAGCTGAATTGGTGAGCAGGTTCCACAAATACAGCAAGCTTGCCTTGTTGGGCGCGGCGGCCTCGATAGCTTCGTTGGCCCTGGTTAGCGTTGGTGTGCGAACCCTCAGCTGTCCGCCTGGACGATTATCGCGCACCTTGATCTCGTTTAGCTCATCCATAAAAGTGACATGTCCGCTCTCTGATGTCGGACGTGACTGAAACCAGCACTTGCTAATCGATCATGCAAGGCGAGATAAGCCCCAGCTCCTGACACATCTCTTAGCAGCCTGCCTTTAGCTTCTCCACATGTGGTATGCTACCTCTTAGAATAACAGTGCTACTTCTGTCATATTATTTTTACCGGTTCACCAGAATCAATGCAATGGCTACAAATGTCCGAAACATAACGGTACCAATACATCGTATCGGTGCCAAATACTCGTACAAGCAACAGGGTGTTTGTCCCCTACCGGCAAAGGCTGAGGACCCTCAGATAATTTTTCGACCCACCCCATACGATTTTTCTGGGACGCAATTTTGGGCCAAGTTTCTGCAGTTTTTTTACAACTTCGGGCTCGAAAGCAGCTTTTTTTCGCCGTGTCTACTGTAGCTCAGAATACCGTTTTTAGCGACTTTAGTGCTCTACCCAGACTTGGGCAAAAGGGTGGCTGAGGGGGTTGGCCCCCCTTCAGGCTCTGACCTTCCCTCCTCAGCCGGCCGCTACCCCCCTCAGGATTTTTTTGAAACAACTTTGTATGCAAAATTATGATAAAAAATATGCCTGGATTAGGTGTACATGAGCTCAGAATAGCTTATTTTAGCTTATTTAATGAAAAATAAGCAAAAAAAAACTTGATTTTGGCCAAAACTGGACTTTTTGGCTTACCACCCCCTCAGCCCACCTCAGGCGCTCCTACCCCCCTCAGGAATTGAAAATTCTACCCCCCTCAGCCGAAATGCTAGCCCATGTCTGGCTCTACCCTTACCCTGAATTTCGGCTCAAACCGCATAGCTCTGGCCACCCCCCCGCCCCCTTGGCGGTTGACCTGTTACATGTATGTACAGTGGCGGCCAAAAGTTTGGACGCACCCCCAAAATTTTCAGTTTTCTGTTAGTAACACTTGTTCTGTTTGCAGCTTGCGGATGAAGTTGCATGCTAAGTTTGTGCACAGTACCCCTACATAACCTAAAACCATATGGTGTTCAGTCGCCCTCACGTTGCTGTAGTATGAATCAATTTTCGAAGGACCCCAGAAAAATGGGTGGACAAAAGTTTGGACGCACCTATGATTATCTTGATTTTTTGCTTTCCAAATGTTTTGTAGGGAACCTAGCGGCCGTTAATATGTGTAGCTGCTATTTAGTCTTCTTTTTATTGCAATTTAGCGGCAGTTTGGAGGATGGCTCAGTCCAACCAACTTATTCAACTAAAGAGGGTTCTCGTGCTTGAGCTGAGACAGAGTGGTCTCTCTAATCTCAGATAGCCTGACAAGTCGGGTGTTCTGGAAATATGTGTTCGTTCTGCCTTAGTCCTCCTCTCTGAAACCGGTTCAAACGTCGATCGGTAACGGACCAGTCGACCGAAATCGCATACAACATGGCAGGAATGGGTCCTTGTGACGAGATGTCTAGTTGATCGGCATAAGACTGCTCATAAGGTAACAGAGCAAATCGAAGCTGCGTGTGGTCAAAGCATCTCTGCATGAACCCCGCACCGAATTCTACTGCGAAAACGGTTGAGTTGTTGCATCGCAAGGAAAAAAACACCTATCAACTTTTGCGACCGCAAAAACGGTTCCTGTGGGCAAAGGTCCACTTACATTGAACCATTGTAGATTGGTTCCAAGGTTTTCTGGAGTGACGAAAAGAAGTGGAATCGGTGCGGAAGCGATGGCCGGCTATATGTCAAGCCGTTTGCGGGGAAGGAATTCCAACCAGACTGTGCAGAGCATTGTAAAGTGGGGAGGCGGTAGCATTATGATGTGGACTTCTTTCCCATTGAAAGGCCCAGGGCCCATTTATTGTATCCATAGGATCATGGCTAAAACCGTCTACACCAACATGTAGGTAGACATCATGCTCTCATATGTAGAACAGAACCTCGGGCTGAATTGGCTGTTTCAACAGGACAATGGCCCCGAACACATGGCGAGGTCAGTCAAACAGTGGTTCGCTAACTACAAAGTCGCAGTTTTGGACCGGCCTGCTCAGTCACCTGACCTGAATCCAATCGAAAATTTGTGAAGATATGTCCAGAGAGACGTTATCAGTAAAGCCCCTCTAGATCTGTCCGATCTGGAAACTGCCATCACCGAATTTTGGCTTTGTATTCCCCAGTCTGTGTGCCAGAAACTACTCAACTCTAAGCCCAAGCGCTGTGCAGTTGTGGTCAAGTCTTGTGGCTTCCTAACAAAGTGCTAGTCGCCTAAATACATTTTTCATTCTTGCTTGTCCTTTATTGTTGCAGGTTGCTCCGTTTTTTTAAAAAATCAGTTGGTGCGTCCAAACTTTTGTCCACCCATTTTTCTGGGGGTCTTTGGAAAATGGACTCATACTACAGCAACGTGTGGGGGACCGAAGACCATATGGTTTCAGATTATGCAGGGCTACAATGCACAAACTTAGCACACAACTTCATCCGCAAACTGCAAATAGAACAGGTGTTATTAATGGAAAACTGAAAATTTTGGGGGTGCGTCCAAACTTTTGGCCGCCACTGTATGTATGCAAATATACGTACTAACTACGTACGTACAATAAGCTGCACCTTTCATGTTAGGCATTTCCCCAACTTACAAACGTCCGTTGCAGAGCTGCTTAGAACAATGACGCGTATACGTATGTAGGTGCGTACCCTCTGCCGTTTCCTGGAGCGTTGAAGAATCCTCTGGCAACAAGGCGAGCATCTGAGTAAGCTGTCCAATCCGGTGACTTTATTAAAGTCGTAGTGACCGGACTCGGAACTCAGTGGAGACAAAGGAGGTGTCGAGCTGGGCCTGGCCACGTTCGGTCCGTCGTCATAAGTCATTTCCGATTCGACAAACTCCCTCTCCTGAAAAAGGCAATTTGCTTGAAACGCCTCTAAGCACACAAGTGCGGCGTCTTAGGGCAAAATGCGATTTTGCCTCCAAATCCGACAGACAGACTGCAAGCAAAAGCGGCTACCGTAGCTCTCTCCAGGCACTGAAGCAGATGATGATGCTGTATTTCGAAGATATCCTCGTCCTTGAGCGAGTCGAGCGGCAGGAGTCCCTGCTCGAACGCCTGCACGCGCGCCTCGTGTGCCTTCTTTTTGGTGAAGAGCGCCTGACCACTGGCGTTCTTGACGATTCGAATACGGGCCAGACGTGCCTTCTGAAAGGTTCTTGGTATTGCGCTCATATTTCAGCGTTAACAGACGTGCGTGTTTAGCATTAGCTGGCTGCGCGTATAATATGTATGTCTCCATATCTGCGCTCTGCACTGCGATCGATAGACTGATGGCAAAGCGGCCTGGACGCAAAAAGCTACTACTCCAGAGATCTGCGCCGATTGCACCCCTTCTCCCAGCTAGCAACTATCACTGGCACCTTAAACCTGATTAACTGACAAACCAGCGCTCACCGCTGACAGGTCAGATCAATCAAGGCAGTCAGACAAATTTGCATCGTTATTTAGCTGAAGCGCCTCTTAATTTAACTCGATTGCCATCTAGGCCTCTGCGCAGTAAACACAGCTCGGCCCCCTCTACTCAGTTGAACTCGCAGCAGGACGCGCTATGCTTGGTAATTATTGGCAGATAAATTGTCAGCTAACCTTTTGCGCTCTGCGCTTATCCGCTCGCTGGTTCTGATGGTAAATACGGGAGAAGTTGCTCACAATAACTGGCACTGGAAGTGCGATCACAAGTACTCCACTCAGTGAACAAATGCCACCCACTATCTTGCCCATCATCGTGCCAGGAACCATGTCTCCATAACTGCAATACATACATGTCAGTTCCCCTACCTGCATTTCTGTCTGAATAGAAAAAGGCTGTTTTTGCTCGAGTGGCACTTAGATTAGTGCCGGAATGTTTACCCAAAACGGCCCGGACCGCGTTGTTAATAGGGTAGGTGGCAGTGGTTGAGTATGCTTTATTCGCACATTGTGTCACTGCACTACTGCATCAATTGAATTCGTCTAATTTGAGCAGCTACCATCGATTTCTGTCAAGCACCGCCGCTGCTTGCACTCCAGACCTACTAGCCAGCCGCCCATAGGTGGCATCTGGCATTAATATGCATTCAGTGGCTGCATCCCAAAAACGTCTTGCACAAAAACCAACCGCCCACTCATCTCTTCAACTGCAACTTTAGGCTAAGACTGCCCGCCGCACCTAATCGCAGAATCGCCGATGGCCAAGATCAATTTGTTAATGGAATAGTTTAGTTCTAGCTGCCTAAAGGCAAGGGAGAGGGAGAGGAAAAGCCCAGACGGTAATGGTGGCTCTTGACTTCTTCATTTAGCTGTTGCAATTAAACGGAGCAGAAATTACATAAATGCATATCATAACTGATTTCAATGTACGTAGGTGTAGGTTGGCGAGCAGACTTCTTCTTTCTACGAATGCGAATTTGGGCTTAGGCGACTGGCAAATGTTTTACGACATAATGGTGGTATTGAAATGGTGCATCGATTTTATTTGGCCTGGCAGATTAAACAGACAATATATGGGCACGGCTCTGCTGCAATGGCATGTCTGGAGAGCGCTATGTTTTGCTTAAATTTATTGTACAGCCCCCACTCCCAGATCGACCATTTTTCTCCATTTCCGCCATCTGCTCTGACATGCGGCTAAGAGTTTCTCGGCCGACGCCACGCCCCACTACACCTGCCGCAAACGATCGGTTGGTGAGAGAAAGAGCAACTCACCCGAGAGTGGTCATAGTGACAATGGTGTACCAGAAGGCGTTGGGAATGCTGGTGAAGTTGGTTTTCGGCTCTTTCTTCTCGGCGTAGAACATAATCGTGGCGAAGATTATAATGGCCATGGCCAGCGAGAAGACCAGAAAGCCCAGCTCGCTGGCGCACGACTTGAGGGTGTAGCCCAGAATGCGCAGTCCTTGCGAGTGGCGCGAGAATTTGAAAATGCGGAAGACTCGAAACACTCTCAGAGTTGTGAATGCACCGCTGAGGTCCTTGTTGTCCTGCAGGAACAGTCCAATGTAGTAGGGCAGAATGGCCACCACGTCTATCACTGACATAATTGAGCGCATGAATTTGCAGCGTTCCGGCGCCGCGTACAGTCTCATCAAATATTCGACCGTAAATATGATCACACAGGCCGTGTCGACCACAAAAAATTTATTCTCGTACTGATCACCGCAGGTGACTGCGCGCAGTTCGACTGCCGGGTCCAGACTCGTCACCCACTTGCAAGGAACCGTCTCGGCAATGTTGCAGATAACCGAGACGGCGATGAAGAAGCCAGTGACGTAATAGAGCACGAGGGCCACGCTGGACGTGTGGGGGTTCTCGAACGCATTCCACATCTTCTCTCTGACAGTCTGTTGCACCGTCTGTTTGCTCTCTGTCTCCAGTCTCTCTTCCATCAGTCTCTCCTGGTTTTCCCGCTTCTTGTCCTTGTAGTCCTCATAGCAGCAGTCGCTGATCAAGTCGGGCATGATTCCGAAGAAGGACAGCTCCTCGTCGTAGGCCACCAAGCACTCGTGTTTGGGGTAGTGCAACTTGCCGGTGCGGTAGAAAGTGAGAATGTGCCGAAAGATGTCGGGGTCTCTGTCGAAGAAGTACTCCTGCGCGTCGTCGTCGTAGAAGAACTCTTTCTCGTTCGAGCCCAGCAGGGTCTCGGGGAATTTCTCCAGCGTGTTTCTCCAGGTCTCAAAGCGCCGTCCGCTGACGTTGATCGAGAGTTTCTCGTCGGACACGTGGTCCACCGCCAGGTCCTTGGCCTGGATGGCGATCGGGGCCTTGGGCATGGGCTGTCTGGAGATGGGCACCCAGCCGATGGCGGCTGCCCGGGCGAACGGCAGCCATGCCGCCACCGAGGCCATGGTGTTCTAGAAGAGCCGGAGGCAATTATGGGCAGGTTGGGGCATCAAAACAACGGACGTAGAGAAAGGAAGCAACTGCGCTGAGTATCAGCCCGCAGATACTTAGTAGCACTGAGTGAGGGCAGCTGTAGCGGCGAGCCGAGCTAGTCATAGAGCCGAGCGAGGAAGCGCCCATTTTACGCCGTCAATTTGATCGGAGCGGCAACTCGGGCCGTCAGCTTTACCTGTTGCTCTTACGAGACGCTAATTGATGACGGGAGGCCGGTGCGCTCAAGCCATGCCGCTATCGACCGATCGCACCGGGCATACATGACCGTCGATTAAATTTAGAGCACTTTGTTATGCCACCACTATTATAGGCTGTTGAATTTAATGAATTTCCCTGCTAGCACCACAGCGACAGCTGGCGGCTCGGCAACGCAGCTCCCACAGATATTTGATATATAAGGTATGTCGGATAGTTCAAATAGATGCGCTCCAACACGCCTGGCAAGCACGGCGGCCGGTCGAGACCACTCTATTGGCTGTTTTTACGCAGATGAGCCGGGCGTTAACGAACGCAGGATGAACTTTCCATTTTGGGCTGCCCTACTACATGTGTTCGCTCGATCTCACGGGAAATTCGGCAATTGTATTAGATTTCTCCCGGGACCATTTGTTATGCGCAACAACAAGAAACTCGACGTAGGTAGCTGAACTTCTGCGACCTCGCCCAACTCGCACCTTAACCATTCGAAATCATCACTATAGCTTTTTGGCAGGGCCCGACCTCCTGAATATTTAAACACGGATCAACATCTAAAGCTGTTCAGTTTTACAGCTAATTTTTCAGTAATGCAGAGTGATTCACATATCTCGCCCGGTTTCGAAAGCTCAGAACTTTTTTGTTTGTGGACCGAATCGGCTCATTTTTGGATATGATATGTGGATATACTTCGAATTTTATTGCTTAAAATTTCAGCATATTTCATCACGAAATGCCTGAAAACGGGCAATTCTACCGCAAACTGAAATTTCCAACATTGGCGCTAAATACATTTGGCTTGTGTGCGATTACGCTAGTGTTTGAGTGTTGAAAACATTCGTAAACCATAGTGGGTTGACGCTTTATTCACTTTTCAACACAAACCGACGTTTTTAGCAGTTGTGATAGCTTTTTTTCGGTGAAGGAACGACTAAAATGCGCGGTACACTTTGAGTGGACCAAAAGCACTTTGAATGTTCCGCCTGCAAATTGGGATAGAACGCGAGCCTCTAAGAGATACCAGCATCCGCTGGTGGCATGAATGGCTTATCGAAGAGGGCAGTGTGTCCAACAAAACTCGGAAAAGCGTCCACAACCAGCGTGAAGGGTTGAATACCACCAGCGGCTGTAGAAAGTGATTGAAAACTGTGACCATCACGTTGAAGTCCATAACTAGTGATGTAGTGCATGGAATTTGTTGAAATTGAAACAATAAAATTCGAAGTTTGTCCACACATCATATTAAAAAATCAGCAGATTCGGTCCACAAACAAAAGTGTTCTGAGCTTGCGAAACCGGGTGGGATAGGTGAATCACCCTGTATTTTCTCATAGGTACCTGTTCCATTGAGAAATTATGTTATTTGTGGCCGAGCAAAATCAGGCAGTTGAAACATTGAAATGAAAACGATCTACGTACTCAGTGAATACAAGCGAATTAATAAGCACTTATTTTCATGAGTAAATTTGCTGCTGCATTTTTCGCGGTGTTTATCTAACGATTTACTTTTGTACAAGCCTGGTTTTTTTCAGAAAAGTACATTGTAACTCGACAACTTTGTAAGCAAATTATGTAGACTATAGAGAGGTTAAGGTAACCGTTTCGTGTTGTATAGTTCAATCAACTTTTTTGTAATCAGAGACTGGCTAAAAAGAACGTGCGTATTCATTTTATCAGCTGCACTGGCCCTGTACTATGTATGCTACGTACGCGGCCTCAGTGTACCGAACCATGTCTGTCTGTAAACATTGGTACTGATTTCCATTTCTTTTCTGTTTTCTTGTATCTGTATTCGTGTTTACTAGGGGCCGTCCATAAACTTCGACGTTCAGAGAGGGGGTGGGGGTGGTTCGTTAAACGTCGCGTCGCAGCGGGTGGGGGTTGGTATCAAAAACGTCGATGTTTTTAGGGTCTAAGAATATTTTGTCTGCAGCTTTATTTTACAAGGAAAAGCCAACCCAGTTCAAGCTTCCAACTGCCAAAATGGTAGTTGACGGTCAAAAAGTTTCTTTTTCATATATTCTGCAGTACGATGTAAATTTTATTGTACATTTTTCAATGTCGGACACAGTACCAAGTTTAGTCGGGGGGGGGGTATCAACTAGTTTTTAGGGGGTTGTGCTGAAAACGTCGAGGAACGAGGGAGTGGAGTGCAAAATTTCGAATTTTTGAACGTCGTAGTTTATGGACGGCCCATAAAGTATGGGTGTGGAAGATAATATAACTTTTCTTTCTTTCTTAGCTTAAATTCTGTTTGATTGCGCTGCTGGGTGGGTGGGGCATATTGTTTTCTACTGCTATGGGCTACTGTAGATACAGGTATACGTGTTTACAATGGCCCATGCATGCTACTACCATGGACCGACCACGCTACTACAGAAATCCGTAACCATTTCTTCGCAGCGTCCGCTCGGTCATGGACGACTAAAAACTACTGGACTGATCGCGCTCCCGACCGCTAATACATACTTAGGGTAACTTTACAAGTCCGTATCTTTGGAACCGTTCGACCTACAAACAATATATATACATCTTTAGAATCCTCACGGTCTCAGCAATCGAACGCAGTGCTCAAATCGCTTTCAAACCCACTACAAGAAAAGTTGATTTTTTGCCATCGCGCAAATTAGGATTACCGATCAATGTTGCGCAGATTAGGTTGCACCACAGTACAGAGCTCGGCCCCCTCTACAACTTTGGTCATGCAGCCCAAAGCGCTCCGACGCATCCATAAGGAGTTATTTGCAAAAAACTCTGAATTCATTTAACTTTGAAACGGAGTCAGTAATCTTGTTATCTGCGCTAACTAATAGCTAATTCCAGAAAATATAGAAAGAGAATCATTTATTTTTGCGTACAGTGCAGTTACGTGCGCGCGTATGTAGTTGTCTGTTTGTTTACTTTGGCCGCCTACCTGCAACGGCCGTGTGTATCGATTTTTCTGGCCACGCCTGTCTGCTTGTCTGTTGTCTGGCACTGGCAGTGTGTGCTGGTGAGGTGCACGCGTGGCTTGCGGCCGCGAGTTTCTTGCTTGTCTGTCGGTCGGCCGGTTTTTTGCTGTTTGGTTTAGTCTGCCTGCACCCATAGGTATTATTCAAGACTGAATTATTAAAGATTTTCTGCTGCGCCGTCATCGTGATGCTTCTTGCTTCACATGTTTCCTGCGCATTAACTTTTTTTGCCGGAAATTGTGTTGGGCCACCCATTAACCTTAATTGTTCTGCTTCTTTTTGCCTACCTACCTCAGTTTTCTTTCTTCTATTAGTGAATGAGATAAGGGTAGAAAAGTGCCATGAGATTTTACCTCTGCCCGGTTTTTCTTGTGTTCCTTTTCCATTCATTTATCTGTACTAGCAAGAATATATTCTTGGTACTAGTATACATGGGCCGCGTAGGGTAAGGGTGAGGTTTACCCCCTCCCCTCGCCAGCCAACACCACCCCCTCGGTCGGGCATACCCCCTCTCCGACCCCCCTCCTGGAGGGAGAAAATTTTTGCTTATTTAAGGCGAAATAGGCGTTTGTTTGGATTTTTCCGGGCCCCCGCCCCTCCCCCAGATCTCCAGACAGCCCTCCGGATTTTTCCAGCCCATGTATGGATACTAGATACAAAGTAGGTAACCTATCTCATTGACTTCTTTCATCTTTTTACACGACTCTCCACCCATTGCAGACATAGGTCAAAACTGGCTTTTTCTCATTGTATCGGCATGCTAATTGCTTTATTCATTTCTTAAGTGAATTTCGTTTCTCTTTTTCTCTTCGACTGATGATTCTTAATTGATTTTTGACATTCGCGCTTAGCGGGTTCGTTTTTTCTGTGATATGTACGTAGATCTTTGTTTCGTGCAAGGAGCTTCTCGACTCAGACCAAAGTGAATCTGAGCTGCCTCCCCTTGAAATTGAAGGAGACTCAGAAAACATCGGCTTGTTTCTGAGTGAAATTAATCGTGGTGGCTTATTTGTCCCGAGTGCTGCAGCTTTTGGAATCTGTCTGAAAGCCTGGTTCGTCTTTACTTGCATTCAAAGCGACCCTACTCTCAAGGACAAGTTCCTGCATTGCGATTTTCACCAGCCAGTATTTGTTGAAACCGTTGTGTTGCTGTTAGAAGAGGATTTCCAGCTGCTGGACATTCTGGTTTCTGAGCTTTCCTGTCTGCAGGGTCATTCGTTTGCCCGACTGCTCGTCACCAAATTTTTCAGCTGCATGTGCAAAAACCTCGTCAAGAAGCTCACTGCTAGTGGTGTTAAGTGCAGTGCGCAAGCCAAAATATTAAAATTTGGACGTAGTCGGTAACTGTATGTAATGCTACTTTCATTCTCCTGTGATTTTGGTCCAGTGTTCATAATATCTTGTCTGATATTCTTTTTTCCGGTCGCTTCTTTGCTGTTAATGCATGTTTCCCATGTATTAAATATATTCAGAGTTTTTTGCAAATAACTCCTTATGGATGCGTCGGAGCGCCTTGGGCCGTATGACCAAAGTTGTAGAGGGGGCCGAGCTCTGTACTGTGGTGCAACCTAATCTACGCAACATTGATCGGTAATCCTAATTTGCGCGATGGAAAAAAATCAACTTTTCTTGTAGTGGGTTTGAAAGCGATTTGAGCACTGCGTTCGATTGCTGAGACCGTGAGGATTCTAAAGATGTATATATATTGTTTGTAGGTCGAACGGTTCCAAAGATACGGACTTGTAAAGTTACCCTAAGTATGTATTAGCGGTCGGGAGCGCGATCAGTCCAGTAGTTTTTAGTCGTCCATGGCTCGGTTGGGGGTTTAGTGCGGTTGTGGTAAAGCGGTCACGTTTCGCAATAGTACAAAAATGCGGTGCGGTCGAACAGCTTGTTTAACTGTTTCTGTTTTTTCTTCGCGGCGCGGGCACGCTGATTGATCTTTGTTCTGCTTCGGTTGCTGCAGAACGTGGATACTTCGTTCCTAGACAGCTGCGGCTTCAACGGAGTTCATTGAAGAAAATTCATGTGCAATGCCTTCTGAAAGCACCGCGGGCAAAGTAAGTAAACTTAAGAAGCAAGCAACTGCTGCAGTAGAGATCACGTTTTTCCACGACTACTACTACTAAGTTTTAAGTAGGGATGGGACCGGGATCAGATTCAAATCTTTAAATAATCAGACAGTACTACTTACTAGTAGGTAACAAAGCAGATAGTTAACGATAAAAAATCACAGGAAAGGGCGACATACAGTAGGCCTATAGATAAAAAAAATGTCCCATCGCTTTTTCGGCCTTCACTCAAACGCTTCGTTCTCAGTCACTTCTTTACCGATTTGGCTCAAATTTTCAGCAAAAATTAACAACATGGTTGGCTAAATATTCTGCAAGTTTAGTGCCAAAATTCCGACTCATACTGGTTTTATGACTCGAAAACTAGGAATGAGGGTGGTCCACGCAAATTTATTTTTTTTCGGTAATACAAGGAGTACAGTCCTGAAACTTGCAGGAATGATTGGTGTTGCTATTGGGCATAACATACTAAGCGGGCAGCCCTATAGCTCAAAGGGCACTAAAATGGGGGAATTTCAAAAACATGAGTGAAAATCCCATAGTTAAGAAATCTGCACCTTCTAGAATCAAAGCACTGAATCTGTTGTTAATCAACATAGATTGTAGCTGGAAGTTCGACAAATAAATGAACCTGATATTTAAACTCTGTTCCACACCATAGTAACCATCCCTGCAGCGTTTTTTGAAAATTGAAAATCTTTAGAATCGTCATTTTGCCGGTTTTACAAAGAAAAGTCATATTTCGTCATGTTTTTGAAATTCCCCCATTTTAGTGCACTTTGAGCTACAGGGCTCCCCGCTTAGTATGTTATGTCCAATAGCAACACCAATCATTCCTGCAAGTTTCAGGCCGGTACTCCTTTTATTACTGGAAAAAATTAAATTTGCGTGGACCACCCTCATTCCTAGTTTTCGGGTCATAAAACCAGTATGAGTGGAATTTTGGCACCACACTTGCAGAATATTTAGCCAACCATGTTGTTAATTTTTGCTGAAAATTTGAGCCAAATCGGTAAAGAAGTGACTGAGAACGAAGCGTTTGAGTGAAGGCCGAAAAAGCGATGGGACATTTTTTTTATCTATACTGTATTTTTGTATCTACCGTTCCCATCCCCAGTTTCTTTATATCTACAGGTCCCATCCCTAGTTTTAACCAGAAGAACTGATTGGTTTCAGCCGATTAGCTGTCGTGCTGCTGTAGCATGGGAAGCCAAACAACCACTTGTACTAGAAACAGTTGAGGTGGCACCGCCCAAAGCCCATGAAGTTAGGATCAAGGTGAACTTCACTCCCATACCTGTTCATCATACATGTAACAGGGGTCTGTCCCTCTGAACTGAACTGAACTTTATTTGTCGCCCAAGCAAGACAACATGTTAGTACAGGGTTCGTGCGGGACCTGGAAAGTCAGGGAGTCATGGAAAAGTCAGGGAATTTAAAAAAAGTCAGGGAATCATGGAAAAGTCAGGGAATTTGGCGTCTGGTCAGGGAAAAAATTGATACCAGTAGAAACCTCTCGCCACCAAATGGTCCTGTTAGAACTTTACACTCCACCCTTTTTGAATATCGGACTTTTGACTTTCTACTACTACTTAAACTGAACATTCACCCTCAATTCAATGCGTTTTTCTAAGCTAATTTTTCAAAATTTTCTCACGCTGGTTGGAGTTTCCTCACCCTGGTTGGTCAGGGAATTTTGACTTTGGTCAGGGAAAAGTCAGGGAAAGGTCAGGGAATTTTGCCATGCAAAAGCCGCACGAACCCTGTAGTAAATCAACTGCGCAGAAAGAGTGTTAGTGGGCAACAGGATGCACAATGTCTAAAATGAACGGTGCACCCATTACTGAAACAGGAGGAAGCCTGACAGATCTATTTTTTTAGTTTCTCCGTGAAAATCGTCAAATTTTTTGATTCTACAATATCGTTAGGTAAGGAATTCCAGATTCGTATCACCCTCATCGAGAAAAAGTGTTTTCGACAGTCCAAATTCTTTCCCAAAGAAGGAAGAGACAGTTTCTGAGAGTGGCTCCGTGTAGTGCAAAGGAGGGGGTCTTTGAAAAAAGTCGTCAAAAGACAGATCGATCAAACCCTCACCCGACTTACGCCAGAGAATCACCCGATCGCCGACCCCGGAGACCATTTTTCCGGCTCCCCCTCCGATTCTGGAGTACTTCCCTCCCCTCCCTTCTTGCAGGTAATTTTTTGAGCAAGGTTTTGCAATTTTTTAACAATTTCAGACACTACAATTGCTAACATCGCCTGCAAACCACCACGTTTTAGCTGTATTTGAGCCCAAATTAGCGATTTTTAGCCCAAAATTGCGATTTTTGAGAGTTTTTTTAGTACCCCCGGCTGGTTACAGACGCTATCCCCTTGCGGATGACCTGTTACACGTATGCTTGTTCATTCAGTGTTGTCGGATTCAAAGTCAGACTTAGAGAGAAATTGTTGGGCGACTTTGAACGCTGGTCTTGTAAGGCGCCTTTAGGTGCTGTACACGGGTGTGTGTCACACAGACGCATACACTCTGGACGGCCATGACCCAGAGGGTTTGTTTCCTGTTGTTCTCGGACATGAAGGTGGCGGAGTGGTGGAAAGTGTTGGAACTGATGTGACTGACTTTAAACCAGGTACAGTGTAGCGGTTTTAATTACGTCTGAAATTACTGTCTTTATCTGTCCGTAGAACGTGAAACTCAGTCCTGCATCGGGACCCCCACAATTTCCATCCGATTATGGACAGTGATGTTTTATAAATTTTTTTTTGGCCAGGCGAAGTCTGTCCAGCGCCAATCCACACGTATTCTATGCTAAGTGTTAATGATTACTTTGACCATATTATGTAACAGACGGTTAGGGCAGTTTGCCCATGCCAAAGGCCAACCCCTCAAACGGAGGACCCCAGGGAGGATTTTTTACCACACGCGCTCTGATTATTCTGGACACGATTTTTAGGCCAATTTTAATTTTTACAATTTTTATGTTGTTAAGCGGCCCCTTCCCATGAGTGGGGACTTCTACGTAGTAGAAGAAGAGGGAAGTAAGACAGGCTTGGTTTGCTCTGTAAATCAAAGCTGCTTCACTGCTAATGCCCACTCGTTTTTTCTTCTACCACATTACTTCATCATTCACTCTTACTACTTTACTACTACTTTGGTTGCGGTATTGGCGTGTGAGAAAATTCCAATAGGGAACTACCTTCCGGGTAGTTGGTCTACAGTTCCCTTCTGCAGAAACGGTCCTGTGACCCTCGCAAGGGTCTCTTTCAACTTTCGCATTCTTGAAGTATGGTATAGATAGATTGATGAAGGTGTTGCTTCCTTCTTACCTGCCCTGTTCAAGCCTGTGCCACAGGAATGCTGAGCTGCGTCATGGACTTAACGAATTAGATCATTGATGAGGCGCTCGCCTTCCTGCTCACCTCCAAGACGTATCGTTTATTAGGCTCCTCGCTCTTCACCGCCCTGTTGTGGTCCTCAACTTGGATTGCCTCCCTGAGCTACTTATCTTGTTGCGTTTGGTGCAGCTCTCATGGCCTTTCCGATAGTCAATTTCGCCTTTCAAGCTCCTCTGCAGCTGCTTACTCTGTCTACCGCTCTCCTACGCTTCCCCTTTACAGGATGTGATAAACATCTCTTAGGTAATCCCTTACTCTGCCATACCAAAAGGTGCGTCTGTCGGCCTGATATCGACAGATAATCGCTGACGGAAAGGGCGAGAAACAAACAAACAAAAACAAGTTTTATACAGCTCAAAAATTGCTTGTAAAACCGCGATTTTTGGCTGTATCTGAGCCCATGGATGATTGTCCGGACGAGGCCGTAGCCCCTGCACTAGGCCGCCTATGAGCCCATCGCATCAAGTACACTCACATTCTGCCCTTCCTTTGCTGCCTTCAATCTAGTATGCACACACATGTTCGTTGTTAGTCTGGGCGAGTCTCAATGGTAGGGTAGCTGTCTCCGATTCCGTTTGTCCGAACACATGCGTGGTTGCCATTGCAGCTAAGGTACAACGGCAGCTCCAGTCGGTTCCCATTTACCTAATAGCCATCACCGACTTTCGGTGGACTCGGTTGGGCTTTGTGCCGACGACCAATTCTTTGCGACAAGAACTTGTCCCGCCGACTCGATGAACGTGCGTAGGGTCTATGGCACGCACACGGCGGCCTTGCGGCCTAACTAAAACCACTACATCAACTGTGCCGGAATCTGAGCTCACACTAGCACTTTCAGTCATTTTTAGCCCGGAATAGAACTGTTTTTAGCTATTCCAAATTTGGTCTCAATCACCCGGCTCGTGGCCGGAACCCCCACCCCAATCCGGTCCCGCTTCGGCGGATGACCTGTTACAGCAGGCACTTAACGCCGTTTATGGTACCGACACCATATAACGTGATGGTACCGGCACCTAGGCTAGTTACACCATATGGCACCCCCACGTTCGGGGACTGTGGTGGTAACGTATAAGGGGCTGGTACCATATGGTACAGGCACCGCATACGGTACCCCTACGCCGTATATGGTGCAGAGCCCTAAACCTTCCGTTTATCGTTCGGCGGATGAACTGTTATCTGAAGCAAGCTTTCTGCTATACTTGCACGTTTTTAGGAGATCACGTTGTGCCCTTATATATCCCGCAGTGCTACACTTGCAAGTTTTGCAAGAGTCCTAAGACTAATCTGTGCAGCAAAATCCGGTACAGCTCATGTGTCGGTCAGTCGACTTCTTAACTGTAAATAGCTGGTTCTAGAACAACACAGGGTCAAGGAGTTCTGCCGGACGGAACGTCTCGCTTCACTTGCAAAGGAAAAACTCTCCACCATTTCATGGGTTGCAGCACCTTTTCCGAGTATACAGTTGTCGCCGATATTTCGCTGTGCAAGGTAAGCTTAACTTTGTGTTGTTCATTAGTGAATTACATCCAACGTCTGTGTAAGGACGCATTGCAGTAGTGACTGGCGCTTCTAAGTTTATCCTTTCTTATGCCATCGTTGCAATTCTATGTTCTAGGTGTCACCCAAAGCTCCACTGGACAAAGTTTGTTTGCTGGGCTGCGGCATTTCTACGGGATACGGTGCAGCACTCAACAATGCTAATGTAGTTGATACTTGCTATTCCGTCTTTTTTTAACTAATTTACAGTTTTGCTAGGTGGAAAAGGGCAGTACCGTAGCTGTTTGGGGACTGGGCGCTGTTGGCTTGGCTTGCATTATGGGTGCCAAGGAGGCTGGGGCCGCAAGAATAATTGGAGTCGACATTAATGCCAGCAAGTTTGAAGTTGGTACGTTTGTCGTTCCTGTTCATAAGTTGAACAAGTAATAGGTACGTATTCTGTTCTGGTATTTTGGCTTTGAGAGCCGTTAAGCAGGGTTCACGCGGCACCTGAAAGTTCAGAAATTAAAATTGGTCGGCCGAAAAGTAAGGGAATTTTTTTGGTTAGTCAGGCAAAATCTAGGTTTTCCGGAAGAAAACAGCTTTTATTTATGAATCACGCTTTTGGTCTTGCAAACAATAGCTGCGTTTGACGTTTTTCATTAGTTCTTATGCTTTGTGCCTGATTGCGACCCAAAATTTTCGAGGGGCTATGGCGGCCGAAGGGGGTTTTGACTCAAAATTCGCCAAATTTCTCCCAAAACATGTCGCCGAAATTTTCGGAAGGGGTCGGGCCGGCGGGGGTACGACCAACCGAGGGGGGTGATGATAAACGCCCTCACCCCCGCCCATGTATGTGTTTTAGCCCATGCACTACAAACTACAAACAACATAACACAGTGGGTACAGTATTTCAGCGAAACAGTTTGGTGCCACCGAATGCGTGAATCCGAAGGACCACAAAGAACCCATTCAGACTGTGCTAATTGGCATGACCGACGGCGGATTGGATTACACGTTCGAATGTGTTGGCAACATCCATACAATGGTACTGCAGCAGCTTTACACTGTTTAGTTCGTTTAAGCACGTACAATAAGTAGTTTGTAGACAGTTGATCTTTTGCGCCTGCGTTTTCATAGATTCGTTGCGTTTCTCTTTTGGTTTCTTCTTAGTTGGCGTTTAGAGAGCTGCTCTGGAAAGTTGTCATAAAGGCTGGGGAGTGTCGTGTATAATGGGTGTGGCTGCCGCCGGACAGGAAATATCCACCCGACCCTTCCAACTGGTCACGGGCCGTCGGTGGATTGGCTCTGCCTTTGGTGGTACTGTCATTATTTCCTTACTATGCGTGAGATTTGGGATGGCACCTATCCAACCCATGCCACTCTTTATATTCTAAGAGCCCGTAATCCTAAAGTTTAAAGACAGGTTTGCTGGTTCGATTGAAATTTTTGCATGGTCTGTTTTATGATGAACGAACCTTTCGTACTGTTGGTTCGTGTGATGTAAACGAGTTAGAAATACCGAGTTTTACCGAATGTTGCTGAGAACCATAACGACTGCTGCAGATAGCAATGATTTTCATTGCTTACTATTCATTTTCATTGTTTCCTGTTTTCTTTTTGCGCAGTTTTGTTGTTCTCGCGCCTCTACTATTATTCAAAAGGTTAAACTATGGGTAAAACTAAAAGTATTGGCGAGTGAACTCGGTTCGATTCCTGGTGCTAGCTCAGATGGCTCGAGAATATTTTTCTGTACCTGCCACAAGTGTTCCCAGTAAATGGTTGTTTAGCCAGTCCGGAAATGTTTATGGTGACAAACGTAACTGGCTTTCGAGCAGGAAAGCAGAACAGTTGCTGTTTGTTAAGAACATCTGATTTTCTTGGATTTCGAATGTTAAGCTTTGTTAGGTTAAGTCAGAGAGCAGTAGAGAAGTATCTAGATAAGTAAAAGAACTGTTTTTACATGCGATCAGCACCGTTTCCTTAATAATGTTCAAGTTATTTTAGAATAGTTTACATAAACTCGGTATTTTTCAAAGCGAACCTCGATTACGTAACCGACTTCTCAAAACACCGAGTTTTTCTAGTTGAACCGAGCCTCGTTTACATCACTAGTTGGTTCAGATTTTAGATGATTGGTTGGTGGCCCTCTAGACCAAATTGTTCTGCTGCAGTTCGCACTATTTTCATTCTTTTCGTTTGGTTGTTGTTCAGATAACTAATTTCTACTGCTTGAGAATGCGTTAGTTGTCCCTCGCTGTTATAGTTCTTCTCACGGTAAACCCACTCTGCGTTAGTTCTGGCATTGTTTCTAGGATGGAAAAGCCGCGACAGCGTTCCTAAGCTGGCCGAACGCTATATGGACGGAAAACTGAAAATTGATGAGTTCGTCACGCACACCTTTTCCTTGGAGGAGGTCAACAAAGGCTTTGATGTGATGCACGCCGGCGAAAGGTCACGAGATCCGTTGCAGTGTCAAAATGAGGTTTATTGTTTTAGTCTTCGCTCTGTGGTCACCGTGCAGAAGGAGTAACAGACGGACTGGGTAAGGCCACGTACGTTAGACGTGAATCGCAATATTTGGACAGCCGGTTTCAGGTGCGCTGCTAGGTTAGCAAATAAATATCGGTGATAATCTGCTTGGAAGCGGGTGACATTTTGATACAGTCTGCTAGTTTCTCAGTTTGTGATCGTAGGATTTTTATACAACGTAGAATAAACCGTTGCCTTTCCCGTTTGAGCCTGGCCAATACGTACGTAGTTGAGCAACAATTGTTTGCTCTCAGATTGGAGCTAACTTGTTTTTGACAGAGGTGTGGCTGTTCTCGAATAAGCCTCTATTCTTTGGACCACTTTCGGGTGGGTCGCAGCGACGAGGTACGCTCGCTCTTCTGTCAACAACACGACTGTTTGCCGTTGCTCTTGGACGAGCCGAGCTTAGCCTCGGTCGTTCTGCAGCACACCAGCGCTTTGACTCACCTGCTGCATAACGCCGTTGCCTAATGATTCAGATGGCTGCACAGCCGGTCCTACGCCCTCTTAGTGAGGCTTAGAGCAGGTATATCTGTTTGTTCTCCGACTTTGCTGCAGTCCATGATGCACCCCTCCCTGTCTAATCGATTTCTTGCACCCACCGAGTTTTTGCGCTGGAAAACCGGTGTCGAGCTTTAAGTCTTAGCCGTCACGACCTGCCAGTTTGTTTTGCCTTGGTGCGCTGGTTTATTCTTCTGTTTCAGAAGATGCTCGACTACAGGTTGTGGGCCTTTGCTGTGTTGCCGTTGTTGGCGAGGAGTCAGTGTCCGCAAGTGCAGACTCCTTGCGTATGTGCACCTTCGGTCTATGAACCGGTCAGCATCGTGTGCGACAACGCCGGATCGCTGCAGAATGCTTTGCGGGCGATCGAAAATGCTCGCAGCGTTCAGATTGACAGCTTGACCTTCTCCAATACTCCTATTCAACGTCTGCCGGCCTCCAGTTTTGTCGGTTTGACCGTTATCCGACTGGTTCTCAACAAAAACGGCCTCACCGATATCGACAACAATGCGTTTGAGGGCTCGCTGCAAGATTCACTGCTCGAGTTGGACCTACAAGACAATCAACTCTCTCAGATTCCGCTGAATGGAGTCGCTCGACTGAGAAATCTACGAAAACTGTATCTGGGCAAGAATCGTATAAGCAGTGTCCCTCCCACAGCATTCAGCTCCTATGCCAGCAGAGAAATGTTGCTTAAGTTGGACCTGTCACAGAACTCTATCACCGATTCCAGTATGAGCAGCCCTGCTGTGTTCCAGGCTCTAAGAAATTTGGAAGAACTGAGCCTTGAGGCAAACTCTCTCAAGATTATTCCCACCATGGCACTTGCTAGCTTGCGACGCACCCTTAAAGACCTCAATCTCGGCTTGAACAGCATTTCAGAAGTGCCGGTCTCTGTACTGGACTTTCCCAATTTGGAATCACTTAGCCTGGAATTTAACAGCATAAGCTTCATTAGACCGGAAGCTTTTCGTGGAGTGCCTAATCTGCTTTATCTCTACATCACTGGCAACAAGTTTCAACAGTGGCAGCCGGAAATGTTCCGCTACATAGGAAATTTGAAGATATTGGGTATCGGTGAAACGCCAATCACCGTAATCCCTTCTGACGCCTTTCAATATATTCCATCACTGATTCGACTGGAAATGTCAGAGGCTGCAGTAGATACAATACAAGAAGGTGCCTTCCAAAGAACCAGCGATATTCAGGCCATCATTCTGAATAAAAACAGATTGACGAGGTGCTACAACTGTTTTACTTCCATTCTCAAGGTTTTGAAGTTTCAGAATCCGCGCCGACATGTTCCAAGGGCTGAGCAAGCTGTACACGTTGGACTTGCAAGGCAACCGACTTTCAGCGGTTGACGATTTTGCGTTTGCTAATCTTCCCGCTTTACGTCACTTGGACATTAGCAACAATCAACTACGTACTGTTCCCCAAGGCACCTTCCAGAACACTTTCCTACCGACCACAGATGCCCGAGTGCTCTACTTATGTCGTAAGCAGAATTTTGTAGCGTCAGAACATATCTACCACATAGCATTAGCATTAGCATTACATGTACATAGTACAGATTTTAAAAAGTTATGCATGTACGTACACTGTCAACTCTGTGGATTTTCTGAAAGTTCACTAGACCCGCTTAATCTTAGGGTCTTACCACTCGGAAAACATCCTTTTCTGATTAAGTTTTAAGAAAGTTGAAAAACGAATATTGCTGTTTTAAACCATTTTTACCTAACGTTTTTGCTGATTTTTCATTTCTGTTTTGGACTAGCATGACCAGGCATCATCACCCAAGATTTAGCCTAACGTAGGGTACTGAGACGTACCGTGCGTGATATTAAGTCACAGACGTGTTAACGGTTTCAGGAAATCCTTGGGTATGCGATTCCAGTCTTGACTGGTTCCGAAGTTATCTGCGTCAGAATTTGGACATCGAGATAGACAAACCGAACTGCCAGTCAGTTTGCGACCAACCCGGCTGGTTCCCGCCCAATTGGCCTTTGCGAAACCCAGACCCTCCCAGCACCGTGGCACCCACCTCCACGCCGCTTCCTGTTACCGGTGCCGCCGTGTCAACGATCGGCTGGATTATTTTGGGTAAGTTTTTGATTGCAAAGCCTCTGCGCTCGTGTTGGCCTGCACAATACGTTCTGGGCTTGTCACTCTGTTTGCTGTTTGACTTAGGCTTAGCGCACCTTAGCCCCACCTGACACGCTGCCAGCAGTTTCGGTTTCAGCCATTATTCTCTCCATTCTCATTACGAGCATTTGTCTGCTGGCCTTTGTGCGCTACTTCGTAAGTCGCAAACACAAGAAAGACAAGGACGACGAGGCGGAAGAGGAAGAGCGAATCGTCAGCTCTGCGGCCAGCGCCTACAACCCCGCCAAATCGGTGATCAGCTCGCAGTATCCCGTTTATCCCGCCTCGGCAGTGGATCTGGATTTGCCACCTGCTACTACACTCGACGACAGGCCCTCGTACTGGGCCTACTGAACTGGTTAAACATTCTTGGGCCTGGGGGCTTACTCTTCCCCTCGGTCGGCCATACCCCATCCGGGATTTCGCTTCTTTTATGGAAAAAATATGCGTTTTTGAACCCTCCGGCCCATGTATGTGTTTAAGGTACTGGATGTCTCAAAAATAATTCTCAAGTTTTTTGTGCAAGATTATAGCCATTCAAAAAATTAAAATCAGAAACCCACGCTTCCTTATTTTGAAACGGCCAGTTCAGTTCAGTTAGATATTATGTTCGGTTGGTTGGTTGTCGTTATTTTGTATACCGGGTTCGTATCGTGCTTTGACGTCAGAGTTGTTTGTTGCTGTTAGAGCGTGTCATAGAGTTATTCTCAAAAACCGTTGCAGCTCCTTCGTTCGTGTACCATATTTTTACGATAAGCCATCCATTCATGCATTCATTTCCGAGTGATAACCACCCACTGCCTTGGTTCATGTACTTTTAATTAATCAATAAACCTCATCACAGATATCGAAAAGCAAGCAAAATATTGAGAAAAGCTACTGGCCAGGATAAGACATGTTTTGACTAGGCAATTGGCCTGCTTGTTGAGTCATCCCTGGGTAAACTGGCGCCTGCCCGTATCCATAAGGTGCAGGGTACGGTGTCTGACCTTGTGGGGGATAGGGTTGCTGTCCATGCATGTACTGTGTCTGGTAGGGAGCCTGCCCCGGCGGTGGCTGATACATGGGAGCCTGGGCTGCATAGGGTGGTTGAGCCCCCGGCGCCGAAGGGTAACCCATCCCCATTGGAGGTTGCGCTTGAGGGTACTGTCCAGGTGCCGGGTAATGGGTCTGAGGTGGTTGGGCGATAGAACCAGGGGATGGTCCAGGTCCCTGGCTGTACGGGTCAACTGGAGGGTTGATCCCAGTTTCGGGCGGCAATTGAGAGATATCCACTTGTACGGGTGGCTTGGGCTGCAGTCCCCGACTGTGCATCCAGCCGACTAATTGGTCAGGTATTTCTTTAAGAACTTCTTTGGCCAATTTTGCTTGCGACATCGCCCAATTGCCTCCTGACGCGTGTTGGTACTTGCGGAAGGGCACGAACTAGTAAAAAAAACGCACGTTAGTTCTTTAGTCGCTGGATTGAGTGGCGTATCTATGTACGGTTTCGGAAATACGCCATTGATTCTAGACTTTGACGGTGTTACCTGTACGATATCTCGCTCGGCCGTGCGTCCCCCTGAACTAAGGCGTTTGTTGTCGGAATCAAGAACGTCCATTGCCGTGAAATCTTCATTGCCTACACCCACAATTATCACTGACATCGGCAGACTTGATGCCTAGAAAGATCTTTCTCGAGAATTTTCAAGGGACCCGGGAATACAAAATTAGTGCTGTTAGGCTCTTTTTCTTTTTTGAAGGCCCATTTCTAAATTTTTTTATTTTATTCACAGTATGGAAATTTTGTGGGGAAATCGCTGAATTTAGCCTCAGGTATACATTAGCAGTGCAGTTCTATCAATTTTATTCCTATTGTAGGGCTAAAAATAGGCCACTCTGTGAGCAATGCTGCTGGTAGAATATCGACTGTCAGGCTGTAACACTATGTATGTTTGAACCAAAGTGTCATTTGTTTTGTATTTAAAGTTGCTTCTGATGCATCCTTGCATCTCCTACAAGCTAGATTTCATGCAAGGAAAAAATGTCGAAATGAAAAATTTTCAGAAAAAGCTTTTTTGGCCTCAAAAAATTTTACAACTCTATATAAAATCGCACCAGTACAATATAAAAAAATGTAATGCATCTACTTTCTCATCAAACGCGCTAATCACTTACCGCCACAATGGCAGCGATAGTACGGTCTATGTCCGATATAATTCCATCAGTAATTATTAACAGAACGAAGTAATGCGATCCATCTCGAGCGCCAGCAGAAGCGGCAGCGAATCTATAAATGACACTTGCTTCAAACTATCAGTCTTTTCTCAGAGCACTACATACTTGGCAACGTGGTTAATGACAGGCGCAAAATTGGTAGGCCCATAGAGTGTGCAAGAGAGTATGGCTTTGCGATAGGCTTCCAGTATACCGGCCACCCCGTGGCAGTGAGGGTCGCTCGGGTGGAAATTTAGAAAGAATTCGTGAGACACTTGGCCGTTCGGCAATTTGGCACCGAATCCCAGTGCAGGGAACATTTTATCGCTGCAATAACGCAATCTTTGAGCAAACCGAAAAGTAGATAGGGCCGTCCATAAACTATGACGCTCAAAAATTCAAAATTTTGGACCCCCTCCCGATACTTTTCAACGTTTTCAGCACAACCGCATAAAATCTACAACGTTTTTGGCTGACCCCCCCCCCCCGACTAAACTTATTGTGTCCTAAATTGAAAAATGTACAATAAAATTTACATAGTACTGTACAAGGTATGAAAAAGAAACTTTTTGACCGTAAACTACTATTTTGGCAGTTCTGGGTTGAGTTCTCCTTGTAATATAAAGCTGCGGACAAAATATTCTTAGGTATTAAAAACGTCGACGTTATTGATACCAACCCCAGCCCCCTGCGACGTTTTTCGACGTTCAACCAACCACCCCAGCCCCTCTCTGAACGTCGAAGTTTATGGACGACCCCAAATTGGAATAGGGATAAAATTGCACTTACGTATCGTAATCTTGACATATTTCACCGACTGATTTTAGCGCTACCATGTACTGATTAGGCTCATACGGATGAATGTAGTGCAGAGAACGCGGGTCCATCGGATTTCCATTAGATGCAGTGAAGTCAACAGCGACCGTAAAATGAACCTGCGTTCTAGAAACTCGACACTCTAGCCAACAAATGTCAAAAGAAAAGACGCTTACCCGCCGCGTATGTAATCGAGAAACGACGCTTCAACACGAACTTCGCACATGACCACTTGAAGTTGGCCGGAATTCTTGTAGCCCTTTTTCTTTGCCTGTTTCTTGGAGTTGATAAGCTGAAAATCTATAGTTAGCGCTTTGCCACAATTACATCACTTTGATTCTGTACGCTTACATCAAGCAAGCTGCCCTTCGTTTGGCTAAGTTTAGCAAAAGTTATGCCACAACTTCCGATGAGATCATGTCTGAAACGATTGTCCATCAAACAGAAGCAGACCAGAGTCGATAAGAAGGGTAAACAGAAAAGCAGAGAACAAAATACCAACTACTAGCTGAAGCAAGACAAAAGAAAACATCGAAAATAATATACGCTTGCCCTCCGTCGTTATCGTAGTCATAACATTCGATGTGAATCGTTCTGAAAACAGGTTCCTTAACTAAAACGCAGTGCAGTAAAATACAATTATAGGCATACATGTACTAGGGGGTTTGGGGGTTACCACCTGCTGAAAAGGCCACCCCCAAGACGGACAGGTTAAGGGACCCCCACCCGGCCCAAAAATACAAGTACCAGTAGTGGCTCCAGTATTAACAAACTGGCTCAGAAACCACCAATTTTTAGCCTAAAATTCGCTTGAAAAGCCTTTGGAAACCGAATTTGGCGTTTCCACTGCTGACATTTAAGAGAAATCGGGGGTTCTGGAAGCCCGTTTTTATCGTTTTTTGCTGCTTTTTGCTGCTCTAAAACGCTATTTGGCAGCTTAAAATAGCGATTTTTAGCGTTCTTACTGAAAAAAAACAACACGCGTTTTGGAGCTTTTTGAAATTTTGGACCCCCTCTGGGCGAAACCCCCTCGACCCCCCACCTGAGGTAACCCCCTACCCCAGGTCGGCCCGTAGCTGTTACATGTATGATTATAGGCATACATGTAACAGGGGGGTCTGCCCCCACCCAATTTAGGCCAGACGCCAGACCCCCCGCCAGACTTTTTAGCTGTATTTCAGCCCAAATAAGTGATTTTTGACGATTTTTAGCTCAAAAATGCGATTTTTTCGATTTTTGAGCGTTTTTTAGTGCCCTACCCCCTCCCAAAATTTTGGCTCAGACCCCCCCGGCCGGCGCCAGACCCCCCAACCCCCCTCCCCCATCGGCGGATGACCTGTTACATGTATGATTATAGGAGACTATCCCGCAATCGCCGGATACCTGATTGTTTTACACCAAAAGTCTCAGTTTGAGCCAGAGCACAAGCTGGAATTCCCAACTGGGGATGGTGTCCTAATGCGGCAAATACTTACTATCATTCATTCTTCTCGACTTACCTTTCCGGATTGTTGCCACAAAGCAAGCGCATTGGAACTTTAAACCTGCGCCAAGTTGGGTTGAGGTCATTCTTTATAACTTCTGTTCGTCGCGCCAAAGTGCGGCTAAACAGTACTCTGTGCAAACAGTGCAATTGCAGATGTTAATTTGGTATTTGTTACGGATTTCAGATTAAGGTTCCGTATTGCAATATCACCTGAAACCTCGGTTCAGGCTATACCATAACCATTAGAGTTGTAAAAAAATTTTGAATGTCTTTTTCGTTGCATTTTAAAATTTTCATTTGGAATTTTTTTAAATTCATTGAATTTAGAATCTAGATGATGCAAAGATGTATTAGAAGTAACTTCAAATGCAAAAACCTACTGTCAGGCTTAGAATAGACGTAAAATTGCCAGAACTCCACATTCTGAATAAAACAAAAAGCTTTTTAAAAGGGTTTTAAAAAACTAACAACACTAGAACCACTACCATTTTATAGTATGTCGATAATCCCTGACTGGCTTACCTTCCATCGTCATTTAGTCTGTAGATCATCAGAAAAGGGTCGGATTTGCCCAGAAAGTCTTTTTTGTCCAACTTCAGACCTTTGAACTGCAAATAGGCAACCTCTTTGTTTTCACCCAGCTCTTCGGTCGAAATCATTATCGATCCGGAATTGTTTGACAGACCACTGAAACCTCAAATTTATCTACTCTTTCGCAAATTCAAAGTATGATTGATTACGTTAATTTTCTATGAACCTTGCTGCCAGGAGCTCCAACTACTTCCCCAAGTGTAAGCTCAGCTCTTCCCAGAAAATCGTGGGCGGAAAGCTTCTTAGAAGCCGAATCGACATCGTATCTGCAATCACATTCTTCTTATGGTACAACAAGCAGTAGAACCAGACAAAACAGGTTGCAGTACATTTCAAATTTGAGCTTTTGCGCCTCTTCGAAATAATAATGGACACGAAACTTGTGAGCAAATTCCGGGTTCAGTGTGTTTGACAGGCGTTCCGTTCTTTCCACCTGAAAATAAAAGGTTTGGTTGAGAAAACAGAAATATTATGATAGAGAAAAAGCTAACGTCAACTCGCCTCGTGATACTTTGTATTGCCAAATTCGGCCATGAACAGAACGCATACGGGATCTGATTTTGAAAGAGCATCACGATCTCGGAGATTTCTGCAAAGATAATTGTATATTTTTCATTACTCATAATATCAAGAGTTCGTATGAATGCATTGGTAAACATAACATAAAGCGACGACTCATGGGTTAAAACTACACAGCATTTGCTTACTTGCACGAAACTGAGATTTCCACTTCTGTCATCGGAATATTAGCCATTTCGATCAGTTGAGTTAAGCTTCCTTTTTTCAGTCAGAACACTCTATAAACAAAAGCACAACATAATCAACGCACTAGATTCTTGGCACTAGCATAGCAATGCAAGATAGCTGGCGGTAAAAAACTGCAACGTAAACTTTGTGCAAAGATTGATGAATTGAAATGAGGATTGGAAAATGGTTGCAAAACTGAGAATCAGCTAGTACTCAAAATCAGCTAAATTCTGAGCAATTTCGGTCTCTCCACATACTAGCAACCTACTCTTGCAGACAACGGAGTAGTCGAATGGCAAACTCGGTGACTCAAACGACGCAGATTACAATTCTCAGTCATCATTTCAGTGTCAATGACGTCAATAGATAGGTAAGTGCAGTTGAAGCGTGCAGCGTTGACGTCATACCACCCACAGAGAATCTTGTTTTTTATCACACACAGCCACAATTCTACTTACTAACAAAACAGTAACTAACCTCCGAATTGTCAAAACTTTCCACTTCAATTCTTGAGTTCGGCAGTCGAATCGATTCAAATTAATCCATATTTCCGATGAGAGTGCCAATATGTCAATCAATGATGTTTATTCGTGCAAACCGTCACGCGCATTGCGTAGAAGGTACTAAAAGCTACCGAAGCTCCGCCTCTTCTGTTCGCTCGATTTGGTAATATCGAATCGGCGCAAAGTTAATCGGCGCAAAGCGCAAAGTGGCGCAAATTTTTCAGTGGTTGCGTGGACATCTAAGATACTGTAGCCCGCAAAATTTAAATTCTATCGTCCCTCTTCTTAATTTGTCGTTCCATAAATGATGATTGTCTCAGAACCATTTCTCATTCGCAATATGCACTGTATTTAACCTTCAAGGACTCAAGTTAATACGTTAATTGTTTTATTAATTACTATTAATTGTTGTTAATTACTCAAGTTAATATTTCAAGTTTAATACCACTCTGGAATCCATAAGTTTCGTTCACCACATCAGCGTGGGGTATCGGATCCGATCCGATGTGCGGGGGGGCCTTACGGCCTGCGATCAGACTCGAGGTCCATTCCGCTACCCCCGTGATTCGTCATCTCGGACGTTTCCCTTCTATCACTGCCAGCCACTCTAGCCATGCTGTTGGACGCCAGGTACTAAGAAAGTCCCTGGCGCGTTGACGTCATGGTGATGTCGGCTCCCAACGACAGCTAGGTCCGCCCCTAGTGTGAGAGAGGCCCCCCCCGGCCTAGTCGGTTTCCGTGGACAACTCCTGACGTCATTGATCTTCCTCCAATGTGGCATGCTATTGGAGCGGCTTCGGTGCAATGGCAGATCCAGTCGGTTCCCATTTTACCTACTCACTGTAACCAGTTTTCGGTGGCCTGGGTGGAGCGTTGTGCCGACGACCAACTCTTTGCAGCAAGAAACTTGCCGCGCCGAGAGGATGAACCACTACAACCGCTAGGGATGCAGGGGCCGCCGTGACTCAGAGGCAGCAAGCTACCCACTGAGCCAACGACGCGGCCCAGCGTGGGGTATAAGCCGAGAATAAGTTCAGATACATTAGCTCCACCCATTTCCGTCCTAGAGAGGAACGGCTTTTTAACATTTGTAAATGAAATAAAGATGAACGAAACGGTACCGTTCGTTGAGGACGAAGTCGGCGTCGATCATAATTATGCTGGGACGGTGACTAGCACGCCTAACAAAGCTACTGCGGCAACAACGTAAAGTGTGGTTTTCATAAGTTGGTAATATCGGTCCCCGGTCTAATCATAGCAAATTCGGGCGGTCCTAAATTGCCCGGATTAATAAGGCAGAGCCGTACATGAAAAATGGTTTGCAAATTTCACAGCTGATTTTGGTATTCGTATTCGTAGCCAAGAGAGAACTCAGAGTGACAGGCGCGCGGATCGCTATTACTGACTAGTCTATACGACCAATAAAACAGAACAGCGAACGATGTACTGTGAATACGCCTTGCAAATAGTTTTGAAGTTAAAGTATGCAACTCGTTTGCTAGCGATGTTTGATTTCCTTGATTCTCAAGCGGTAAGCCTGGCGTGTCTAAAAGCGTCCGGTCCCGTGTAAGGAACAACGTAACGTTCAGAATACACAGAATAAATAACTCTCTAGATTCGCAAATAAGAAATGTGGTTCGCCGCTGCAGCACCAGTTTCTGTGCTCTCAGATTGCTGGTGAGATTATAATTATTATAATAATATTATGTCAGTACTTTCCCAGCCCAGCAGTACTTTTTTTACGTTCGCGTTACCTTCCAAACAAGAAGCTAAGTTAAGACTACTAACCAGTTCAAGGCATTAATGTAAATGATTCCCGGTCCATTCCTCCACCCACAAAATAGCCATTTTTAACCTGAAAAGCTAAGATTGAACCTAGGCTTAAGCTAAAACCAAGGCTTTAATAAAGTCAGGGTGGTTGGTGGGTGCGGGAACGGGCTTCCTCCAATGTAAATTCGGGTACTGAACGCACATGTAAAGTTTTCCCGCATTAGCGCTGGTACCGTAAATTTGCGCTTTGCGCCGATTACCTTTGCGCCGATTCGATATTACCCTCGATTTCGATTACACTTTTCTACACGACGACCGCCGAAGAGTACGGTGTTGGTGTTCATACAACGCGCATTATACAGTAAGCCGATGCGGCGGCGTGTAAAATGTATATACAGAACGAACTGCGCGCCAATGGCGTACTATCAGAACAAGCTGGCGTTAAGCTTACACGGGCGAGAGCTATGTATGCGGCCGGCCAAGCACACGCACACGCTGATTAGGCAAGGCAAAAATTGTGCAACTGACTCAACCTACACGTACGTCGGGCGGCTCTGTCTGTGTTTTCTGCCTGCCTGCGCAAAAACCAAATTATATATTCAACATCTGACTGTATGTACAGAGAGCTGGAACATAAAATCCAATAGATTATTACTACGGAACCATGTCGGCCTCAACCGATCATAGAACGGAAAGCATCAAGCAAGCGAAACAAAGAATCGAAGCCTGGAAAGCGGAAGTGGAAGAGTCAAAAAGGTTGGTTGATCAGTTGAACGCTCGAATCCAACACGAACAATCGGAAACGGAGCGACTTGCCCAGACGGTTGCTCAGCTGAATAATCGTCGCAGAGAGATTGAGGAGCAGCAAGACCTAGTCGAAGAAAAATACATCGAGGTGAGAACTTTTCTCAGATTTCATTCGCTAGCATGCCTGACTTCAGTGTGTGTGATGCAACTGAATCTGTGCACCCCACGATAGTTTTATACCGCAGCCTCTTTTCATACTGTACGTATCATTAGCCCTAAATAGGTTTCCGAACCTTTTATACTCGACTGTACGTAATCCAAAAACTAATCACCCTGCCACCTTGGCAAAGTGGAACTTACCCGAGATTTCATGCTGTACATTTACATGTATGTACATGTACTAGGGGGTTGGGGGTTACCACCCTTGCTGGAAAGGCCAAACCCCACTCACCCCCCCCCGAGAGAGGTTAAGGGATCCCCGACCCAAAAAATACAAGTACCAGTAGTGCCTCCAGTACTAACAAACTGACTCAGAAATAACTAATTTTTAGCCTAAAATTCGCTTGAAAAGCCTTTGAAAACCGAATTTGGCGTTCCCACTGCCTGATATTTAAGAGAAATCGGGGTTTTTGGAAGCTGCTTTTGTCATTTTTTGCTTGTTTTTGGTTCTAAAACGCTATTTGGCAGCTTAAAATAGCGATTTTTAGCTTCCTTACTGAAAAAAGTGCTAAAAAACGCATTTCCAGGCGTTTTGGAGCTTTTTGAAATTTTGGACCCCCCTCGACCCCCCACCTGAGGAAAAACCCCCTACCCCCTCCACCCAGGTCGGCCCGAAGCTGTTACATGTATGACTGTACATATGTTGACGCACTTATGAACGCTTGTTTTGACTCACAGACTAAAACGTATCTAAAATAGTTGAATGCCAGAACGTCTTTCAATAGTTCCAACAACCAAACACAAACGACGTTCAGATAGATTTCATTTGATGAAAAATTTGATGAAAAATTATTTTGGTTGCATTCCAGAGGTGTTTTAGTGTGTTTTACGTTTTAGTGGAGTGTTTTACGGTATACCACCAAGGTTCGATCGTTCTATTAATGAGCGACTGAATGAATACATACCTACGTTACGTAGATTGTGCATTGGCCCGTGCCTTCTACGTACTGTCTAAACGAATCACAATTTTATGTGACTGAGGGTGAGGGATGACCAAAATGGAGCAAACCAACAGATAAATGAATGGCTGATCTTTGTGCGGTTCTATGTTTACGTAGGCACTGGGTTTTTCCGTAAATAAGCCCATGGGCGTTTATTTTGTTTTGGCACTTTTCATTACTTCAATTCTAATCTAAATAAACGCCAATCGGCGGCTATTTGGAAAGTACTGTACATGGGCGTTTATTTTGAAATGGCAACTGCTCTATGGCTGAGCGCTGTTTGTGTGTGATTAGAATTTTTGGACTGATTTTTCGACAAAAACTGATAATATCGTGTTCGTATACTGAACCTCATGCTTTTAGCCCTGTTTTTTAGGTTTTAACCCACTCTTCCAGGATAAAATGTTTTATCTGAATAACCGCCCATATGGGCGTTTATTTAGACAGGCTTTCCAAATAAACGCCCAGAGGGGGCAGTATTTGGGGGGCGTTTATACGGAAAAACCCGGTAGTACTATGTTTTTTGGTCTAAAACGCGCTGTTAAAATAACTCAAATAGCAGCCTGAGAAAAATTTTTTTGTCCTGAAAAAAAAAACAATATTAGATAAAATTAAGGTGTGGTGCAAAGCATTACAAAGTTCCTGCAAGAAACACTACGCTGACGCTGTCAATTTTTCTCAGAAAATGAGAAAAATCGGTCAAAATCATAGTCAGCCATTGGCGTACCCAGAATTTTGCAAAGCAGATGTAAAATTTTGAAGATGGTTTAAACTTGGGCGAAAAAAGTCGAAAAATTTGCCTTTACAACGCATTTTGAGCATAGATTAACAGTTTTAGTGCACAATTTATTGGTTTCTCATTATTTTTGACTGATTTTTTCTTCCGACATGTATCACTACCGGAAAGGGGGTTTACACACCCTTCACCCCTTGGGTTTATGGTATACCTAGGCTAGTGGCATAAACGGCGTTAAGTGCCTGACTGTTTTAGCTAATGTAGACAGCTCAGTCGTTCACGTAAAACAAATCAAACTGGTTGGATTGAGTTACATACTGTATGGCACTGTACATAGTAAAAACTTGTACTGTAGTGCCACAGGTGAAGTTCTAACTTTACAAACCCAGTGGTTTTTAACGAAACCGCCACAAAAGAAAGGTCGTCCGGTTAATTTTGCCGTTTTGCCTTTGAGTCACAAATTCAAAAAGCGGCAAGCGCACAATGAAGGCCCTGAAGAAGTGCGGCGAAAAAGTTTGACTGCAACTAGAAGTGCCAGACAGGGCCACCGGAGCAGCGGTGTGAGCGGTTTTTTAGAGCTGGTTGTCTGTCTAGATTACGGCGCAGTTGGACGCCAAAGAAAAGCAAGTGGACGAGTCGCGTCGGTTCTGTCGGTCGCTGCAACAACAGATTCCCGGCGACGATTACAGGATTAGACAGCTGGAGGAACAGATCGCCAGCTGCGAAGAACAAAAGCGAGAAGTTGACGCCAAAACCGCCGCCGGCCAGGCGCAACTGGGCGCCAAGGAGGACGCACTCGACCAGTTGCAAGAGCTGATTCGCGAGAGAGGACAGAAAATGCGCGAACTAGAGCTACAGCTAGCCAACGACAGCAGACACGAACATATCGTATCCACTCGCAGCTCCAGTCAAGAAGAGCACAACGAGGCGAGACAAGAGCAATTGGCACAATTGACCGTTCGGGCTGACAGTGAAGAGAGGAGGATGGTGGATTTGGAGAAGCAAAGGAAAGAACTAGAAGAACAAACTGATCTGCTCAGCGACGAACTGGAACAGCAGATTGAAGCCTTCAAGCAACTACAGATCGAGTCAGATCTGGACCTCAGTAATTTAGTCGATTAGAAGTGTACAAAAGTTTAGGAGCTCGTTGTACTTTACAGACAATCTAGTTCGTTCTTTTCTCTAAATCAACAGTCAGGATTTTCTGAGGACCCAAATTTCCGGCGGAGGTAGGAAGAAAATATGAGCGAAAAGTGATGTTGAGAAACTCCTGACTGTTTAAGTGTATCGCTGCTTTTCTAAACTACTATGTATCGGTTTGCGCAGACAAAGTTCGGAGACACATCAGGCTTTGCCTCCATTCATAGGCGACTGGTCGGAGTGAGTGGATAGAAAGGCCGCATCGGTGCGACTTTTTACAGAAAAAGCAGTAAAAACTGTAAGGACCGACTTTACGACAGATTTTTACACCAACCTCCGACATTAACGCAAATTTTGATTGCTCATTTCGCTGGAGAATTTGAAAGTTTATTGTTGAAGATTTCGATGTAAAAGCGTGTCCGGTTGCCGGTCGTAAAAAGCGCTCAAGGACAGCGTGGTATTAGTAGAATTGGATTGAAATGTCGCATGATTGATGTGATCGTTGCGAAAGAAACATCAAAGGCACCTGTGACTTATGTGTCTTCGCAAATGTGGCGTTTCTTTTGTGACCACCGTCTCCGGCCATTCTGGCGCAACTCTCAGCTTCGCTTTGGTGCCTCTGCTCGAGTCTGATAACCTTGTTATGGTGTGTGTGTACGCAGAGCGAGTAGCGTATGAAATTTTATGTCTTGACTGGCGTTCAAAAGCCATTTCATGATAATATTTGCAATAAATTTCTTTTTACGCGGTGATTTGGCCGGCGCGCTCCATTTGCACCAGTGAATGGCAGAAATACTGAAATTGATTAATTCGTGTTCTTAACTAATCCAAGCGTCCACGCTCCATCATCTGCTCTTAAACGCCACTCTACTACTAATAGCAGTTCCTGTTTGCGAGCGAGCGGACGGACGGAAGGGCAGAGTGTTTGATAAACCAGCTAGTGTCGGGGGTTGGGCAGAGATTAGAGGAGCGTTGGCAGTCGTAACTGTCAGTGACGGACGTGCGTAAAGTAGTAATTTATGGCCAGTTACCAGCCGGGCGACCGGCAAACTTCAAAGCGGCCACGGAGTTTATACCTGCACCGCTTGCCGTAAATATATCATGCGGCCATTTATGGCCGTCGTAAAGACACAAAAACCTTTAGCACCGACTGTTAGCAGGAACAGCTTAAAAGCGGCCGCCGATGGCGTGGCAGGAATGGGTGGCACCTGATTAAGCGAACTGACAGTTGTCAGGCACTATCAGCGCCTTATTTACGGGCGGCGTCGCGTTGATAAGCGGCATGTCGGCGGGCCGGGCAAAGTCCTTTGATAGTCATTAGACGACGTGTGCCAACAACAGTCATTATGCAAGAAGGAGTGACATGCCGCAGTGGAGACGTCCGATCAATTGGGGGACGGGTCATCGGGCGGCTGCAGGCATGCACATTTCAACACGGTTGCAACTAACAAAAGGTGGCATTCATCAATCTTGACTGACAGCCTATAAATTTAATGATTGATTTTTCCAATCCGGCTAAGCCCATCAAGGGCGGCGGAACAGCGCACGCTCATAAATTACGCGTCGCGCCGTGACATTGATTGGTTGCTGCGAGCCGCCGGCCAATCAGCAACGGCCGGCCCCCAGCTGATTGGCGGGGCGGCGCGCGTTTCAAGTGGCAGGCCTGCCACATTGTATTCTCGTTTACGTTGTCGCCCGGTGCGCCTTTGCGACAGATCGCAATCGAGCCACCAGTCACTTCTCTCGTCCGCAGTCAGCATTGCTGTCAACTGAATTCTGCTGTCCATGGCAATGGTCTCCAACCACTCGCAATACCTCTGTCCCGACTACATGAACCCCATCAACTCATCTGTAAGTTCCATCTCTGTCTCTCTCCGACCCTGCCCACTCACCTCTTTTTTGCTTCAGGCCGAGACCGGAAAGAGTCCGTTGGCTCTGCTCGCTCAAACCTGCAATAGCATCGGTCTGCCGGACCCTCCTGCCAAGGGCAAGACCATTCTGCCTGCCAGCGACAAATCGGCGTCGTCGCCCGGCAAGAAGGATTCCCCTTCGAAGCCGCCAGACTCTGAGGATAAGTGCAAATCGAAGGACAAAGATGGCTCGTCGAAAGACGAGACCCGCTCCACTTCTGCCAACGGCGCTGTGGTGGATGAAAACGGCAATAAAGCTAAGGAGAACGGAACTGTTCGCGAGTCGCCGTCTGAGGACCGACCCACCTCTGCGCCAGAGAACCGAGATCAGCCGGCTGCTACCAGCACCGCCCGTTCGACCGCCCCCGTAGTGCCTCCCACAGTCCCGTCTGTTTCGACTGCTCGTTGTTTTCCGTCCATGCCTCCCGGCTACCAACTGGGACTGCCTCATCTGGGCAACCCGTTTTCACACGGACTTGTGCCCGGTCTGGGCTCCCCTTACCCTAGTCTGCCCCTGATGGGCTCGTCTGGATTTGGTCCCGGTGCGGTGCCCCGTCTGTGCACCGATCCTCTGTGCAAAAGCTGTCCTCCCGCTCACCCCGGCCGTCCCTGCCCTCTCGGCTGTACGCAGTGCATGGCTCACCAACCCGATTTGTCTGCTCTCCTGTTGGCTAACTCTTACAACTCGTTGCTGCACGGTCTTCCCAACGGTCTGGTGCCTGCTACCAGCAGCTCTCCGTTGGCCTCAGCCGGTTCTATGCCTAGTCTGATGGGCAGTTCGGGCTCCGGCAACAATGTCTGCAACTGGGTGGGAGCCGATGGACTTTGTCTGAAGCGATTCGCCACTCCCGAAGAGCTGATGAGTCACATGCGAACGCACGCCACCAACGATCAGGGCAAGCCGACCGTCAACCCTCTGCTAGGACTCGGTCAGGCAGCGGCCTTCCAGTCGCCCAGCGGTCGTCTCAGTCCGAGAACTGCCTATCTGAGCGCCATGCGCTACCACCCCTACGCCAAACTGTCGTCCCCCGGCTCCGCGGTCACTTCCACGCCCCTCACGCCTCACATGCCCTTTCCGAACCCTCTCAACCCGGCCATCTACTCGGCAGCCACTCTCAGTGCCATTTATGGTCAGCGACTGGCCGGATCTCTGCCGCATCCGTGAGTGACTGACGGTGTCGCTGTGGTGGTCAACTTGATTGTGAGCCGCATTGCCAAATTGTACATAGAAGGAGATTGCTAATGTTTGCGTGCGCGTTTGTGTGGAGATGCTCTATGGGAGACAGACACGATATTAATGCCTATTCTATTATGGATTAACTGTGTGACTGATTGCTGCTAGAAGTGTCGTCGGTACGCAATTAAAGAATCATTTGCAATGTCCAATCTCTGTAATCGCCTGTCGCCCTGTCAATCAGGCTGAACGCTCGGTCGAGCCTCAATGAGGCGGGCGCCTCATAATCGAGGCGTTGATTATTGGGAGGGACAAGGTGTCAGGATTAGGACGGCCGAGCAACTGTCACGGACGTTTTGTGCGCCGGGCCGATCGGCCGGCTGCGATGTGACAAAGTTGTCAGGCCGATTAGCGGTGCGCTTTGTGTCGGCTAATTCGATCCGACGGCCGGTGTCTTTTCTGTTTGCGACCGGCGCGCAATCAACACTAAAGGGCGGCCCGCTAAGAAAATGCCGCCGGCCGTATTAGCCACTGATTTATCCGGGCCGTAAAGGCATCATTTATCGCTAATAATTTTTATTTTACAAACATCTCGCGCAGAAAAAGCTAATTTACGGGCACGGCGCCCGTCCGGAACAGCGTGTCATTTGGCCCAAACTATCCCTTTGTACCTTGCCGCCCGCAGTAAAACGTCAGGCCAAGTGCCGTTTTGTTACAGTATCGGTGGTCTTTTATGACAAGGCACTTTTACGGGCCGCGCGACCAGCAGCAACGGGCACTGGCCAACAACAACATCGATCACTGTCACAAGTGGCCGGCGTTTCAAGTTGGAAATGGGTGTCTGCGCCTCAGATAAACAGGTTGGCCGGGCGTGAGTGATGGCCGGATCAGAGCCAGTTCAATTTGGCCAGATTATGACCCCAAATCTCGAGGGTACAAGCGCTTATCACTGTTTGCAGGCCGGCCGCGCCCGGTTGAGCGACACCCGCTCGATCACCAATGAAAAGTTGATTATGCTGGCGCTCTGCCCCTGACATGCCATGACCGATTGCGATTACATTGCACACACGTAAGCTATGCGTCCGTCTGACTCTTGTCTCGGTTTGGTGGAGCGTCGGCAGCGAGTTCGGGGACCGTTTGATCTATGCATGATCTAGGGCCGGCCATAGATTTACGCCAAGCGAAATGAATCGCGAATGGCTACATTTCTGAAGCGGTAATGGTCTCATAATTCATGAGTTGCGTGTTGCTGGTGGTTAGATAAATGAGAGCGCCTTGTTTTTGTAGCGACTCTTTCTATTGCTCTATCTATCATCCACTGCAATTATGTGCCTCCCACAGATGGCTCCGCACAACTCCAATAACTCACTGTTTGCGCTTTGTTGCGCGCCGCGCGATCGGTCACCTGGTCCTGACAAGTAGCTGCTACCGTATGCATAAGAAGCGTTTGGCGGGCGTAATTGATGCGCCAGTTAGCCGTGGAAGCGTTGGGTCTAGCGGTCGGCCATGTATCACGTCCAACTACTCATTACGGACGGCTGCTGCCAGTCAAACGGCGCACCATCATCATTCGTTTAATTTATGGCCCGCAGCGCACAACGCTTTATCACTGGAGGCCGCCAGCCAGCCCTCATGACCTATAGATCACTGAAATGGGCCGGCCGGGACTAGCGGGAAGCCGCTGCCATTTATCTTAGCCGCCCGACGTCCCATACTAACGCTATTCGCTTTTTGACTGATACCGCTGCCGCCCTCATTGAAAGGGGCCGCCTCTGCTCAGGTTCACACCCCTTTGACACGCCAAACACTTCTGCGCCTTCAATGGGCCGTGCACGGCTACGACGGTCAAAGAGCTGCAAGCAAAAAGTGTCAATCAAATGACGCACATTATCCGACAGGCAAAAAGCGCTGCCTGTCTCGGCTCAAGGCTTTGACAAGACGCTGAGTCGCAGAACGAGTAGTGTCTGTCTGGCCGGTGGGTTGGTTGGGGCGAATTTTAACGCAACAACGTTTTCTGCGCCGACGGCCAACTGCGCCTCAGAGCTCATCCATCAAGCTCACTCCTCGGCCCGGCTGACATCTGCACCGAACGATGTCGGGCCGGACTTTTTACCAGTCAGCGGCGTCGGCAATCAAATGACACTCATGCATCATGATCTTTAAAAACAAACAGTTTCAACTATGAATTCCGCCGACGCCGCCACCGCGCAGCGCTGCCGGTCGGCGGGACCAGTTAGTTGTACAGTAGGCAAACACTGCGCAGCTTTACAAGCGCCGACGAGTTTTACGATAGCGAGTTTATTTGCGACCCAAGAACTTTATGGAGTAGAAAGGGTCGTCGCAGACGCTCGTAAAACGCCGCAACGTGCCGATCAGTGCGCAATAATGATCACTATAAAGGTTGATAGAAGCCGACTGGCAGCAGCGGAGGCCTGCAGATTTGGTCAATCGGCAGCCTTTAACCCTATTTATTACACTGAAACCCTACCCTGCGGCTGGCAAGAGAGTTCAGGCGACGAACGGACAGTCAACCTAGAAAAGTGGCTGATGATTTATGGTCTGTTCGCATGGCGACCGGATTCGCTGTTTCAAAGTCTGCTGCGAATGAAAAACAACTGATACGTCAGCCGCCGAGAAGGTCCGAGATAGGAGGACAGACAAGCAGAGTTCGAGTGGAGACAGACAGCTGTAATTGTGAGGAGCGCAGTATCAGTGGGGTTCGATAAATGCGAGCCGGCGCAAGTTTAGAGGCTAGGGCGGTGATTTGTAGGCCATGCTGGCTTTTCTGACGTGTAGCTTCATCTGGCCGTACAAGAGCGGCTGTCAGTGAGCAATCGGCGACTGGGCAGCTATCCATCTCGCCGGGGTCGTCTGGCATTCGGCCTTGAACCACCGCACCGCACCGGATTTGCCGGCGCGCTTGATGGAGTGCGGCGGGCTGCCGGTCGGTGTCAGCGGAATTCGGCGCGATACATATCAAACAGTGGCGGTGATAGATGAGACGTGTGGAAAAAAGGACGCCCGTCTTATAAATTGTCCCAGCAGCGGGCCGCCTTGACAGCCGATAAATCTTTGCAGCCGTCGACAAGCTCCTACCTACTGCGCGCCGGGCAGGCTCCACCACTAACGAATGAATTTCAGAGCATCCGCATTGATAAGAGAAACACGCAACTAACTACTGCCTTTTGTGCGCGGCCGGCCGGCGCTACAAAGAGAGCTATGGTAGCCCCGGGGCGTCGGTGTCTACGGTAATCTGTGCGAGCCGATTAAAAAGTGGCCAAGTGTCACATTGAATGACCAAGACAGGGCTGATCGGACGCGACACGGTAACGCAGCTGTCCAGTGTTTACTAATCTGTTGACGGCTCTCATCGCTAACGACACTGGACACGCTGACGACGCCACCGCCTGAACGATGTCATCCTTGCAGCCACAATGGGCCTATTCTTGGTCTGCACACCGGATCGATCCAAACGCCCGACAACTGGCCGTCGGTAATTTACCGTTCTTGCTTGGTTACGGTAGAACCGAAGATTTAGGGTGGTCGGAGCGGGAAAAAGTGTCCTACTTGCTGGCTGGTCTCGGCTGAGCGCCGGACGTCGACTATAAAAGTACAATTTGCTACATCATCTCGTCGACTGGCCGTTTCGTAAACGAGCCATAAAACTCAGAATGCTGCAATAAATTTTTACGATGCGAAATTCGTCCATTGTTCCCAGTGTGGGGCACTTATTATTCATGCTCAACAGAAACACTAGCCTCAGCTCCATTACAGTCGGAGTACTAGACCAGCTGCGCGGCATCTAAACGCAAATTTACAGCTTTCGCTCACTTTATGACTACATTCGGTCGGCCGTAATTCACCCAATTCAAACAGGCCCGCCGAACATGCATAATTTGCCTGCCGAAACCTGCGTACAGTCTGGCATAAATAGCTGCTGCACCCACGGCAGCGAAAGAACGTGCCGTGGTGGTGAAAAATGAGCGCCGCAAACCCACACAAGTGACGTTGTTGTTTCGCCTCCGTGCTGCAAACAAACTCCTACACCGCCGAAACCACAGTCGACGCCGGAGATCGTATCGGCCGATTAATGGCGCCGTTTATAATATCCCGCAACTTCTGCCTTGCCTGCGAATCGAGCGACTGATTCGTGAAAGATTTGCAGAACAACTATAGCAATAGCAAGCAAAGGTAGACACATACAATAGCTGTGTGCAGGACAAGAACAGAACAGAACAGAACAGAACAGAACAGAACAGAACAGAACAGAACAGAACAGAACAGAACAGAACAGAACGGAACAGAACAGAGAGCAGAACAGAACAGAACAGAACAGAACAGAACAGAACAGAACAGAACAGAACAGAACAGAAGACAGTGTAGTGCGTGTAGGAAGGTGTGTCGCAGAGGAGAGGTGGCAACCTCCCGGGAGTGTGACGGTGACAGTTGAAAGGAACAGACTGGAGCGGCAGGGAGTGCAGGGTTTAGGGGCCCGAATCTGTCAGAGGTATTTGCGTTACTGCCACCAAACAAAACACGATGATAAAGGGGCCGAGGCGCGCACTGACAGATGATAGATGACCGCGTCAGTGCGGCCCGATAGCGATTTATAATCTCTGACAATCACATACGTCTCCCTTTGGCAACTCGGGCCTGCGCTCGTTTATCAAAGTGCGCCGCCGTCCGCTCGGCGGCCGCATTGTTGCGCATGAGCAATCGCTACCATCAATTTTAAACACTCTTCAACTAATGTTTCTTGAATTACTGCTCGGCCCCCTCCCACCGACCACGCACTACAGTCTCTCTGTCTGTACCACCACCACCGACCGACCGACAGCTTTGAGTCGGCCGACGGACAAGGATGGGCTGGGTGCAAATTGGACTCGGCTGGCCGGAGTGGCTTATCTGTTAGCCTACTGTTTACATGTCTGTCATATCAAAGAGGCCGCTAGGAGACACTTCACCCCTTTACGAGCGGCAGTTTACACACCGCCACTGCCTCCGTGCAGGCCGTCGGGTTACGGTAGCTGCGGTGACAGCAGGGCGGCACGTTGAATCGGTCTAATTTATTACTCGGCTGCAACCGTTATCAGGCTGCCATCAACCTACGTACACGACGACCGTGTGAGAAGGGCTAAAGTTTAACGACTGTCTAAAGGGCCCAAACGGCAAACACAAGCAAGCATAAAGGCAGAGCGCAGCTCGAAAATGAGAAACGAGCGGGCGAGAAAAAGTGACCCGTAGACGGCTAGAGCCACCGGCCGGTCATCAATCAGAAATAAGGTAACAACTGGTTTTGAAAATAGGAATTTTTATCCGGCACATAATTCAACCAAGCAGCAGAGAACGGACGACACAGATTGAAGATAAATTACGTTAAATGGCGGCCCGTACCGTCAGCAACGACGGCCATATTACTTTTGGATCACGGAGTTTTTCAAACAGAAAACCAGTTGCAGACCATAAATTACAAAGAAATTACAGTAACTTTGTCAAAAACGTGCAGCGGGCCCAGTGAATATATTATAACACAAAACCTAAACCACACCATAATCGCATTTGCCAAATCTCCCGACCGACTTATTATATCACCGGCCGACACCGATGAAAAAGAAACGGCTGGTGGGTGCAACAAAGAACGGGACAAATTGCACTGATAAAAAGAAACAAAAACACACACAAACAAAGTCGTTTAACAGGAGAGGAGACCTCTGATTCACACATAATGTAGTAGTAAAGAAAAATGGTAAAAAGCCAGCAAAGGTAGCATACACTGAATGAATGAGTGAACCAGTTTTGCAAAAAAGAAGAATCAATGCGTCCGACGCAAAGTAACAATTTTCCAACCGCCAGACCACAAAATTCTGAAAAAAGTTGGTCATTTTAGAGTGAATTTTAGAATGAAAAGAGCTGAATAAAAGCAAAGCCACTAACTAACCTCGCACCAATTGAAGATGCCTAAAAACTATTATCGACTGATCTCGCGCTTGATATGCTGCAGAAATTCTACGTAACTGTGTGACGTTTCGGACCTGTCCTCCACCAGCCGACGCACAAACAGCTCTCTGCTCGGACTGTCCTCACTACAAGGCACTTTTCTCGTGTCACACTTAATCGCATCACTGCAATAGAACCGACCGAATAATTTTAACGGCAGCCGGAATCGGACGTGAGGAGTTCAACTGCTCAATGAAACCCTTGATCCTTTGGTTGAACTCGTTGTCCTCGTCGCTTAAGCCCATCTGAAAGACTATTAAAGTAGCCAGAATACTCTTGTAGGTAGAGTTGTAAAAAAATTTTTGACGGCCAAAAAAGCTTTTTTATGAAAATTTTTCATTTCGAAATTATTTTTACAAAATTTCCTTGCATGAAATTTAGCTTATAGGAGATGCAAGGATGCATAAGAAGCAACTTTAAATACAAAAGCTGATAGTTTGGTTCAAAGATAGTGTTACAGCCTGAGAGTCGACATTCTACCTGCAGCAATGCTCACAGAGTGGCTGCTGCCATTTAAAACCTATTTTAGGCTCAGAATACGCATGAAATTGGTAGAACTGCACTGCCAGGGTTCGTGCGGCTTTTGCATGGCAAAATTCCCTGACCTTTCCCTGACTTTTCCCTGATCAAAGTCAAAGTTACCTGACCAACCAGGCTGAGGAAACGGCAACCCATGTAAGAAAAATTTGAAAAATTGGCTTAAAAAACGCATTTAAACGGCATTCTGAGTCCGTAAATGGTAGTTTCAGTAGTAGTCAGTCAGAAGTCCGATATTCAAAAAGGGTGGCGTGTAAAGTTCTAACAGGACCATTTTGGTGGCGAGATGTTTCTACTGATATCAATTTTTTCCCCGACCAGACACCAAATTCCCTGACTTTTTTAAATTCTCTGACTTTTCCATGACTCCGTGACTTTCCAGGTAACGCACGAACCCCGACTGCTAATGTATATCTGAGGCTAAATTCAGCCATTTCCCCACAAAATTTCCATACTGTTAAAAAATAAAAATTTCGAAATCGGCCTTCAAAAAAAGGCTTCTTTTAAAAAAAGCCTAACAACACTACAGGCGAAAACAGAATTTTTGCCTTGCTCGCCGGTGTTCGCACTAACAAAAGGACTAGGGTGACTTGAAAAGCAAGAACAAACACTGACCACATCCTCGTCGATCCTTGAGAAATTGGAAACGCCGAACAACAGCTGACAGAGTCCGTCGGAAACAGCCTGACCGACGTACAAATACATGTAACTTCCGGTGTCCAGCAGGTAAACGCCATGCCGGTCTATCTTTTCGAAGGAGAGCTGCAATCGCGTTGGCGGCTGCTCATCCAACTGCTGAAAGCGAGCAAACTGCATGCTTGTCTTCTCCACTCACTCACCGATATTGGCCAGAAACGGTGCCGCCGGCAAAGTGGAGTAGGAAAAGGGCGTAGTCACCAACTACTACGTACTTACTAGATCAAACCGTCCGGCGCGAGATAATTTAACGATCAGTTTACAGTCAATTAAACTAGAGTCAACCGTTCGAGAATTAGATCTCAGTGCAGGTATAAATAAATCAAGCAACTGAAGTTTTTCTAGCCTCAGATAGAAACCTGCTAAACCTCACTTTCACGGCTCTCTCTCTACTGTCGTCCCTTGCTAAATAAATTTGCACCAGATTTTGGCTAAAATTGACAGTAAGCGAATCAGCTGTTTTTAGTTGGCTTTGTCCTAACTGCCACTTTTAAAGAATGTAGTATAGGAATCCCTAATTGTACTCAAAGCTCAGAACCTACAGCTGCTCTCTGGGTAGAAGGAAGACCTGTGACAATGTATGGAAAAGCAGGTATCATTTCTCGTACAGTTCCGTATTGTGCCCTTGACTGCAGTAGTGTATGTAGTTTATCATAAATGACAGTAGGTATAACAGTCAGGCACTTAACGCCGCTTATGGTACCCCCACGTTCGCGGGCTGTGGTGGTACCATGTATGGTACCCGGCACTATACAATGGTACCGTCACCATTATGGTACCCCTACCCATGGCCATGGGTGCCGGTACCATATGGTACCACCACAGTGGGCGAATGTGGGGGTACCATGGTGCCACTACCCAAGTACTGGTACCATAAACGACGTTAAAGTGTCTGACTGCATAAGAGTCACTTGACATTCATGGTCCGGTAGAAAATTTCGACTAGGAGGCAGAATTGTTAAATTCTGAGCATGTTCTGAGGGAGCGGTTTGCTGCGGCTGAGGGGAATGAAACAAAAAACCCCGATTTTTTTTTACTAAAATCAAGCTATTTTTATGTTAAAAGCTTTAAAAAAGTTTGTTTAAAAAAGCTATTTCGAGATCATTTCCGATTAAGCGTACTTAGCGTCTATAATTTTCACAAAAAATCGTCTAAAAGTATTCTGTTGGTAGAGCCCACCTGAGGGAAAGGATAGGTCAGTGCCTTCAGCCAGCCCACCTTTGCCCAAGTCTGACCAGTAACACATATTGCTGCGTTACCAAGAGACACTGCTTTGTTTACATACCTGTTGGTCGAAGGTATGCAGAGGGTAGAGAGCAGGATAGGCTTCCAGCATAAGCAGTTCAGTTGGTAAAGTTCTGAACTGGCACATCGCACCGAAACGATTGTCCAATCGCACACTCGTGCCCGTCTTAAAAGCACTCTGAAACCGTACTCTCTCACTCTGCTCCTGCTGCCCAAATACTATAGGTCGAATGAATGTGAGCACATCAAATAATACACAACGTAAAGGACAAAGACAGCAGCTGCAAAACTGTGCGCAACAGCAAAACAGTACTACTGCTCTTGGTCTCAAGAACAGAACTCTGCACTCAGTCGCGTCTTGGCCATGGGTAGTTTACGCTATCCCCTGTGTCACAGCGGCGCGGGCACCCGTGGAAGCGGTGTGTTTGTGGGTTCGAAACCTGTCGAGGCGATGGGAAATACTGGACACAAAGCCCAACCCAGGCCGTCGAAAGTTAGCAATGGCAAGTAGATAAATGGGAACCAAACCTTAGCTGTCTTGCACTAACCGACAGCAAAAGGGGTCCTTGTTAAGGAGGCTGCCGGACCTTGTGTCTCTTCCTGCTCTATAGCAGTTGGCCACTCCTAGTCCGAAAGGACAAAAACTTACAACAACAACAACAAGAACTGTTGTACGTACGTGTTTGAGCAATCCAAGAGCTAGGAGTGGAAAGAGCCTAAGAGGGCCGGAAGGAGCTAAAACGCCTTGTGCGGCCAACGAACTCGGCAAGGTGTGAGCAAAGGCTGCCATGGCATCTATCGAAGCATTGACCAGCGCTTCTCGTGCGTCCGCCAGACTACTGTTACTGCTCCGTTCCACGGCTAAATTACACTGCATACTCAAAACCATACATGTATCAGGGGGGTTTGGCGGGTTACCCACTTGCTGGAAAGGCCTACCTCCCTCACCCCCCCGAGACAGGTTAAGGGGACCCCCACGACCCAAAAATACAAGTACTAGTAGTGGCTCCAGTACTAACAAACTGGCTCAGAAATCACTAATTTTTAGCCTAAAATTCGCTTGAAAAGCCTTTGGAAACCGAATTAGGCGTTCCCACTCCCTGATATTTAAGATAAATCCGCGTTTTTGGAAGCTCTTTTTGTCATTTTTTGCTTGTTTTTAGCTCTAAAACGCTATTTGGCAGCTTAAAATAGCGATTTTTAGCGTCCTTACTGAAAAAAACGCGTTAAAAACGCATTTCCAGACGTTTTGGAGCTTTTTGAAATTTTGCCCCCCCCCCCGGGCGAAACCCCCTCGACCCCCTGATGAAACCCCCCCTACCCCAGGTCGGCCCGGAGCTGTTACATCATGTATGCTGAAAATCAACACCTGTAAACAATAGTCAGGCACATAACGGTTCCGGTACCAACGATTGTGGTGAGGCATCTTACCCTTACCTTCGGGCAATGGTATCGGTACCCATCTACGGACCGTTTGATGGAGGTAATAAAGGTACCACGCCGCTCGCTATGTGCCTGACTGTACAAGCAAGTACGAACCGAATTTGGAAAGAAGTGAAATAGTAGCAGCAATGTCTGCCTTGTTATGGATTTCTGACAGATTGTTGGAGACAGGTAAGCACAGCGTGTGTACCCGAATGCGTCTGTCCCCTAAACTTATCATATAAATCGATTAACACATGTACAGTACATAGGAACCAACCTTTACTGGACGTGTAAAGCAAGGCGGCTTGAAAAGTGACATAGCTGCAATCGGTCAAATTCTCCTCCATCTGCACTTGCACGCCCAGCGCCGAATCGGGATTGACGTTGGGCAGCGCCAACAAATCTGTTGACCTCACGAAGAAATTGCCGTGGAAGGTGTGCAACGACAGACCTGTAGGTGGAAAGAAATAGAAAAACAATGCACAAAGTAGTCTTCCAAAGCAAACGGAACGGATTAAAAGATAAAAACAAGGTTATTTTAAAGCCTTTTGGGAGAGCCAGCGAAAAATAGTTTCGGTGTTGGCAGACATGGGCGAGCATTTCGGCTGAGGGAGTAGAATTTTCAATTCCTGGGGGCTGGCAAGCCAAAAAGTCCGATTTTTTTGCTAAAATTAAGGTTTTAGCTTATTTTTCATTAAAATAAGTTATTTTGAGCTCATTTACTGTACACCTAATCCTAGCATATTTTTATCACAATTTTCTTTACAAAATTCTTCCAAAAAATTCCTGAGCGGGGTTGCGGCCGGCTGAGGGGGTAAGAGGGTCTGGTCAAGCCCCCTCTGCCCATGTCTGGGTGTTGGCCCTTCCAAATCAGTGATCTTTGAAAGGTTGATCGGCAAATGAGGCACGTACCGCGCGAACACCTGATTCTGAGCACAGATTCGAATCCGATCTTCCTGACCAAATATCGCTCAAGCGCCACTTCGAACCGGCGCAACTCGAGCGGATTGCGAAGCATGTGCACGTCGGGATAGTGGTAGATGCAACCACCGCAGAACTTGGCCATCTCACTCAGCGTGACCAGGTCGGCGTAGCGACTGTTCAGCAGAAACAAGTCAATCGCCACCTGACGACCGCTGCATTCAAGCGACAGTTTCTTGTAGAAATCGCTGGCCGGCCCTAGATTCTGCACTTCCTGCAAGGCCAACCAACAACAATCAGACTAAAAGTCATAAGCAACCAAACGCGCACATTGGCTGCCCGCATGTTCGGGTCTTCGCGGCTTTTCAGAGCTCCAGGCCCGACGTCCGGCAGAACTGTTTGAACTACGGTAATGCGACCGCCGTCGTTGGCCTAAATGTCGCAGGCAAGTGATATTAATAGGACCGTTTGCGACCAATCTCACAATAAGCTGATGGGCGATTGTTACGGCCGCACCGAGCGCACTGTGCGCAGTCTGATTGTACTGGAATAAAGACGGCAACTCTGCCAAAAAGCACTTGATCGCCTATAACAATTAACAGATTAGCAATGGAATAGTTTGCGCGGTAGCACATTAGTTAGGAAGAAATCGTTACATTATGTACCGGAGATTTCCACTTAGTATCCCACCCCACTTACTATCCCACTTGGCGGCAATGTTTATGTCAAATAATGTAATAATTTTCTTTACACATGCATACTGTATCTGTGATAAAACATTGTTCCGGTTAATATTCCATGGCCTTGTCCAGTTAATATCCCTGGGATTATCACTGGCGGCAATGTTTTCACTGAGAAACGTGATTTTCCGTGTTCTAACCCTGGGATACTAAGTGGAAAAGTCCGGTAGTTGGGAAACATCACATTTTCAGGCGTATTATCCGTTAATGCAAAAACTTTGTTGGTTGGTCTTAGAAAACATCTCTTTTAACTTTTTTTATTACAATGCACGTGTACACCACAATTAGCAGTACTAACCCCGAAGGGCCACATGCAAGGCAATCATCAGTCGGGGACGAACCCCACTATGTGTCATACGCTGACCGCATGGGAGCCGACATTGCTCACCACTACGCCACAGACTCTACGCTACGGGCTTAAAAAATTCGACAATCGACAGTCATTGAGAATGAAAAAGTGCAAGCCAGATACTTAATGGATACAGCACCTTAGTGCCAATATCATGTGTGGTTAATAGCAGTCAAGCAGGGATATTTTCGACATAATGATACCGGTACCATAATTGGCACCGATACCATACACGGTACCGACCGACACCAGCTCGATCGAACTCTCAGATGATACCGATATGGTAGCGGTACTATTAAGTGGCCGTCTTTCACAGAATACCTCTTTATAATCGGTTTTGTTGATAAGGAGTCCGCTCAGTGTTGGAATGAACATATCTAAAAGCCGAACTATAGCTAGTTTACTTAGTTAGCAAACACAAAAATCAATTGTTCGTAAGTTTGCTACCGTACCGTTCAGATCAGTGACAATCAGCTGAGCAGGGGACGCATCGTAGTCGGTGAACTGATAAAAATGGACACCCGAGTCGAAGGTGATGAAGGCGATTCTGGTTCGGTCGTCTCCCGGAATTCGGTCCAGATTGTCGGACAGACGTTTGCAGAATGCATGCAAGTAGCCTATAAATAAAGCAAACATTGCCACTTGACGCAGCAGCAAAGACCAGCATAACCTGTGTCGGCGGCGTTAGCTGAGACGTCAAGCACGTAAACGTAAATAGCCGGCTGAGGCGGTCTGAGCTGAAAACAAACAAACAACATACGTAGAAAGCAGCAATGTACCTGCAGCGAAAGTGCAGAACAGAAGGAAGGCAAAAGAGCACACGCAAGGCAATCAGTCCTACCTCGTTGCGGCCGAGCAGATTCTTCCTGACCGGCTGAAACAAGCACTCCAGCGTTTCTTCTTCAAAGAACGAGCGCACAGCACAACCGAAGCACGTGGTTTCGGCCTCCGACTAAAGCACAAGCAACACCGACACCACAACAAACAACGTGCACACAAAAGCAAGCAAGCTGAGAGCGCGTGCAGGCAGGAAAAGAAAGCAGAACAAAGAAGAAGACGCCAAGAAGAAGAGTAGAAGCTGTAACTGACCATGTATTCGCCGGGCGCTATGAACTCCACGGTGGCGTACTTTATCTCCGGCCTTCTCTGAGGCTCGCCGAAAGATTTGGTCACTGGATCCCAGTTGAACTCGTCTGGCACTAAACAACAGTTTCAATTGTAAAACAACCACGGCTGCAGTGTAAGCAAAGTCAGCAGTTTATAAGGGAGCAGGCCGTTTCCCACCACCGACCAGCACCCTCAGTCTACGCCTTAGTTTCAAGCTTATGGTTAGGAAAAAAGTTCGATGAACGCAGCTTGCTGGGTAGGGGGAATCTAAATCACAACGTAAAGCGGTGTGGTAAAGTGCCATCGAACTGGCAGAAGTATTTTGGTCCTCCTCCGTGAATCTGTATGTTTGTACCAACTAATTATTAACAGCAAAGACTTGAAAAAGCTAGGGTCCTTGGTGAATCTTGGGTCATTCATCCATACATGGGGAGGGCTTGCCCATAATCTACTTGGACTTGAAATGGTTTGTGCCCAGTTCCGACTTTTCCCAGTTCCGACATCTTCCCAGTTCCGACTTTCCCACTTCCGACTTTTCCTTCTTTTACTGAACGAAACCCCTAAGCCTAAGCCTGAACCTAAGCTCTAAGCCTAAGCCTGAACCAAACCTCAAAGCCTCAACCTAACCCCTAACCGCTACTAAGCCTGACCATAACCCCTAAGCCTAAGCGGAACCTAAGCCCTAAGCCTAAACCTAATCCCTAAGCCTGAACCTAACCTCTAAGCCTAAGTTGAACCTAACCCCTAAGCCTAAGTATGAGCACCAAACGAATTTTTCTGTTCGACTCAAGTTCAGCACCGGTAGAAACAAACGATTTTTCCGTTCAGCTCACCAGAACGGAAAATTTTGAACAACCATTGCGAGCCAACAAGCTGACACTTTTTCCTGCAAATTTGTCAGCCACAACAGTTTCTAGAAAAGAAACTCTAGACCAATTTACAGAACAAACAGCCACGAATTGAGCTCACAGAAGAGTTTCAGAATTTTCCATTCAGGTGGGCTGAACGGAAAAATTGTTTGTTTCTACCGGTGTGAGTTGGGACCGGAGGTGTGTTGCCTGACCCAAATGCAAACATACAATCATTGGTTCTGTAGCAGATGTTGCACTTCCAATGCCGCGGATCAGTAATGACAATGAACGGGTTAATATAGGTTCGACAGGTCCTGCATCGGACTATCACACTGGTCTGTATCACATTTAGATTCTGAAAGTCGGTCAGACTTTGTAAATGAGAAAAGGTGGTCATGGGATCTCACTCAGCCGTACCTTTAAATCTCTAAAAGGATGAAGTACGAGACCCAACGGCAGTCTGCTTTTCTTGAGTAGCTCGTGAGTCTGAGGCACACTGCTCAATGTACAGCGAAACACACTACAACAGAACTAACTTTGGCTAAAACAGTCAGGCACTTAACGCCGTTTATGGTACTGGCACCGTATAAGGTGTCGGTACCATGGTACCGGTACTTAGGGCAGTGGCCCATATTATGGTACCCCACTGTGATGGGGAACTACCAACTTGCGCACAACCGATTTGCGTACAATTTTTTTGCTGCAGCACAATTACAACAACAGTAATTACATAGCAGTTACATTATTTAGCACAATTTACACAACAATTTAAAACAATTATCATAGCACAATAAACATGACATTTTTTATAGATGGTTGCGCTTTGGCTGTGTGTATAAAGTAATGGCCTGTTCCTGTTAGAAAAGCCATGCGCTGGACAAACCCATTTGGCCGTTCGGCCACTCTGCGAATTTTCCCATCTTATTGCCTGCGCCTTACATAGTTTTGTTCTGATAGGATGCGTTCCAGGAAAAAGTAAATATCTGGATGCTTCGCTTCCGTTTGTTGAACAACCTGGCCATCTTACACTTCCAGCTCTCCACATCATTGTTGGTGCGGCGGACCTCATTTACCACGACCCAAATGACGTGACGGTTTGGATGAGATAATCTATGAGGCCCCACTTGCTCTTTGGCAAGTCAGGATTGTTTGAGTACTTTGAGAGACAGATCAGATGGTCGCTGGTGCACGCTGCTTTCGCGCAATCCAAAATACGAACGCATCGATAGCAAAATTCGCAGACTGGCTGAGCGTTACCAAATCAGTATGATCGAGGGCATGGCTTTTCTAAGAGGAACAGGCCATTACTTCGCACGGCCAAAGCGCAACCAGCTATAAGATGTCATGTTTATTGTGCTATGATAATTGTTTTAAATTGTTGTGTAAATTGTGCTACATAATGTAATTACTGTTGTTGTCTGTTCGATATTCGTCAGTTGTGACTATATTGTGCTGCAATAAAAAAATGTGTGCAAATCGGTTGTGCACAAATCGGTTGTGCGCTAAGCGGTTGTGCGCAAATCGGTTGTGCGCAAATTGGTGTGACCGCGATCCATGTGCGCAAGTTGGATAGTCCCCAGTGATGGTACCATGGTACCCCTACCTACGAACTGGTAACTGTACCGGTACCATACATGGTACCGGCACCCATGGTCATGTTGTTGTTGTTGATAGCCGCCATCCAGCTATAGCCCCAAGAAAGCGGCCGTGGCAATGGGGTCGGTCCACAGGTCCTGAGCCGACAAAGAAGTCGGTCGGGTAACACAGTCAAACAGATGGCTAGAGGTGTGCCGTTCAAGGTTGCAGTCAGGGCACAGCTCCGAAATCTCCGGGTGTAAGCGGTGCTGGTAAGAGCGGAGGAACCCGCTGTAACCCGATCGTAGCTGGGCCAGAGTAGTGCGCACCTTTCTGGACAAGGTGGCTTCAGAAGTGTTAATTGGTGGAGGCTCAGTCAGCAAAACCGCATTCGGTCCAAGCCAGCCATTGGCGAAATCCACGAAGTAGCTGTGGATGTTCTTCAAGTGTGCTTGGACCCATGGTCATACACCACAGTCCCCGAACGTGGGGTACCATGGTGCCACGCCACTAGCCTAGGTACCAGCACCTTATATGGTGCCACAACCATAAACGGCGTTAAGTGCCTGACTGTAAAAGCTTTCTATTATGCAGTACCGCACCAGACCGGCCTACTAGCACTAATCTAATACCAACATACTTTGGATCACAGTTGGTCCTAGGATTCTCTACCACATGCGGCAGAAGTATCTTGGGATCATCAATTCCACTAGCAATAACACTTTTCTCTAGCAACAAATCCACCGGCCTTTCTTGACCCTGAATAAACAGAATAGAAATCCATGAAAGACACGGCAAAATCAGAGAGTACCTGTTGCAAACGCATTCTATTTAGTTGATCTGTCGGAGGCAGAGGTCCAGTCGGCATTCCAGCCACGTGCGGAGTTGGACCATTGGCCATGCTGAACGGGGGTCTGGTCGGGTCTACAATTACTGTCTTTCACTCTCTAATTTACATCAAAATTAATACCGTTCAAGTGTCGCAAAATTATTAGCTCTGATTACCTCGCTAATAAATTTTCAAACGAGTTGGCAAAAAAAGGGTCGATTCAATTTCCGAACAATTAGGAAAGAAGTAAGGAAAAGCAAGAACAAGTCGAAAAATCAATCGCTTTCGAAAAATTGCCGATTTCCCTCCAAAAAAGGTGACAAAATTTCCGGCAAGGGCCCGGACTGCTGAGGATATATGAACTGCGTAAAGTATTGGTACCGGTGCTAGTATTTACTGAAGGTTGTGGTTCCAACACACAGTGCACAAACGTACAGGAGCACTTACATGCCGTATAGTAAAATGGTACCAGTACCAATGCAATGTCACTACTATCCAGACCTAGCCTCGCATTTCAGCAGGGAGGAGCAGGATTTTCAAATTCTGAGGGGTGAGGTAGCGACGGCTGAGGGCATAGATGTAAGAGGTGATACGCCGAAAGGGAGGGGCCTCGGGTGTAATCTCGGTCGTGGGAATGAGTAAAAAATCGGAGGGGACTGCTAAAAAATCAAGAATCGAATGCTGAGGGAAGGACAGCTCAGATTTGCCCATGTCTGCTACTATCCAAAATATACCTAAACCTTATATATAGCAATCGACCGGAATTCCGTTCCCGTCCGGTGTTGAAGGGTGCCGGAACCAGAACTTTTTTTACTTTCCGCTCTTACTACCTGCTAAACACTGAATAAACCCCCAAAAACTTTGCTTTAGGCAACAATTTTGATTGCAATGACTACTTTTTTCTCAGAAGTGCACTTTGTCGGTAATTTACTGCAGCCCAAACCTAAAAGGTAAAATAATCAAGCACTTGTAGGGGGAATGTAGGATTCTCTGAGATCGATGTTTTTGATCTTTAACGGTATGTAAACAAAACAATCCTTATACGTAATGTTTCATGGCAGTTGTGCCCGTTCTAACTTCAGCAAAGCACCCAGCACATGTCTCCTATAGTTTTCAGCTAGCATTTTTGGTTCTGGAAGAGCGATTTCAAAATTTTAGCCTCCGCTGAAAAGTTTCCGATTCCGGCCGGAATTTGGGCAGTTCCGGTCGATCGCTACTTCCATTGGTGTTCGAATATCTGACTGTGACAGCTACAGCGGAAGAGTAGAACCGGTTAATTCTGCGACACAACGACTGTAATTTATTTACCGTCACTCAGAGGGCTCTGTACTCTGCTGGGATCCATAGAGGGTGTGGGACCGTTGGCAAACGGTTGCATTCCAGCCGTCGACGACGGAGGCATCCGACCTTGCCACAGAGGCGGAGGACCAGCAGTCGGCTGCTGAGGGAAAGGCGGCATTGGAGGCATGCTCCTTACGGGGTTTACAGGAGCAATGCCGAACGGCGGAGTAGCCGAAGTAGAAGGCGTTTGCATCACCTGTGGCGGTGGCCCACTTTGTCGGGGTCCTAGTTGCTAAAACAAAGCAAGTTAACCTCAAACGGAGCTCAGCTGAAGATGACCGACAGGGCGTTTCCTCCCCTCATATTCCGTTTTCCTCCTTTTTAAAATTCTAGCTACAGGGTTCGTGCGGCTTTTGTATGGCAAAATTCCCTGACTTTTCCATGACCAAAGTCAAAATTCCCTGACCAATCAGGGCGAGGAAGCTGCAACCAAAATGAGAAAATTTTGAAAAATTGGCTTTGTAAAACGCATTTACACGGTATTCAGAGGGTAAATTTCGGGTTTAAGCTGCAGTTTATAATGTCCGAAGACCGATATTCAAAAGGGGGGGGATGGGGCATGGCCGGGTTTTTGTTGCTTAAATTTTTTTCTGCCCCGACACCAAAATCCCTTGGTTTTCTCTTGTTTCCTTGCTTTTTTAAATTCCCTGACTTTTCCATGACTCCCTGACTTTCCAGGTCCCGCACGAACCCTGTAGCTAATTCTTCAGCCATGACACTTACAAGGATTAAAGCTCACCAAATTATACTAAAAGTTTTAAAAGGGAGGAAAACGGAAAGGAGGAAACCGGAAAAGAGGAAACCCGAAAGGAGGAAAACGGAAAAGAGGAAACCGGAAAAGAGGAAGCCGGAACAAACCGACCGACAGGGATGTAAAACAGTCTGTCGGTCGGCCAAACCGGTTACGCTCGGAGCGTACATGGGCTAGCATTTCGGCTAAGGGCTGACAATTTTTCAAATCCTCTGAGACCCCCTACCAAACTACTCCTTCTGGTCCAATTATGCATAGGTGTGAATGAAATTAAACGCACGTACGGGGCTCGGCATTCGACTGGCAGGCAGCGAACTGTGAGTGACATAGGTAGACTGGGGACCGTTGGTGTATAAAGGATGCGGCTCTGCGTGTGGAACTGCAAACGGAGTCGACCCCACCGAGGGAATAGGTGCCCGTAACTTCATGGCAGCTGCTGAACCAGCGGGAGGACCTGGCTGAGGAGGAAACTGAGGCACCGGCTGAAATAGACCGCATTTAATCAGATAAACCATCATTTTTCGCGATTCTTGGGTCCTCACTCACCGGCGCCTGCGTAGGAGCAGCAACTCCGGGACCGGACGACAGGGGGCCATTAGCAAATGGCTGACGACTGGGCGGATGATACATTGACAGAGACAGCAGAAGCGCAAGGATCTCGATCAGAAAAATCAGAACAACTTCTTCTTGATCAGGATCAGGAAATAACCGCGTCCTTTATCATTCACTCCATTTTCTCCTTTTTTTACCTCCAGTGCAATGGATGAATGAAAAGGAAAGAAAGACGTCTGGGACAAAACTGAAACTACACGTTAAAAAAATAAAAAAAGTTCGTTCGTACACCACGTTCTTATTTCTTTCAATTCCATAATTTCTGAAAGCTACAACACGACACGTAACCACTACGAAAAAGGGAATGGACAGATGATAAGAAAACAAAGAAACGTTTGTTAAGTTAGTTAGTGATTCGCTCGGCCGGTTCGTTCCGACCGTTCCGGGCGTTTTTTCTGGTAATATCGAATCGGCGCTGGGGGAATCGGCGCTCGGCGCTCGGCGAGAAACTACGGTAGCGCTAATGCGGGAAAATGTTGCGCTTGGGCTAAAATATGAAATTATACACCCGTATTCGCTAAACGAATCGGGTAAACTGAATTCAGTGGGTGAAGCTAAGGTTTCCGCTGAACGCGCTTTAGCTTCCAACATTTTCACTGGAGAAATCAAGTTAAGCACACTGCCATCTCTACAAAAATGATATGCACTGTTTATACAGTATTTATTTCTGACACTTAACGCCGTTTATGGTACCCCTACCCATGACCATGGGTGCCGGTATCATATATGGTATGAAATTTGAATGAAGTGGTGCCATATATGGCACCGGTACGGGTACCAATTCGAAGGTAGAGGTACCATATATGGTGCTACTAGCCTAGGTACAGGTACCATATATGGTGCCAGTACCATAAACGGCGTTAAGTGCTTGAGTATTATACACATACGTACAAGTCAAATACAATGTAGACAGCAATGATTTATCTGATGATGATGGAAACGCCTATCATCACTACACTACTTCAAAACTTGTGAACAAAACCGGGCTAGGTGTAGTGGGGGAATCAGGGAACGTCAGAAATGGACTATATATTAATTAATTAGCTTCCTCATGACTATACGACTCCTGAACGTGCCCTATACTGATGCGTTCCTCTAGGGGTATTTTTATATTGGAAAACGGGCCCTCCGGAGCGTACCTGTACTGATGCGTCCCCTAGGGGTATTTTCATACTTGTCAAACAGGCCCTCCGGAGAACGCCTATACTGATGCCGATGCGTCTCTAGAGGTTGTTTTGTATTTGGCAAAACAGGCCCGGGGCGTGACCTATGCTGATGTAGTGATCATTAGACTCGTCTGCTGTTTCGTTCATCTTTAGTTGATTTACGGACAGAAAAATGCCTAGTAGGTGACAAAAAGCCGTTCAGAAACGTTCTAGAACGGAAAAGGATGGAGCTAAGGCAGCTGTGATGTTATTATCGGTCTATCCCCCTCACTGATGTGGACATTAGAAACTTACGGCTTCAGAAGAGGTCGAGTCATTTGAATTCGGTCGAGTCCTTGAAGGGTTCTTTACAATGTATATTGCAAATCAGAAATAATCGTGAGGCAATCCTTTCCACAACGAGAAATTTCGAAAATAATGCGTTTAGAATTTAAATTTCGCGCTGGCTATGGTATCTTAGATGTTCACGCAAAAGAAGAATTTAGATTTCGCGCTTCTTAGTATTTTAGATGTTCACGCAACAAATCAAAAATTAGCGCCGAGCGCCGATTCCCCCAGCGCCGATTCGATATTACCTTTTTTCTTTCTTTTTTCTCCAACCTACGACTATTTTGTGGAAACGGCGCACATATAACTTTTAGCCGTTTCAAGTTTGCACTAGCTCAACAATTCGCGTTTTCCTACAGAATTTTTTAGCGTAGAATTGTAGCCAAGAGTCATATCTCATATCTACAGGGTGTGTCAAAAAAAAACAACCCAGCAGATTTTTTGCTTAGCAACCGCAAATCTCAACCGATTTGAATGAATCCTGCTTTAAATGAAAGATAAATAAATTCTTGAACGACTGGCGTAGCTTTTATTAAGATAGCTTGTGTTCCTGAGATAATTGCTTTCAAAATCAAAACAGAGATTGTGGCAGTGCACAACAGAGATTAAAACAACCCAGCAGATTTTTTACTGTAGCAGCCGCAAATCTCAACCGATTTAAGTGAGTCTTATTTTATATGAAAGATAAATTAATTCTTGAAAGTTTGGTGAAGCTTTTATTAAGATAATAAAATTTGGCTATGAACAAGAGCGATTTTTATTATTCTGTTGCACTTCATAATAAAACCGATTCCTACTGCTCAGGGCTAACGTAACGAGGTTTTTCTGGTGCCACACATGCTTGATTATTTCATTTGTAAAAGTATTGTTGCCCCTCAGCAGTAGGAATCCGTTTTGTTGTGAAGTGCAACGGAATCGCTCTTGTTCACTGCCAAAATCTCTGTTTTGAGTTTGAAGGAAAATATCTCAGGAACTAAGCATCGTATCTTAATAGGGCCTTCACCAGTCTTTCAAGAATTTATTTATCTTTCATTTAAAGCAGGATTCATTCAAATCGGTTGAGATTTGCGGTTGCTACAGCAAAAACTCTGTTGGGTTGTTTTTTTTGACACACCCTGTATTAGGCCGGACAAAAAACCGTAGAGTTCCACTCTAGCAACGAAAAAACAACTCTTAAACTAACGAAAGCCATTTAGCAATTTTTATCGTCGCTGCGCGCTTAGAAATCGTACCGCACGTAAGCTGCTCTAATGTAAACTACAGTAGCAGGGGAGGGTTTTCGACAGTGATAAATGCGCAATAATTTTTCCTATTTAGCGCATATATTTTGGTAAGGTTTCATGCTTTCGTTTTTCCGTTAGTGACATTTTTTTCGTCTCTATCAGACAAATTCGTACCACTCTTAGCACGTAAGCTGCTCTCTTGGAACATTATGGTGCAGTGTTTTCAACATAAATAGTTGCGCTACATCGTCTTCTATTCAGCGCATATGGTTTTGGTACGAAAACTATTAGCATGGTTATAGTTAAACTCTTTCGAAGATGAACCAGAAAAACAGAAATATTTTTGGTAAGTAAAACCAATTTCCTATACTCCAGTATGTTCAAGAAATAAATAAAACAACTGGCATTTAATTATACCAATCAGTCAATCGCAAAAGTTCGATGAAACGTTGCTTCTGAAATTTTTTCGACGGTCTTTATTTTTTTAATGCCCAAACAGTCGTCGTCGTGTCGTGTGAACCGTTGTTTCTTGGGTAATATGAAATCGGACCCCGGACCCCCAGCAGCAAATTCGGACTCCCACCGTGGTACGGAAAATGGTTCCTGAATCTTTAAAACTTGCCCAGGGACCGTAGTTTACAACTGCAAATGTTGCTAAGCACAATGTTTGTTTGTTTGTTTATAAACTGTTTATATGAGTTCCACTGTCCTTTCGGACAGCTCAGGACACCCCTCGCTCTTTTCAGAGCCCTTCAATGGGGTAGCCCTGCCTACAAACAACCCTCCCCCTTGCTGCCATTAGGTGCAACGGCAGCGCCGGTTCGGTTCCCATTTCCCTACTGTCTGGCTTTCGACCGGCTGGATTCGGATTTGCGTCGACTACTTCCAGTCGCTTCGACCGGTTTTGAACCCACAAACAACCGCTCTCACGGATGCCGGGGCCGCCGTGACACACGGGATAGCGTAAACTACCCGTGGCCAAGACGCGACAATGGATGCAGCCTCATCTTCTGCTGGTTCGATCTGAAATTGAAGCTACCAATGCACATAGGCGAGATTTTTTGTGTTTTTACAGTTTAAAATTAATTTTCAAGCATTTCTATAAAAAATAACCTTTGTTGTAACCGTTCTGACATGACAAAATAACGGAATTACCGCCTATGCACAACTGTTTGAAACATGAATCGGAGTTTTTATCAAACAAGGCATCGCATTCTACCTTAGTGAGGCTCTATTTAGAGAGAAAGGCAGCTATTTTAAAGAGCTAGTTATAAGGGAAAACGTGGTTTAACAGTCAGGCATTTAACCCGTTTATACCCCGTCAAAAAGACGGTACTCCATATGGAGCCAAAGCGCGAATACGAGATTTTGTGAAATTCCCACCTCAAAAAATCAATGACGACGAATCTGCAACCAAAATCGCAAGCGTGTGAAACAAAATGGCGTATAATGCATGTTTAAGCATTGTGCGAATCAAGTGAGTTTCGGACGGCCAAAATTTTTTGCGATTTTACGTCGATTCGCAAATGAGTCATCGCGAATTTCAGGCGATACAGCTGTTCCTGCGAATTCCATTAAAATGGTCGTCGCGAAGGAGTTATGGTACAGCCACCATTTATGGTGCCAGTACCATAAACAGCGTTAGGTTCCAGACCGTTTAATGAATACGGAATCAAACACCACGGGCTCTTACTAGCCGCAAATGTTTGGGTTGCCTCCTTATCGGCCAGGGCCACCAGACTAGACAACCCCAACAAAGGTTTTAACCTTTAAGCAAATTCTTAGCCAATTTTCAAGTGCCAAAATTCACCTGTAAAACCAAAGGAGCACTTTCTCATTGACATGAGTGTACAGTAATGTGTAATAAAAAGCCTGTATAGAGACGCTATCACCATTACTGTCTGTTCTGGTAACCAAATTGTAACCTTACCAGAATAAAATTGCTTTAATCTTAGGATGTCGTGGAAGCGTACGCCTACAATGGAAACTTTGAGGTTAGTTTTTAGGTTAAACACTGGATGAACGCAAAAATAAACGTGATATTCGTAATGAGCGATATGTGATTCGTTATGTGATCCTAAGCGATTAGCGGAAGCCCCATTATGACAAACTGAATTTTCTCAGAAATTGCGTGTTAATTCTAGGTTATAAGTTAGGCCATCAACAAAGCTGTCATGTTCAGCAACTGTTTCCTTCGCAATTGCACAAAAATCTACAAACGTCAATCGAAATATTGCGAGTGCGACCAAATCACATCCCTACAGAAGCCACTCTGAAAGTTGCAGCTTACGGAAGGCCTTCTAAACGTAGCTCTAGAAAGAAAAATACATCAAGAAACTCTTGCGACATGACAAACCTGTTTATCTTTTTTCCGTTTACATAAGTAGACTTCAGTGTCGTACTGAGGAAATCTCCATTCGTACTTGTTGAACTTCATTTCACGTCCAAAGAATGCCGTGTCCTTTCTTCGGACGCCCATGACCACGCTTTCCTCTTTCTACCTACATCTCTCTTTCTTGACCGGCTTTCCAGACCATCTGGAACTGGTTAAGATGAGATCAAAATCTGGAACTGGTTAATCTGATGTCACAAGCAGTCAGACCAAATCTGGAACTGGTTAAGCTGAGGTCACAAGCAGTCACACCAAATCTGGAACTGGTTAAGCTGAGGTCACAAGCAGTCATACCAAATCTGGAACTGGTTAAGCTGAGGTCACAAGCAGTCATACCAAATCTGGAACTGGTTAAGCTGTGGTCACAAGCAGTCATACCAAATCTGGAACTGGTTAAGCTGAGGTCACAAGCAGTCATACCAAATCTGGAACTGGTTAAGCTGAGGTCACAAGAAGTCAGACCAAATCTGGAACTGGTTAAGCTGAGGTCACAAGCAGTCAGACCAAATCTGGAACTGGTTAAGCTGAGGTCACAAGCAGTCACACCAAATCTGGAACCGGTTAAGCTGATGTCACAAGCAGTCACACCAAATCTGGAACTGGTTAAGCTGAGGTCACAAGCAGTCAGACCAAATCTGGAACTGGTTAAGCTGAGGTCACAAGCAGTCATACCAAAGCTGGAACTGGTCAATCTGATGTCACAAGGAGTCAGACCAAATCTCGAACTGGTTAAGTTGAGGTCACAAGCAGTCATACCAAATCTGGAACTGGTTAAGCTGAGGTCACAAGCAGTCATACCTAATCTGGAACTGGTTAATCTGATGTCACAAGGAGTCATACCAAATCTGGAACTGGTTAAGCTCAGGTCACAAGAAGTCAGACCAAATCTGGAACTGGTTAAGCTGAAGTCACAAGCAGTCATACCAAATCTGGAACTGGTTAATCTGATGTCACAAGGAGTCATACCAAATCTGGAACTGGTTAAGCTGAGGTCACAAGCAGTCAGACCAAATCTGGAACTGGTTAAGCTGAGGTCACAAGAAGTCAGACCGAATCTGGAACTGGTTAAGCTGAGGTCACAAGCAGTCAGACCAAATCTCGAACTGGTTAAGCTGAGGTCACAAGCAGTCAGACCAAATCTGGAACTGGTTAAGCTGAGGTCACAAGCAGTCAGACCAAATCTGGAACTGGTTAAGCTGAACTGGTTAAACTGAGGTCACAAGCAGTCATACCAAATCTCGAACTGGTTAAGCTGAGGTCACAAGCAGTCATACCAAATCTGGAACTGGTTAAGCTGAACTGGTTAAACTGAGGTCACAAGCAGTCAGACCAAATCTGGAACTGGTTAAGCTGAGGTCACAAGCAGTCATACCAAATCTCGAACTGGTTAATCTGATGTCACAAGCAGTCATACCAAATCTGGAACTGGTTAAGCTGAGGTCACAAGCAGTCATACCAAATCTGGAACTGGTTAGGCTGAGGTCACAAGCAGTCATACCAAATCTGGAACTGGTTAATCTGATGTCACAAGGAGTCATACCAAATCTGGAACTGGTTAAGCTGAGGTCACAAGAAGTCAGACCAAATCTGGAACTGGTTAAGCTGAGGTCACAAGCAGTCAGACCAAATCTCGAACTGGTTAAGCTGAGGTGACAAGCAGTCATACCAAATCTGGAACTGGTTAAGCTGAGGTCACAAGAAGTCAGACCAAATCTCGAACTGGTTAAGCTGAGGTCACAAGCAGTCAGACCAAATCTGGAACTGGTTAAGCTGAGGTCACAAGCAGTCAGACCAAATCTGGAACTGGTTAAGCTGAGGTCACAAGCAGTCAGACCAAATCTGGAACTGGTTAAGCTGAGGTCACAAGAAGTCAGACCAAATCTGGAACTGGTTAAGCTGAGGTCACAAGCAGTCAGACCAAATCTCGAACTGGTTAAGCTGAGGTCACAAGCAGTCAGACCAAATCTGGAACTGGTTAAGCTGAACTGGTTAAACTGAGGTCACAAGCAGTCAGACCAAATCTGGAACTGGTTAAGCTGAGGTCACAAGCAGTCAGACCAAATCTCGAACTGGTTAAGCTGAGGTCACAAGCAGTCAGACCAAATCTGAAACTGGTTAAGCTGAGGTCACAAGCAGTCAGACCAAATCTGGAACTGGTTAAGCTGAGGTCACAAGAAGTCAGACCAAATCTGGAACTGGTTAAGCTGAGGTCACAAGCAGTCAGACCAAATCTCGAACTGGTTAAGCTGAGGTCACAAGCAGTCAGACCAAATCTGGAACTGGTTAAGCTGAACTGGTTAAACTGAGGTCACAAGCAGTCAGACCAAATCTGGAACTGGTTAAGCTGAGGTCACAAGCAGTCATACCAAATCTCGAACTGGTTAATCTGATGTCACAAGCAGTCATACCAAATCTGGAACTGGTTAATCTGATGTCACAAGCAGTCATACCAAATCTGGAACTGGTTAAGCTGAGGTCACAAGCAGTCATACCAAATCTGGAACTGGTTAGGCTGAGGTCACAAGCAGTCATACCTAATCTGGAACTGGTTAATCTGATGTCACAAGGAGTCATACCAAATCTGGAACTGGTTAAGCTGAGGTCACAAGCAGTCAGACCAAATCTCGAACTGGTTAAGCTGAGGTGACAAGCAGTCAGACCAAATCTGGAACTGGTTAAGCTGAGGTCACAAGCAGTCAGACCAAATCTGGAACTGGTTAAGCTGAGGTCACAAGCAGTCAGACCAAATCTGGAACTGGTTAAGCTGAGGTCACAAGCAGTCAGACCAAATCTGGAACTGGTTAATCTGATGTCACAAGGAGTCATACCAAATCTCGAACTGGTTAAGCTGAGGTCACAAGCAGTCAGACCAAATCTGGAACTGGTTAAGCTGAGGTCACAAGCAGTCAGACCAAATCTGGAACTGGTTAAGCTGAGGTCACAAGCAGTCAGACCAAATCTGGAACTGGTTAAGCTGAGGTCACAAGCAGTCAGACGAAATCTGGAACTGGTTAGGCTGAGGTCACAAGCAGTCATACCTAATCTGGAACTGGTTATTCTGAGGTCACAAGCAGTCATACCTAATCTGGAACTGGTTAATCTGATGTCACAAGGAGTCATACCAAATCTCGAACTGGTTAAGCTGAGGTCACAAGCAGTCAGACCAAATCTCGAACTGGTTAAGCTGAGGTGACAAGCAGTCAGACCAAATCTGGAACTGGTTAAGCTGAGGTCACAAGCAGTCAGACCAAATCTGGAACTGGTTAAGCTGAGGTCACAAGCAGTCAGACCAAATCTGGAACTGGTTAAGCTGAGGTCACAAGCAGTCAGACCAAATCTGGAACTGGTTAAGCTGAGGTCACAAGAAGTCAGACGAAATCTGGAACTGGTTAAGCTGAGGTCACAAGCAGTCAGACCAAATCTGGAACTGGTTAAGCTGAGGTCACAAGCAGTCAGACGAAATCTGGAACTGGTTAGGCTGAGGTCACAAGGAGTCATACCTAATCTGGAACTGGTTAATCTGATGTCACAAGGAGTCATACCAAATCTGGAACTGGTTAAGCTGAGTTCACAAGCAGTCAGACCAAATCTCGAACTGGTTAAGCTGAGGTGACAAGCAGTCATACCAAATCTGGAACTGGTTAAGCTGAGGTCACAAGCAGTCATACCAAATCTGGAACTGGTTAGGCTGAGGTCACAAGCAGTCATACCTAATCTGGAACTGGTTAATCTGATGTCACAAGGAGTCATACCAAATCTGGAACTGGTTAAGCTGAGGTCACAAGCAGTCAGACCAAATCTCGAACTGGTTAAGCTGAGGTGACAAGCAGTCAGACCAAATCTGGAACTGGTTAAGCTGAGGTGACAAGCAGTCATACCAAATCTGGAACTGGTTAAGCTGAGGTCACAAGCAGTCATACCAAATCTGGAACTGGTTAGGCTGAGGTCACAAGCAGTCATACCTAATCTGGAACTGGTTAATCTGATGTCACAAGGAGTCATACCAAATCTGGAACTGGTTAAGCTGAGGTCACAAGCAGTCAGACCAAATCTCGAACTGGTTAAGCTGAGGTGACAAGCAGTCAGACCAAATCTGGAACTGGTTAAGCTGAGGTCACAAGCAGTCAGACCAAATCTGGAACTGGTTAAGCTGAGGTCACAAGCAGTCAGACCAAATCTGGAACTGGTTAAGCTGATGTCACAAGGAGTCATACGAAATCTGGAACTGGTTAAGCTGAGGTCACAAGCAGTCAGACCAAATCTCGAACTGGTTAAGCTGAGGTGACAAGCAGTCAGACCAAATCTGGAACTGGTTAAGCTGAGGTCACAAGCAGTCAGACCAAATCTGGAACTGGTTAAGCTGAGGTCACAAGCAGTCAGACCAAATCTGGAACTGGTTAAGCTGAGGTCACAAGCAGTCAGACCAAATCTGGAACTGGTTAAGCTGAGGTCACAAGCAGTCAGACCAAATCTGGAACTGGTTAATCTGATGTCACAAGCAGTCATACCAAATCTGGAACTGGTTAAGCTGAGGTCACAAGCAGTCATACCAAATCTGGAACTGGTTAGGCTGAGGTCACAAGCAGTCATACCTAATCTGGAACTGGTTAATCTGATGTCACAAGGAGTCATACCAAATCTGGAACTGGTTAAGCTGAGGTCACAAGCAGTCAGACCAAATCTCGAACTGGTTAAGCTGAGGTCACAAGCAGTCAGACCAAATCTGGAACTGGTTAAGCTGAGGTCACAAGCAGTCAGACGAAATCTGGAACTGGTTAGGCTGAGGTCACAAGCAGTCATACCTAATCTGGAACTGGTTAAGCTGAGGTCACAAGCAGTCAGACCAAATCTGGAACTGGTTAATCTGATGTCACAAGGAGTCAGACCAAATCTCGAACTGGTTAAGCTGAGGTGACAAGCAGTCAGACCAAATCTGGAACTGGTTAAGCTGAGGTCACAAGCAGTCAGACCAAATCTGGAACTGGTTAAGCTGAGGTCACAAGCAGTCAGACCAAATCTGGAACTGGTTAAGCTGAGGTCACAAGCAGTCAGACGAAATCTGGAACTGGTTAGGCTGAGGTCACAAGCAGTCATACCTAATCTGGAACTGGTTATTCTGAGGTCACAAGCAGTCATACCTAATCTGGAACTGGTTAATCTGATGTCACAAGGAGTCATACCAAATCTCGAACTGGTTAAGCTGAGGTCACAAGCAGTCAGACCAAATCTCGAACTGGTTAAGCTGAGGTGACAAGCAGTCAGACCAAATCTGGAACTGGTTAAGCTGAGGTCACAAGCAGTCATACCAAATCTGGAACTGGTTAAGCTGAGGTCACAAGCAGTCATACCAAATCTGGAACTGGTTAAGCTGAGGTCACAAGCAGTCAGACCAAATCTGGAACTGGTTAAGCTGAGGTCACAAGCAGTCAGACCAAATCTGGAACTGGTTAAGCTGAGGTCACAAGCAGTCAGACCAAATCTGGAACTGGTTAAGCTGAGGTCACAAGCAGTCAGACCAAATCTGGAACTGGTTAAGCTGAGGTCACAAGCAGTCAGACCAAATCTGGAACTGGTTAAGCTGAGGTCACAAGCAGTCAGACGAAATCTGGAACTGGTTAGGCTGAGGTCACAAGGAGTCATACCTAATCTGGAACTGGTTAATCTGATGTCACAAGGAGTCATACCAAATCTGGAACTGGTTAAGCTGAGGTCACAAGCAGTCAGACCAAATCTCGAACTGGTTAAGCTGAGGTGACAAGCAGTCATACCAAATCTGGAACTGGTTAAGCTGAGGTCACAAGCAGTCATACCAAATCTGGAACTGGTTAGGCTGAGGTCACAAGCAGTCATACCTAATCTGGAACTGGTTAATCTGATGTCACAAGGAGTCATACCAAATCTGGAACTGGTTAAGCTGAGGTCACAAGCAGTCAGACCAAATCTCGAACTGGTTAAGCTGAGGTGACAAGCAGTCAGACCAAATCTGGAACTGGTTAAGCTGAGGTCACAAGCAGTCAGACCAAATCTGGAACTGGTTAAGCTGAGGTCACAAGCAGTCAGACCAAATCTGGAACTGGTTAAGCTGATGTCACAAGGAGTCATACGAAATCTGGAACTGGTTAGGCTGAGGTGACAAGCAGTCATACCTAATCTGGAACTGGTTAATCTGAGGTCACAAGCAGTCAGACCAAATCTGGAACTGGTTAAGCTGAGGTCACAAGCAGTCATACCAAATCTGGAACTGGTTAAGCTGAGGTCACAAGCAGTCAGACCAAATCTGGAACTGGTTAAGCTGAGGTCACAAGCAGTCATACCAAATCTGGAACTGGTTAAGCTGAGGTCACAAGCAGTCAGACCAAATCTGGAACTGGTTAAGCTGAGGTCACAAGCAGTCAGACCAAATCTGGAACTGGTTAAGCTGAGGTCACAAGCAGTCAGACCAAATCTGGAACTGGTTAAGCTGAGGTCACAAGCAGTCAGACCAAATCTGGAACTGGTTAAGCTGAGGTCACAAGCAGTCAGACCAAATCTGGAACTGGTTAAGTGAGGCACAGCCCCCTGAGGTCACAAGCAGTCAGACGAAATCTGGAACTGGTTAGGCTGAGGTCACAAGGAGTCATACCTAATCTGGAACTGGTTAATCTGATGTCACAAGGAGTCATACCAAATCTGGAACTGGTTAAGTAGAGAAATAAAAGGGAAGGAAATGAATAAGAAGCAAAAATGAAATAGAAAAAATAATAACACCTACTATGAATTAGGTTTCGACCACAAACCTTGACCTAATTCAGTACTTTATCAGTTAGGTCTCATCAGAAGGTTCTGATAAAGCAACAAGCAAAAAACTGCTTGATGGAAAAAACCTTTGGGATACAGGTAAAAAATAACATAAAAGCTACTGCATAAAGGACAAAGTAAAATCAATAAACAGAGTGAGGTTACTTACATACTCGCCACTGCTTGCGGAGGAGGTCCTCTGCCTTTTCGATGGTCGTTCTTCTTCCATGATGCAGACAGTGCCAACCACTAAGGCAGCCGCAAGAAGGCAGAATAACGCATCGAAACTTCTCTATCTTCTCGAATTTTCTAAGCTCAATCCATTGGCAGATGCCGTAAAGTGCTAAAAGACAGGGTCCTATCACGTTTAGCCGAAAATTGAAAATGAGCCAGTGTAAACGTACAGTAGGCTACAAAAGCCCGCTGTTGTACCACCTGCGCAACAATTGCGCGAAAATTAAACAACAAAACTAAATTCCACATCCTAGCAAGCTAGGTAAGGAACATCCCAAAAATGGGTTTTCCACATCCCTGTTGAAACAGGGTAGAAAATAAATACGAAGGTGTATCTAAACAATAGAAAGCAAAAACTTTGCTATTTCAGGTCTAGTAAAAAGACCGAATTTAAGCAAAAGTTCAGAGTTTTTGCTAGCAAATTTGAAGAAATAATGACAAAGAGCAGATTTTACAAAACCATGTTGTAGAAGCCTTTTAATCATATCGGCAACGGAAATTTTAAAATCTTTTAGATGTGTACAAATACGACCAAATCTAACTAGTTGAGTATAAATAACGTTGTAACCAAGCTGTATATGAACATTGCTAGAAGCAAAACAGTATCGAACCACTGCAAAATTAAAGTCATCAGTTTTATTATAAACTTTAATTTTTAGCAAATCAGTTGCATCAAAACTAAGATCCAGAAAACTAGCGGTTTTTTGAGAATTAGAGGTTTTATTTAGAGGAAGACAGCTTGGATAAATTTCTTTGGCAAATTCGAAAAAGTTTTCACAGTTAAAATTCAAAATATCATCGATGTAACGACAAGTATAACGTAATTGGCTTGCCTTTTCTTTATTTGCATTATTTTTTAAAAAAGAAAATTCAAGCATAGTTAGCGTTAAATCTGCAATAAGTGGGCTGGCGTTTCCGCCCATCGGTACACCACAAATTTGCCTGAAATTAATACCCGCAAAAGTAATGTATGTCTCATCGATTACAGCTTCAATTAGACATTTAATATCGAACTTGTCGATCATACAATCACTTTGACAGTTGACATCATTAGTATAAAATGCTCGGTGGTTTGAAATTGCTACAAAATCTTTGTTTGAGTTTTTGAAGCAAAGATCAGTAAGCTTGTATAGTTGTTCCTTAATAACTGCATGTGGTAGACTGGGAAATAAGGTACTAAAATCAGCTGTATGAATAAGATTAACCTTTCGGCATAACTTATGGGCTAGTATCAGTGCCTCAAGCCCACTATCAATCGACCAAAACGCGTTAATTCCTGTACGATTTTTCAAGACAGCACAATATCTGCGCAAATGGCTTTTAAACAAATTCAAAACACAATGAAGGAGTTCAGAAATAGGCTTAGTCGAAGATGTTAAGCTGAGGTCACAAGCAGTCAGACCAAATCTCGAACTGGTTAAGCTGAGGTGACAAGCAGTCATACCAAATCTGGAACTGGTTAAGCTGAGGTCACAAGCAGTCATACCAAATCTGGAACTGGTTAGGCTGAGGTCACAAGCAGTCATACCTAATCTGGAACTGGTTAATCTGATGTCACAAGGAGTCATACCAAATCTGGAACTGGTTAAGCTGAGGTCACAAGCAGTCAGACCAAATCTCGAACTGGTTAAGCTGAGGTGACAAGCAGTCAGACCAAATCTGGAACTGGTTAAGCTGAGGTCACAAGCAGTCAGACCAAATCTGGAACTGGTTAAGCTGAGGTCACAAGCAGTCAGACCAAATCTGGAACTGGTTAAGCTGATGTCACAAGGAGTCATACGAAATCTGGAACTGGTTAGGCTGATCCATAACTGGTTAACTGAGTCACAAGGAGTCAACCAAATCTGGAACTGGTTAAGCTGAGGTCACAAGCAGTCAGACCAAATCTGGAACTGGTTAAGCTGAGGTCACAAGCAGTCAGACCAAATCTGGAACTGGTTAAGCTGAGGTCACAAGCAGTCAGACCAAATCTGGAACTGGTTAAGCTGAGGTCACAAGCAGTCAGACCAAATCTGGAACTGGTTAAGCTGAGTCACAAGGAGTCATACAAATCTGGAACTGGTTAAGCTGAGGTCACAAGAGTCAGACATGTATGTGACAAGCAGTCATACCTAATCTGGAACTGGTTAATCTGATGTCACAAGGAGTCATACCAAATCTGGAACTGGTTAAGCTGAGGTCACAAGCAGTCAGACCAAATCTGGAACTGGTTAAGCTGAGGTCACAAGCAGTCAGACCAAATCTGGAACTGGTTAAGCTGAGGTCACAAGCAGTCAGACCAAATCTGGAACTGGTTAAGCTGAGGTCACAAGCAGTCAGACCAAATCTGGAACTGGTTAAGCTGATGTCACAAGGAGTCATACGAAATCTGGAACTGGTTAAGCTGAGGTCACAAGCAGTCAGACCAAATCTCGAACTGGTTAAGCTGAGGTGACAAGCAGTCAGACCAAATCTGGAACTGGTTAAGCTGAGGTCACAAGCAGTCAGACCAAATCTGGAACTGGTTAAGCTGAGGTCACAAGCAGTCAGACCAAATCTGGAACTGGTTAAGCTGAGGTCACAAGCAGTCAGACCAAATCTGGAACTGGTTAAGCTGAGGTCACAAGCAGTCAGACCAAATCTGGAACTGGTTAAGCTGAGGTCACAAGCAGTCAGACCAAATCTGGAACTGGTTAAGCTGAGGTCACAAGCAGTCAGACCAAATCTGGAACTGGTTAAGCTGAGGTCACAAGCAGTCAGACCAAATCTGGAACTGGTTAAGCTGAGGTCACAAGCAGTCAGACCAAATCTGGAACTGGTTAAGCTGAGGTCACAAGCAGTCAGACCAAATCTGGAACTGGTTAAGCTGAGGTCACAAGCAGTCAGACCAAATCTCGAACTGGTTAAGCTGAGGTGACAAGCAGTCATACCAAATCTGGAACTGGTTAAGCTGAGGTCACAAGAAGTCAGACCAAATCTCGAACTGGTTAGGCTGAGGTCACAAGCAGGCAGACCAAATCTCGAACTGGTTAAGGCAGGAATGTGGCTTGACGCAAGAGGAACATTATTATTAACAAAGTTAGCAACTACAGTACTTATACAATACGTAGTGTGCCATGTTAGCAGGTTCATACTATAAACAAGGTACCAAGCCAAGATACTGCGTTAATAAATTACATTCTGTTACACCTACTGTGTTTTTGATTTTGACTGCATAAAAATACAGTACGTTGGCAAGAGCAGTTCCACATTTATCTAATGAAGACGAGTAAAGTGAACTTGGAGATGAATGAGACAGACAGATCAAGTCAAAGCTTCATATAAGTCGTCGCCGGTGTTTGTGCTGGCTGTACTCTTCTTGTTGGTGGCCTTCTCTTTTTCTTTAGGCTTGATCTCTTTCTTGCTGTGCTTGCTTTTGACCGAGGCCTTCGAGTTACTATAGTCGATGTTTTCGTATAAGTCCGCCCCGCCCTCCTCCGGTGCTCGTGGCGCTTTCACTTTCTTCTTGGTGTCGTCGGTAATACTTTGGGCCGTGCTCGATTCTTGTATTAGTTGGTCCTCCTCCTCCTTCTTGCCGCCGCAACACGATAACGTAATAATACTGACCGTCGCTAATACAATCAACACACTAATCACTTCTGCCAGCATTTTAGAACAGACCGCTCCGTCAATATAACAAAACAACAATGAATTATTTTATGCTGGTATACTTGCTCTACTCTACTGTACATTCAACGTCAGACTGACACAGGTGGATGGAACTTGAGGCAGCCACGTTTAGGGCCCGACCGGGTATCAGGATCCGAATCCGGGAGGATGAAGCCATTTATTCATTTATTTTTATGCCCGAACACAAATAAAAATGGAGTACTCAAATCAAAACGGAGACTGAGATAGTGGTGGGAATGGACCGTTATACAACCACTAAAAACCCCACCCAGACAGAATCTACTAAAATCGGTGTCATAGGAGACCGTTGCAGAAGGCGCGCGCGTAAATTAACGATTTCGCTTGCTTGGTAAAAGGAGTTCCAAATATTTATTACTCGAACGGCAAAGGTAGATTTCCTAATATCAAGCCTGGACTTTGGTAAAGACAATTTATATTGGTGACCACGTGTGTGAGATTAATTAATAACCGCGAAAATTTAAGATAATTTCAGATTAATACATCAAGTATCATCAACTGATTGAAGCTGACGACCAAGACATACAAAATTTGTACAGATTAAGGACAGCGCATTTTTCTATTGAAGCAGATAGCTGCAGTGGCGTACAAGGGGTGTACACACACACACTCTACAACACCCCTGGGTATGCTACTGGATAGCTGCATTCTCTCTGTCCATCGCTTCAACCTTTTTCAATATCTCGCTGTACGACAACATTAACTGTATTTCGAGGAAGGGGAAGGTAAATTTTCGTGTCATCGGCGTAAAAGACAAACTTAGTTGTCAGACTATTACGTAAATAGGGAATAACAATTATTTTTATCCAATCTGCGCTTGAGGAAGCCAAGGAACGAGCGGATGCGGTATACTCAGACAGAGAATTTCAAAGGCTGACCAAGGCCCAGTGGCATATCCAAGGGGGGTTTAGGGTGGGTAGACCCCCCTTTGCGGTGGAGGTAGGAAGAAAAAGTCTGTCAAAAATAAGCGAAACTAATGAATTATGTACCAAAACTGTCTATTTTGTGCTCAGAATGCCTTTTAAATGCGTTTTTGAAGGCTAAATTTTCAAAATTTTCTCACCCAGGTCGGGCAGAAGCCCAACCAGGCCACTTTAAACTACTAAAACTTGTAATTTATGTTAATTTTAAGCCTGGAATGTGTTTTAAACGCGTTTTTTAATGCAATTTTTGCTAAATTTTCTAACCCTGCTTGGACTGCCGCCCAACCACGCACTTTCCCCAGGCACCAAGATAACCCAAAGGAATGTCGGAATGCCTGAAAGATTTGCCTAAAGATTGCCAGAATTCTTTGGAGGGGAAAGCTACTTTTTGAAAAATTTGCCTAAAGAGTGCCAAAATTCTTTGGATTGGAAGGGAAAATCATCTGAAAGAATTATCTGAATAGCTTACTGTCAGAATGACTTGTTTGAAAGAGAAAACTGCATCTGAAAGAATTGCACACCCAGTTTTCTTCAAATAAAGGTTTACTGACGTTTTCCTCTGCTGGCGGTCTAATTTTGTAAAAAATTTCCGAAAAATCTGTCTCTGCCTCTAAAACTGAGAGGATCTTCAAAATGATCAAACTGTAGCGACTGTCCGTCTGCGCTTGCTCGAGTCCGATAATCGGTCGACTCCTGACCCGATGGTAAAGAGAATAGAGAAGTTTATTTTATTATAGAGATTGAAAATGAGGGCACTTACTAATAATGCACTAACTAAAAAGGCTCTAGAGGAAAGCCGGTCAGGGAATGTACGAAGGCAAAAGAAAAGGCGGACTGGTCAGGGCAGAGGCGGGGATCAACCACAACAACCTCTACTTCAACCAGAAGCCTTGGGCCTATCAAATTAGCACGCTCTCCTGCTTACTGCCTCTTGTGGGCGCTAAAAGACCGACTGACCGCTAACCCAGACGGCCACCACTTAAATAGGTCCCAGCCGGACACTGGCGCTTGCCGATTAATAGTTACGGTAACGCGGTAATTACAATGACCTAGGCCGAACAGAACGAACGCTACAAAACTATCTAAAGTTTTATACACTCATTTTGAAGAATCGTCTTGTTTTTGTCTAATTTTTCCTCCCTACCTCCACCTTAAAGGGGGTGTACACACCCTACACCCCCTGGGAACGCCACTGGATAAGCTTCATTCTCACCGTCAATCGCATCACCCTTTCAAGATCTCGCTGTAAGACAACATTTACTGCATTTCGAGGAACGGCAAAGTAAATTTTCGTGTCATCAGCGTAAAAGATAAACTTTGTTGACAAACATTTATGTGAATATGGAAGAACAGGGGGCAGTAGTTGTTGTAGCAGGTGAAACCGTAAAATATCGACCGAACTCTAAATCACAAAGCTTTATGAATTACTTTCATATCCGGATCCGAACTTGCGCACATCCGAATCTGGTACTGCGCGCAAGGCATATAGAATGCTCAACTCACCGCTGCGATGTATGGTTGTTTTACTTTTCACAGAACAAGACAGGACAAGTTGCTTAAAGCAAGAAAACTTTACCACAATAACGACAAGTCGGACAGAGAGACACATTCAAGGATAGGCATGGTAAGGTTGTGGCTGAGCTTGCGGCACCGGAGGAGCGGGCTGATAGACCATCGGTTGTGGTGGAGGAGGCACCGGCTCGGCTGGAATCACGTGAACAACGTTGTGGCGTCGAGGTCGAACGTGGATACAGTAAACCAGCAAAACAATTATGATGGTGATGAACATGAGAGTGCCGATAACAATCAGCAGCCACCCCCACCAGCTGAAAACGGACGGTTAGAAAGCAGTTCAGAAACCAAAATATACATAGTAACCTACTAAATACCGCTTCGGTAATAGTAGCGACAGCACCAACGCCCGTAATACAGTCTACAGTAACCAGAGCACCACCTGCGACAGAGTTCCAAGAATGGATAACAGCGATACGTCGACACAGTCTTGAACAGAGCACCTGAAGAATTTCGGTGCTATTTATTGGATGATGCAACTACACAACTTACACCAGACCAGTAACAACAAAAAATACGCTCCACACATCACGCTGGCTCACCGGTAGTTTGTGTTTTGAAAAGCAAATAATAAAAATAATGATAAGTGCTCCGAAGCAGCAAACTATTTGCATGAACGTACACGCCTGTTTTCCTTTTTTACCATAAACATAGGGACCGGCAACGGCGGCCAATTTTGCGCGGCGCCGCGTGCCTAATTTTCTTCGCGCGTTTTCACCACATTGGTGTCGCGGGGGTCAAAACCATCTTTTTTTAAAAAATGCGGCTAGAAAAGTGCGTTCTTTTTTTATGGTTATTTGTTTTGATTATTTTAACATAACTATTCACCCAAATCGTCTTGGTATACGCTAAGCTGCGGTTGTTTTTGGCTAAAATAAGCGGAAAAACAGCGTCAGTGTAAAAAAAAGTTTATGATCTCAAAAGGTGCGCCCGACGGTATTAAAGAGGCATTGATCATCTTTCGTTTGAGCCATTTTTTTTCGGCATCGATGCAGCCAAAGATCCCGGAAATCAGATTGAAATTTTACATGGTTAAGCATAGGCAGAATCGGAATTTTTTCAGAAAACGAGAGTTTGCTCTTAAACAAAGAGCAAATAAAAAAGGTGCGCCCGCTTAAATTTTAGTTTAGGTGTTGCTCTTACTAAAATCACTCAGATTTGGCGTCCTAGGTTCGTAAAAGATCCCGGAAATTGGGTTAAAGTTGATGAGGTCGTTAAAATTAGAGGGTACTTAAAGTTGAAATGTGTAGAATCGGTGGTTGTGGTTGATGGTACCAAAATGCTGTAATATCGTTTTGTTGCGCAAATTAGTATTTTTGGTTAATATTGCATCGATTAGACTATAGTAGTCCTGATATTAACAGTAGTAACGTTTCAAGCAAATTAGGTAAGAATAGTAGGTTTTCAGCTTGGTAACCATATCTCCAGTTTACTCTTTTGTTACCACTTGGGCAACGGGCCCACAAATCGCCAGAGATTGACATAACATGCGGCCCTTAACACACTTCACTTACGTCTACTCTACTTATCAAGACAATACGCTGTGCTAACTGAATTGAATCAAGGTGAACAAAGAACAAAAACATTAACAAATGGAGGCTTTGGTCTTAGCACTCCGAATGCAGAGCGTGCGGTAGTCTACAAAGAGATCGGTTTCGCCATTTTCCCGCCGTAGTCGCAATTCTTTCCGCAAGTCAAAAGCTTTCTTAGCTTGCCACGGCGTCAGATCACAACCAATGTAGACAGATGCATACTGGGCCTTTGCAGACAGAGCCTTTCTTTTTCGTTGCATGATGGTCTGTTTAGTCACTTGGTCTTTCAATTCCACCACAACCTTACGATTCGTGTCTGTACCAAGAGTCCGAATATTCAAAATATTTAAGCAGTCAATAGACAGGTCAGAAAACAGATCGTTTATAAACGCAGCACAATCCATGTGTTTTCTTTTCAGTATAGTGCACATGTAGGCATGTTATCATGTTGATGTATTCCTCCACGCGGACAGCAGCCGCCGCGTCACGCTAAACACTATTTTACGCCGCGCCAGTATATGAAGCTCTGTTGTGTAACGAAACAATATATCGGGACAGACGGGAGGAGGCCCATTCCCCCCCCACCCGGCGCTGCCGCGGCCGGATTACGGTATGCGCTATCTCCTCTATGTTTGGTGTGAAAATATATTTTTCTTCCCCTCCGCTGAGGTTTTTGAGAGGTCAGAAATGATTTTATATTTAGAAAATGCGTCTCTAGGAGTTCTTTTATGTTTCTAAAACAGGCTCTCCGGAGCGTGCCTATACTGATGCGTCCATCTAGGGGTATTTTTATGTTTTTAAAACAGGGCCTCTGGAGCGTTCCTATACCGATGCGTCCCCTAGGGGGTATTTTTATGTTTTAAAACAGGGCCTCTGGAGCGTTCCTATACCGATGCGTCCCCTAGGGGTATTTTTATGTTTTAAAACAGGGCCTCTGGAGCGTTCCTACACCGATGCGTCCCCTAGGGGTATTTTTATGTTTTTAAAACAGGGCCTCTGGAGCGTTCCTATAACAATGCGTCCACTAGGGGTAATTTTATGTTTTTAAAACAGGGCCTCTGGAGCGTTCCTATACCGATGCGTCCCCTAGGGGGTATTTTTATGTTTTAAAACAGGGCCTCTGGAGCGTTCCTATACCGATGCGTCCCCTAGGGGTATTTTTATGTTTTAAAACAGGGCCTCTGGAGCGTTCCTACACCGATGCGTCCCATAGGGGTATTTTTATGTTTTTAAAACAGGGCCTCTGGAGCGTTCCTATAACAATGCGTCCACTAGGGGTAATTTTATGTTTTTAAAACAGGGTCTCTGGAGCGTTCCTATACCGATGCGTCCCCTAGGGGTGCTTTTATGTTTTTAAAACAGGCCCTCCGGAGCGTTCCTATACCGATGCGTCCACTAGGGGTATTTTTATGCTTTTAAAACAGGGCCTCTGGAGCGTTCCTATGCCGATGCGTCCCCTAGGGGTATTTTTGCGTTTTTAAAACAGGCCCTCCGGAGATTTCCTACACCGATGCGTCCCCTAGGGGTACTTTTATGTTTGGAAAACAGGCCCTCCAGAGCGTGCCTATACTGATGCGTCTCTAGGGGTACTTTTATATTTGGAAAATTGTCAGGCCCAGACCCAACCCAGGCCTCCAAAAGTCGGTGACGGTAAATACGTAAATGGGAACCGAAGTGGAGCTGCCGTTGCACCGTACCTGATAACAGCAAAGGGGAGGGATGTTTGCACTTGCAGGCAGGTATTCTGAAAATAATTGGCATACCGGGTATCGGTGTTTATAAAAATTGCAACTACTTGGAGATTAAAATTAATTAATTGGCTTAAAAGCTGTTCTGTTTTAGTGCTTTTACTACCACTTCTCTGTGAAGTTCGCGTTTAAACTTCGCGCGCTTTGTGTTGTTTCACATGCAACATTATTACAGTAACCCGCCGCGGCAGCGCCGGGTGGGGGGGGAATGGGCCGGGAATCGGGACAGACAGCGTCCGCGTGGAAAAGTGTGGATTTTTTTGTTGTTTGCCGATCGGGAGGAGAATGGAAGTGGATGGCGAATGTGGTTTAAGTGATGGTGTGGCGACGACAGAGGTGTGATGGTTCGCAAACGGAATACTATGTCCAATTCTGCAAATGAATCGACGTCGTCCACAGCCATTGTCGATTACAAGTCGTCAGTCAATGTGCATCACCTGCCCAAAAAGTCGAAATCCGACAGTTCTAACGGACGCTATCTGCTGGCCAATGGCATGACGCGTGTCCACAGGATTCTCACCCCTGAAGAGGTGGCCGCTGGCAGAAAGACGCGATGGATGGAGCTCGAAATTTCCGGTAATTCTTCTTTCTTTTCTCGTCCTTTTTTAAACACGCAATGAATGAATGCTTCAACTTCGGCGGCATTTTAAGCTTATTTTTAGCTAGATAGAGAGAGGGGAGATAGTTGAACGCAACCGGAGGGCGTGCAATCACTTTCGGGTAGGCCTAGAAAGGGGCTGATAATTTAAACGGCTTGCTTTCACTTGCCTTACTTTTTTAATTTTCATTCGATTTGGCTGCACTGTGTGAGCTTGAGTTTGTTGCATGTGACAGGTCGTACGCCGATGGGGAGGTAATTGGGGATGTCTGGCGCCTCTGCTGGAGGGGTTGGGTACTAAAAATGCGCTCAAAAATTTGGGCTCAAATACAGCTAAAAAGTGCTGTTTTACAGGCGATTTTAGCAATTTTAGTTTCAAATTCTAAAAAATTGTAAAAATTTGCTGCGACTGCAATCATGGGAACACCACTTTTGCGCAGTCAACACCAACTGGAAACAAAGGAACACCATTTTTGGACATACATGGCCCGCGGGGGTCCGAGGAGGTTTGCCCACCCCCAACTTGGGCTCGACCCCCCAAACGACCCCACCCAACATCTGAAGCCGACTTTTGTTCCTGACCCCACCCACCAAAAATCGCCGCGACCCCCCCCAAACCGACAGGCCCACCCCCAAATTTTCGGATTTTGACTATCCCGAACCCATTTTTCCGGCCCATGTATGCTTTTAGACAGTCACCACCAACTGAAATCATGGTAACATCACTTTTAGACCAGCGAACGAACACCCCTTTTAGATAGTCAACACAATTGGTGTTCGCTGGTGTAAAGCGGGTGTGTCCATGATTGCAGTTGGTGTTGACTGTCTAATAGGGGTGTTTGCTGGTCTAAAAGTGGTGTTCCCATGATTACAGTTGGTGTTCTTTTATCTAAAAGAGGTGTTCCCATGATTGCAGTTGGTGTTGGTTGACTGTCTAAAGGTTCGTTGGTCTAAAAGTGGTGTTCCCGTGTTTCTAGTCGGTGTTGACTGTCCGAAATAGCTGCTCGGTAGTGTCAAATGGGTGTTCGCACCTTTTGTACTGGTGTCGACTTAGTGTTGTTTACCAATATGAGATGTTCATGTCTGTGTCGATCGTGTGTATGGTTCGTTGTGTTACCGAATGAATATTGTGTCGAACATGTGTCGATGGGGAAACAATGAACACAAAAGTGGTGACCAGGTGTGGATCGTATGCTGTCCGAGTTTTGTTCGGTGGTGTTCATGAACGCAGATTTGGGAAACGTTTGGTCATACATGTAACTGGGGGTCTTCCTCCCACCCGACTTAGGCCAGACCCCTCGGATGGGACCCCCGAGACGATTTCGCCGACCCCCCCTCCGATTTTTCTGGCAAGTAAATTTTTGAGCACATTTTTGCAATTTTTTACAATTTCAGACAAAAAAATTGCCAAAATCGCCTGCAAAACAGCACTTTTTAGCTGTATTTCAGCCCAAATTAGCGATTTTTAGCAAAAAAATTGCGATTTTTTCGATTTTTGAGCGTTTTTTTAGTGCCAAGCCCCCTCCCAATATTTTGGCTCAGACCTCCTCTGGCCGGCGCCAGACCCCAACCCCCCTCGCCCTTCGGCGGATTACCTGTTACATGTATGCGTTTGGTGTGCATTTTTCTGTTTTGGTATCCACATTTTGTTTTTTTACGAACATTTTAGGGATTTCGAATGGGTTAAGTCTCGGTTTGCTCCTACCTTCGTTTCTAGGTAATTGTCTATGTAGTCGGCCAACATCATTCATGTCATGGTCATAAAAATTTCAATTCTATGGGATTATGATATTTGGCTAGATGTTTCTTTGCACAAAAAAGAACGAATTTTAAGTCTGTTTTCGACTATCTTGCTTCTTGGCTCGATATCGATCCCATACCCTCCACATTGTGACAATTTTTGTCTTTTTATTTTGAAACTTACGTTTTATAGTGAAAGATTACGTAAAAATAATCACCGAATTCCACGATGCCCTCCGTTTTTGTAGTTGAAACTCATTTTTCGGCAGTCAAATTTGTTCATGGTGCAAATCTTTTTTATTTTTTGTAATAGGAAACGTCGATTAAATGCTTAAAAGATGCACAAAATTCCTCTATTTCGTATTGTATAAGGATATCTACATATGGGTTAGGGTATGCAAACGAGCACTTTTGGACCTCTGAATGTCGAAAAATCAGTGTTTATTTGCGTCTGTTTATTTGCGTCAAATTATTGGCGTACCTTCATTCCGAACAATTTGAGATGTGCCACATAAAATTAACATTTTTTACCATGTCTGTTTTTCTATACCTACAGTATGTATATGCTTTTAGATGACTGTTTGTAAACTTTTTACATACTTCGTAAGTAGAAACCTACTCGAACTCTAACGTCATGTCCATTCTTGTTATTTGGATTATGTCTGAAAAGTCTGAAAGCAACGTTTTTGCTTAGCTGAAAAAATTCGCAAGCCCAAAATGTGTTCGATTTTTTAGCGATCGAGCGTGTAATTGCTGAAAATTGGTCCCGGTTTGCGTTACTGATTAAGCATAGTAAGTAAGTAAGCTAGAGAACTCTAATGTAGACAAGGTACCGTAGACGTAGAGTCGCTGCTGCTGGGTGATGGCGATACGATTTGGCTGTTAGATTGTGTAGTTGTCCCAAAGGGATCACTTAACTCTTGTCAGTCTGTTTCAGGCACGATACGAAACTTAAGTCCGAACTTGTGGAATCACAGTCATTTGACGGCGTTGTTTTTGAATGGAAATCAATTAACGCGTATCCCTCCACAGATCTCACAGCTCAGTAATTTGGTCGTGCTGGACTTGTCACACAACAAGCTCAGAAGTTTACCGGCTGAAATTGGTGACATGATCTCCCTATGTCATCTGTACCTGAATTATAACCAGCTCAGGGTGCTGCCCTACGAAATCGGAAAACTATTTAGACTTCAAACTCTCGGTGAGTCGCCTAGCTTTTTTCCGGTCTTCGTTAAGTGCTCAGATTAATTATTTTTCTTAAATTTCTGCTTGGTTTTTGTTTGAACTTGGTATAAAATTTGGCTTACGAATCGATTTGCATGAATTGTCTGTGATCGCATTCGGTCAAAAAATCGCGCAGCATTTTCTCCGGCCAAAATAGTGTTTTTGTCTGCCGGTTCGGTTCCCATTTACCTACTGGCCATCACCGGCTTTCGGCGGTCAGGGTTGAGCTTACGTCGACTACTTCCAGTCGCTTCGACCGGTTTCGCACCCACAAACAACGGCTCTCACGGATGCCGGGGCCGCCGTGACAGACGGGATAGCGTAAACTACCCGTGGCCAAGACGCGACTTAATTGCATTGCATTCTAAGCTTGCCTTAATTCTGATTGAGTTGGTGCAATTGCCATTTCTTCTTGGACGCTAAAATAGGTCTGGTTGACAATCAAGTATAAGTGTTTATATCCTGCTTCCATTCAATGACAGGACTTGTAGCAACTGTATAATTGAGAGTTCCTTGCAGGGTTGGGTAGCTGTTAAAAATAAACACGTGTTATTAACATGTTATTAACACAGGCCTTGTAAATAATTCTATTTAGTGAAAAAATTCTATTAAATCTGACACTAAATTGGGGAACATTTCGGAATTTTTTGGAGCTATTGAAGTCTTTATATGCAGAAAAACTCGGAACTTTAGCAAGGAAACTGTACTGAACTGTAGCCTAATTCAAGCTGCAAAGTCATTTCAATGTAATACAGTACCCACTATGACCAGTTATTTGAAGAAAACGTCTTATAAATTTTAGTGTAATGTACTGAATAGACTTAAACACTGACATTTTGTTTAATTTCTATCAATCATTAACACGTTTGGTCGTTTTTATGCTGTCTAGTGGTGTTTCAGGATTTTTAGCCTTCATGCCTTTTTAGGTAGGAATCGACTTTAAACCTGTTTCGTTAGTAAAAACGTCATCAGAGGCAGGGAGAAAGTGAAAAGGGAAGCTAGAAAAGAAAGTTATTCTGAGTATTTTGCCATACTTTTCTGCTTGACCATTTACCGCATTTTGGCCTTCTGGAATTTTTAACAGGATTCGTTCTAACGTTATTAACAGCGGTATTAACATGCGTGAATCTTAACTGTAAATTATACAACCCTGGTTCCATGACATATAATTCAATTTATTTCTATCATTTTCGATTACTTTACTTTCCGATTTAAACGAGTTGTGGCAAATTAAAAACCAAAACCATGTCTCAGGCGTACTTTTGTGAGCTCACTGACCGAAACAGCGCTCCTGGTGAAAACTGAGGTGTCTCGCGAAATAATGAAATCATAATAAATAAAACTCATTACGATTTTCTAAGAAAAGAACGCATGGTAATACAAGTTAATCGACTGAGGAGTCATAAAGGAACATCCCATCCCATACCGAGCATGCAAACAGGCAGCAAGGCACCTGAATGAAAGTAAAGTGGTGCTTTTAAGAACTGTTAGGTAATTATTAGTGTTCCGACGATATCAAAACTTGTCGATATTCGATATCGATATTTTCAGTTCAATATCGATCGATATCGATATTTATAGTTATGCAAGAAAATGTGAAAATTTGAAAGAGCAAACTGCTCTCGCTGCTTCAGTCAAGCACTGATGCAATCAGCCATCTGATATCAATTTAGTAGAGAATCCCAGAAAAGGTAGTAACCCTTCTGAACCCCTTCAATGAAAAGATTGACCCCTCAGGCCGATGCCCCACCCTCATTAGGCATAATGAGCTCAAACAGGATAGCGTATTTTAACTAATCTTAATGACAAATATGCCAAGAAATCCTTGATTTTAGTAAAAAGTCGGACTTTTTTGAAAATGTACCACCTCTCGGTCGAAATACCGAAACTAGTAGTTCATGTCTACTTCTGCCCTCCTGCTTCAAGTGTGCCTAGTGAGCAGATCTTCGGTGTTGCTGCAGACATTTAAGAACCATACAGTACATGGGCCGGAAAAATGGGTGGGGTAGTCAAAATACTAAAATTTGGGGGTGGGTATGCCGGTTTGGGGGTCGCGGCGATTTTGGTGGGTGGGTCAGGAACAAAACTCGGCTTCAGGTGGGTGGGTGGGGTCGTTTGGGGATCGAGTCCAAGTTCTGGCCGCTCCTCATGACTGGCTAGCTTTCTCAAATGCGGAGTTTAAGGTGTTGATCTGGCATCGGCGTGTAGCTTAGTGGTTAGAGCACTGGACCGGCAATCCAAAGGTGCTGGGTTCGATTCCCAGCTACGCCATTGCACATGCCTTACTTTTTCACCTTTCATTCAATTTGGAGGGTGGGCAAACCCCCCGGGCCCCCCCCCCCCGCGGCCCATGTATGCTAAGAACCAAAGCGTTGCTGTCAGAAAGCTGAGAATGGCGAGAAATTGATGTTTCTGAGAGCTATCATACCACTGTTAGGTTTTAACTACAGAATCGATTTCTGAGTTGTTCAGAAAAAACTGTTTTTTACTGTTCCAGAGAAATAAACTTGGTGTCAGTTTTGTTTTATTTCCTGAATTTCCACACAAAAATATCGAAAATATCGATGCGAAATATCGCGATATCGATGTCGATATCGATATTGGAAAAAGGGTCGATATATCGACTTTTCGATATCGATATCGATATATCGTCGGAACCCTAGTAATTATCATTTTTAGCGTCGTGACATTAAATTGAACTTGCTTTCTGCCAAGAAACAACAAAACGTCGAAAACTTCCGGTTCCGACACCTCTCAGCAACGGAATCGCTACTGCCGGCCGGAACCTGTAATTGCGATCGATCGCTAGATTCCTGGTCTGTCGATTACCGAACCGATCCATGAATTTTCGTTTGAGTTTTTCATATTCTTTTATAAACCTGAGATTGAGTAGACTAATCGCACACGCAAACGGTTGTTCACACTTTTTCTTTTCGGAAGCCAACGGTTTTTGCACTGCATAAGAAATATAAGAAAAATAATTGTGTTGAAAATGCTGCTATAAGGCTCTGCAATCTCGCGTCCGCTCGCAGGCGAAGTTTGCAAACTAAAAGACCTATGCCTAAAACAGATACAGTCAGCTCCGATTCCCATCAGTAAGTCTGTGCAAAAAATAAGCGACCTGGCGGATTTTTACGAATAACTTTTTATGTAGGCGTCGGAGCGACTTCGGCTTCAGGACCAAAATTGTAGACAAGGTCGAGCTCCGGCCTGGGTAAATCCTAATCTGCGCTACGTTTCCTCTGAACACTAATTTGCGCAACGTAAAAATGATATATTTCCCTAATTGCGATGAAAATGAGATGACTGCAGAGTTCGGATCTAGAGTCTCTAACGACTCCAATGGTGCTTTATGACGCTTCTAGGTCAGAGCGTTCCAGAGATATGGCCCGTCAAAATTTGCAAAAATCGCGAAAAATGGCCTTTTTTTGAAAATTTCACATAGAAGGGGAAACATAGGCAGACCGACGGATTTGGCTGAAACTTCCTGAATGGCGTATTCATGACCGCTGGAATCGATTCTGACACTTCCCGACCTTGAAAACCTCACCCTGATTGATACCGTAATTCGGCTTCCAATGAGGGGTGGTGCAGCTTCAAGAAAGACGGGTTTGTACTCTAACACAAAATTTCCAAATTTGCGTGTCGGAAGTAACAGTGTTGTGTAGACGTTCGCAAACGACTAAGAAGTGATTGCGGATGCTTATAATGGCATTGGACTGCTCAATCTCATATGACAGAGCTTGACCACCTCACTCACCACATCTGCCCATCTATCCCCCTTCTATGTGAACTTTTTAACAAAACGCCATTTTTCGCGATTTTTGAAAATTTTGACGGGCCATGTCTCTGGAACGCTTTGACCTATAAGTGTTATAAAAGGATCATTGGAGTCGCCAGAGTAGTGTTGTTAGGCTCTTTTTTTTTAAAAAAAAAGGCTTTTTTTTAAAAAAAAAAGCTTTTTTTTAAAAAAAAAGCTTTTTTTTTGAAGGCCCATTTCGAAAATTTTTTATTTTATTCACAGAATGGAAATTTTGGGGGAAAATCGCTGAATTTAGCCTCAGATATACATTAGAAGTGCAGTTCTATCAATTTCTTGCCTATTCTAAGCATAAAAATAGGTTTTAAAGGGCAGCAGCCACTCTGTGAGCAATGCTGCAGGTAGAATATCGACTCTCAGGCTGTAACACTATGTTTGAACCAAAGTATCAGCTTTTGCATTTAAAGTTGCCTCTGATGCATCCTTGCATCTCCTACAAGCTATATTTCATGCTAGGAAAAAATTTTGAAAAAAAAAATTTCGAAATGAAAAATTTTCATAAAAAAAGCTTTTTTTTGGCTTTCAAAAAAAATTTTTTTTTTACAACTCTACGCCAGAGGCTTTAGATTCGCACTCTGCAGTCATCTCATTTTCATCGCAATTTGAGGAAAAGCTCATTTTTTACGTTGCGCAAATTAGTGTTCAGAGCAAGCGTAGAGCAGATTAGGATTCACCCCAGGCCGGAGCTCGACCTTGTCTGCAACTTTGGTCCGAAACCCATGAAAAGTTATTCGCAATAAACCGCCAGGTTGCTTGTTTTTTTAACTGACTTTGGTATCTGCACATTATCCATCCAGTATGTTGGTGAGTGGTCTGGTGCAGCCCTCTGTTCAAGAACCTCAAATCCATACAGAAGCTTCTGATACAACAATGTATAGGACCACTTGACTTACTGGTCATAGAATTTTTTACAAATGTAAATTTTGGGAAGAAAGAAGGGTCATAGAATTAACGGAGGTCAATATCGCAACTAAGGTTGTTAGGATCTCTGAAAAATTCCCTTGATGTTACCTTATTGCTAAAATCAGATCATTGAATAGAATGTACTTTCTAGATAGTTGAAAAGAAAGGCTTGTTTAAGGTAACTGGATTCATTTCAAAATTGCATTTGCTTAATTGCAAGTAAAATCGATGGTTGTGGTAACCAAATGCCATCAGGCGGTTTCAGTAGAATTCGGTATCATATAGTTGCATTGGGTTTTATCAAAGTATCTTGCGGTCATCCCTATGGGTGTTTTACAGAGATTTTCTTGTTTTAGGGCTGCATGGCAATCCATTGTCGCCTGAGATCAGTAAGATTTACCACGAACACAATGGAACGCAGAAGCTGTTGCAGTTTCTACTGGATCATCTAGCCAGTGAGCGCTGCCTTTCTGTTCTGTATGGGAGTGCGGTGCGTGCATACTATTAGAGTTAAGAATGCGAATAGTGTAAGAGGATTTGGTGGAGGTCGATTGCATTTGAATAATACTCGAAGCCTGGCCCCAGTATTGGGGGCGGTGGAAGGAGGGTTTTGACCGTTTACGCGTTCGGTCGTTGTTCCACTGCCGCCGTCGTGTCGTCATTGTTGTTGTCGTTGTCTGAGTGGAACGACCAGGTCTTCCTGCTCGGCAAACGACATAATGCGACCAGCGCAACGTTTATCCTCTTTTTTGGCACGCCACTAATTCGATCTCAGCACGCAGGCAGGAAACAGCTGCCGCGCGCGCTCTTAGTATTTGTTAATAGCCCCCGGCCGGTTTACGATTTTGCAGTCTGAAAGTTTGGGGTTTACGAGACTGGTATTTGTCGCACGTAGAACGGACTGCTTTTCTCTTCCAAGAAGCAGTCGGAGACGCGGTGTCGACGGAGCAGAGCCGATCTCTGAGGTGTGAACTGCCTAACAACAAATGATTCAATTGTGTCAGACACAACTCGTTTGAGGCGTGTCGTCCGTCCAATCAGCGGCCAGGTGAACGGCACGCAACCAGTTTGACGTCGGCGGTTTCTCGTTTTGGTCGGCCTGAGTCACTGAACTGCTACAGGCGTCGGAGCGCGGCGGCGTGGCCAATTTTCTGTCTTTTCGGCTCTAATCACTCATCTCAGTTCTGCTGCTCCTTGGCCATTGTCTTTGGGGCGTGGCTGACTTGACAATGATCATTGGCTGCCAGTTACAGTCATCGCATCGCTGTTGACCGGGAGAGTAGGAGGAGGAGGCGGTTATTTGGAGCGTGTCAACCAAAGTCTTGTTCGTCCAAAACCGCTATTGTGCTGTTTGAGTGTCAATTGATGAGTCAAGTTGCGGTCGACTAAACGACGCAATTGTGTCACCGCTGCCAGCCGCCTGTGTGTGGGTTGTCGAGATGACCGCAGTCGCCTCCCATGGCCGATTGCTGCAGTAACAATGGCCATTGCTGGTCAGCTAACACCGCTGCTATTGCCGACACCGACGATCTGACCCGTTATTTGGGACCTTCTCTGATCAGCTCTTCCCAACCCTCCACCGGCAAGCGCTTCGTCCGTCGCGCCAAACGATGGGTGGCACTGCAAGAGAGAAAGAGCCAAACCACCAATGATCTCAAGTCAAACGAGTCGGTGGCTAGTGGAACCCTGGCCGATTCTGTTACTGGCACTCCTCTGATCTCTTACAGAGGCAGCGATTCGCAACTGCTGCAGCACACTGCTCATCAGCATGTCACTGCGCTGGCTTGCAATGGCTACTCCGCTGCGTCAGCCCAGAATGGCTGCTGCAAGGTCAATGCAGATTTGGCGTCTATGGGCATCGGTCTGATCGCAGTCAGCGGCGACAGTTATGCCCAGTTCTCTGTTGGAGGCGATTCGTGGAGTTGTGCGGATCCGCCTCACGCAACCGTCATTGCGCTGGGGGACGGTGGTAAAAAGCAGCGCAAGAAGAAGTCGAAGAAGTCACTGAACCGCGAACCAAGCGCCCACAACCTGCCAGTTATGGGCGACCTGTTGCTGCCGCCGGTTGCTTACCAGTACTTGCCGTTCGACACCTACAGTCAGGGCAGTTCGGTGATTTCCATTTCTGTGCCTCCCTTCGTGCCGGACGACGATTCGTCGAGACTCAGCGCTAGTCTGGAAGGCAGCGGCGGATCCAGTGCCAGCCTGGACGAGCTGTCTTCTGTGCTCAGCGACCTCAGCTGTTCCGAGTCACCGGTTAGCAGCCTGGATTGCGGCAAAGCAGACGACTGTTCGTCGGTGTGTTCGTGCGAGTGTGAGTTTTCCTTTCTAAACCCGTTGTGCGGCGCTGCACTAGTCTGTCTTTCGATTTCATTCAGGCTCGTTTCTGCGACTGGCCATTTGCGGTGCAGTGCGTGTTAAGTCGGCCATTTGGACCGGTCCGTTTTTTTTGTCCGGTCACTAGTGTCCATAATCTCATTGACAATGGACGCTGCTGGTCGTGGTCTAATTGTCGCAAATCAGTTGTGCCATCGTCGCCTCCAGTCATTTAACCCCGTCTCTCTGTCGTGTGTGACCCGTCCGGTCCGGTCGGTCCTTTTGTTAAACTTTTGCCTACGCACAAAAACCTCTCCTCGCATGATGACCATTGATCAGAGGCAGTGACACGACGGCACTAGTATTTATTGGGTGCCACTGATCATTACGGGCGGTCAAAGCAGACAGGACGTGCTTTCAAAGATAGGGTTTAGGTGGGTGACACAAAGAAAGCGTCTCGTGTCAACAAATGACGCGTCGCTGGCTGCGAGCGATGGGTGACAAAGGGGGCCAAGGGTCGCACTCTCGCTAATAGTCGTATCGATTCGCGGTTTTATTCCACTCAAAGGATGCCAACTTTGTTCCAGTTTGTATTGACGAGTTGATTGACCTTGGACCACTAATTTCTCTACTCCCTTGCCACCTCCTCAGACGCCGTAATATTAGGGGCAGTGCACCACGTTTTTTGTTTTCAGTAAACACTCATCCACCACCCGACAGACATTGGATAATGGCAAGACGAATCGACAGGGAAAGACCGACTGGTAACGTTTGAAATTAGTGGTTGCATTATTAGTGCGATGTGAAATTTTAGCGACCTTTACTGTGATGTGTTACAACGTGCTGTGTGATAAGTATGCCACGTCGAATCTCTACAGCTACTGTCCCTCCTGGGCCCTCAACTGGGAATACAGGAAATCTGCAATTCTAAAGGAAATCCGTCTGTACGAAGCCGATATTATTACTCTGCAGGTAGGTAAGGCGAATGTTTTGCTCTGCAAGTCCGACTGTCCGGTCGTGTTTCCATCTGACCTGCAATTTGTCTGAACGAGGGAGAGTGAAAATTTGTAAGAGCGGTGCCGTTGGCGATCGCAATCGCGCCTACATACAAACAATAGGTCTCCGCGTTTCGGTGTCGACCGTTTTAACGCTCACTTTCGCTCGGCCCGCCCATCCGCAACTGTGTCAGTGGCCGGGGGCGGTTTGTTTTAGATGAACGATCCATCTCTCTCTCAAATACAACAGTGTGAAAGGAATTCAACTAGATTTCACACAAATTTGGTGCCAAGGGTAACTTAGGTGCCTGCCAGTTTTGGGAAATATTCGTTGAAAGATAATAGCGTTTATTCAACAAAATGTTAAATCACTGATTTTTAATTTAAGAACTGTTATTTTACTTGGATTTTTATTTTTTTAGTATTTACTAAATTTACTGCAAATTCAGCAGCCCAACAAATTCATTTAATTTAATTTGTATCTTTTGTTTTACTACCAGGCAGCTCCAATTTCACTAAATTTTACTTATTTTATTACGATTTTACTAGTCATAACATTGAATTTTGCATTTTGTGAATAATTGCATACAAGATTTTGTGAATAATTGTTGGTCGAAATAGTTGCTAAATGTGATCAAAATACGAAGTTCTCTAGAAATTTAGAGACAAAAAATTTGTGAAATTTGACCGACAAAAATGGAATCACACATCTTTTATTGCAGAATTGATCGAGATTTTGGCTGAATTCCCCAAAAACTAAAAATAGTAGTAAAATTTCGATTTTACTATTGACGGAATTTGGTAATTTAGTTTTGTTTTTACTTTACTATTGGCTCTTACTTTTACTTTTTACCATTATTTCACTACTAGTAAAATACCACTAGTATTACTAATTTTAGTTTTACTCTACTATAGTAAAATAGCATGGCCCGCAGAAGAATCTCTTCAGCTAAGTGAAACTGATCTTCTAATAGAAAATTGAAATACAATTTAGCAACAAAATATGTTGCAAATAAAATGACATACACTATTGAATTGAGTTTCGCCCCTTCATCTGGACTCAATTCAATCAACTAAGAGCGGGGCTCATCAGAAGATAATCTTAGCTCACCTTTGTCAAGATTGCTGCGTACTACTGTATAAGCGCAAAATCATCGAACCACTCACTTTTAAGTAAAGGACAAAGCTGAAAATTGGTACTAAATTTGTGTAAAAGTCGATTGAATTCCTTTTCATATGTGGTGGCATGTTGCAAATAACCAAACGTGTAAAACTCAGCGTGGTACACCCTGTATAGGCACAAGTTTCTCTTGCAGGAAGTCGAAACGGAACAGTATCGCGCGTTGTTTCTGCCGGAGCTGGAAAACCTCGGCTATGCGGGTATCTTTTCTCCCAAGTCAAGGGCAAAAACAATGAGCGAAGACGAGCGCAAGTACGTCGACGGCTGCGCGATTTTCTGGAAAACTGACAAGTGAGAATGCAGTTAGAAAAGCGGGCTCTTAACAACGATCGGTCAAATTGGCTTCAGATTTGAACTGGAAAAGGAGCATCTGGTAGAGTTTACTCAGGTAGCCATTGCAAAGGCAGAGGGCAGTGAACACATGATCAATCGAGTGATGACTCGCGACAACATCGCCTTGTGTGCCGTTCTGAAGCTAAAAGAAAATATCTATAGCAACAGTACGTTCTTTCTTAGTTCTTTCCACGGGCTAAAGTCGTCATGTTTGCTCGTATGCGACAAGTTTCGTTCCCCTTTCTATAGAGAGAGGCTTTTGTGCTAACGTTCATTGGGGATATTTTCTCTGCAAACGTTTGTTTTTGTTGACAGCTCTAAAATGCCTTGATTTTGTTGTTTAATTTTATTCACACAACAAAGAAAATAATTTTAATTAGCTCAGGTAGACCTTTTTGTGTTAGTCAACCAAAATGATACTCTATGACCAAATTTCTCAGCTAGTGATTTTGTGAAATTTAAATATTAGTAAAATCATTCTCATTATTGCTTTTTTTACCAAGCTTTGTCACGGACGGTCCCTAACCTCCTTATAGTGACGCTTAATACCAGAATGTCTATCGATTTTAATTCAAAACACCGGGGAGCAACGCACGTTCTGAACTTAGCAACCTGTTGACTGTGTAGGTACGATTCAGCAGTGCTATCAGAGTGCGTGAGAGCGATTGCGTCCAGCTTAGATTCTGAGCGCACGGTCCCGGCGACTGTTAATCAAGTTTGGGGTTAGTAAAACGACGCTACAGTGTGAATGTTTCGGCGCAGGTTCTTCGATGTTGGCGCCGCCACCGCACGAGAATGTGGTAGGCAATCCGCTTGTGGTGTGTACGGCGCACATCCACTGGGACCCTGAGTTCTGCGACGTCAAGCTGGTGCAGACAATGATGTTGACGCACGAACTGAGCAAACTGCTGGAGGAGGTCGGCAGACAACACCGACTCAACAGTCAACATGTGCCCACCTTAATTTGTGGTGATCTGAACTCGCTGCCTAACTCAGGTCAGTTAGTCCTTCTACTTCCTAATAAATGAGGACATTTTGGCTTTATAACATGGAAGTTCCAGTTTTTTGTGAACGTTGTTTTTACATCGATGGGCTGCTGCTGATCTTGCGTACCTAGTGTTGTTAGGCTCTTTTTTTTAAAAAAAAAAGGCTTTTTTTTAAAAAAAAGCTTTGGATCAGGTGTAGCTGGGGGGAGAAAAATCAGGAACCGATCCTAAACAAAAACTAATGTGTTTAATGATCATAATAAATTATAAATTAACAATTTCTATCGATATATATCGATTATCGATAAGTTTTTTGGCAAAATTCCAAAATTTCAAAATCGTCCAAAACGGTCATGTCATATATCATTTGAAAGCCCTTCGCTTGGCGAGTCTAGTGATCACTAAATCACCATAGGGCACGCCCCGGGGGGCCTGTTTTGCCAAATATAAAAGTACCCCTAGAGACGCATAGGTATAGGAACGCTCAGGATGGCCTGTTTTCCAAATATAAAAATACCCCTAGGGGGCGCATCAGTATAGATACGCTCCGGATGGCCGGTTTTCCAAATATAAAAATACCCCCAGGGGAACGCATCAGTATAGGCACGCTCCGGAGGGCCTGTTTTACAAACATAAAAATACCCCTAGGGGACGCATCAGCATAGGGCACGCTGCGGGGGGCCTGTTTTAAAAACATAAAAATACCCCTAGGGGGACGCATCGGTATAGGGCACGCTTCGGAGGCCCAGTTTTCCAAATATAAAAACACCCCTAGAGACGCATCAGTACGGGGCACGCTCCGGAGGGCTTGTTTTCCAAATATAAAAATACCCCTAGGGGTACGCATCGGTATAGGGCACGTTCCGGAGTCGTATAGTCATAAGAAAGTTAATTAGTTAATGTATAGTCCATTTCTGACCTTCCCTGATTTTTCTCCCCCCAGCTACACCTAACCCACTTTTTTGGAGGCCCATTTCGAAAATTTTTTATTTTATTCACAGTATGGAAATTTTGGGGGAAAATCGCTGAATTTAGCCTCAGATATACATTAGAAGTGCAGTTCTATCAATTTCTTGCCTATTCTAAGCATAAAAATGGTAATATCGAATCGGCGCAAAGGTAATCGGCGCAAAGCGCAAAGCGCAAATTTACGGTACCAGCGCTAATGCGGGAAAATTTTACATGTGCGTTCAGTACCCCAATTTACATTGGAAGAAGCCCGTTCCCCCACCCGCCAACCACCCTGAGTTTATTAAAGCCTTGGTTTTAGCTTAGGCCTTGAACATTAAAGCCTTGAACTGGTTAGTAGTCTAACTTAGCTTCTTGTTTGGAAGGTAAAGCGAACGTAAAAATAGTACTGCTGGGCTGGGGAAGTACTGAGATAATATTATTATAATAATTATAATCTCACCAGCAATCTGAGAGCACAGAAACTGGTGCTGCAGCGGCGAACCACATTTCTTATTTGCGAATCTACATTGTAGAGAGTTATTTATTCTGTGTATTCTGTACGTTACGTTGTTCCTTACACGGGACCGGACGCTTTTAGACACGCCAGGCTTACCGCTTGAGAATCAAGGAAATCAAACATCGCTAGCAAACGATGTGCATACTTTAACTTCAAAACAATTTCCAAGGCGTATTCACAGTACATCGTTCGCTGTTCTGTTTTATTGGTCGTATAGTCTAGTCAATAGCGATCTGCGCGCCTGTCACTCTGAGTTCTCTCTTGGCTACGAATACGAATACCAAAATCAGCTGTGAAATTTGCAAACCATTTTTCATGTACGGCTCTGCCTTATTAATCCGGGCAATTTAGGACCGCCCGAATTTGCTATGATTAGACCGGGGACCGAGATTGTTAACTTTTACCATTATGAAAACCACACTTACATTGTTGCCGCAGTAGCTTTGTTAGGCATGCTAGTCACTGTCCCAGCATAATTATGATCGACGCCGACTTCGTCTTCAACGAACGGTACCGTTTCGTTCATCTTTATTTTAGTAGATTTTATCGGGGTAGGGTGTTAGTGGCCGTTTAGCGGCCCATTCCCATCCCTATCTGTTTGGTCTCAGTCTTGGTTGGGCATTTGTTTTCCGTTTATTTTGAATAAAAATTACTTACTTAAATTTCATTTACAAATGTTAAAAAGCCGTTCCTCTAGGACGGAAATGGGTGGAGCTACTGTATCTGAAGTTATTCTCGCCCATTTCCCGACGCTGATGTGGGCAACGAAACTTATGGATTCCAGAGTGGTATTAAACTTGAAATATTAACTTGAGTAATTAACAACAATTAATAGTAAATAATAATATAATTAACGTATTAACTTGAGTCCTTGAAGGTTATTACAGTGCATATTGCGAATGAGAAATGGTCCTGAGACAATCATCATTTATAGAACGACAAATTAAGAAAGGAGGGACGAGAGAATTTAAATTTCGCGGGCTACAGTATCTTAGATGTTCACGCAACCACTGAAAAATTTGCGCCACTTTGCGCTTTGCGCCGATTAACTTTGCGCCGATTCGATATTACCATAAAAATAGGTTTTGAAGGGCAGCAGCCACTCTGTGAGCAATGCTGCAGGTAGAATATCGACTCTCAGCCTGTAACACTATGTTTGAACCAAAGTATCAGCTTTTGCATTTAAAGTTGCTTCTGATGCATCCTTGCATCTCCTACAAGCTATATTTCATGCTAGGAAAAAATTTTGAAAAAAAAAATTTCGAAATGAAAAATTTTCATAAAAAAAGCTTTTTTTTGGCTTTCAAAAAAATTTTTTTTTACAACTCTATGCGTACCTTATGTTAACAAAATGTTATGTGGAGAAATCTACTTTTTTGAAAATGTCCTGATTTTTGTGCCTTGCTTTCCAAACAGTCTGGAATTTCTGCAATTGGGCTCCAATTTTGAACGTTACATATGGTACGCGCATACGTATATATGATAGGGATCTAACAATCGGATTTTTCATCGGCCTCCGGCTGTTTTGAAGTGTTTTTTACTACCGGACCCTCCCAGTAGTTTTGACTCTTTGACCCCCAGCTAGAGAACCGCTCCTAGTCGGAATAACTATGCTACTTTCCAATATACGCATGTAAAGAAGTACACTGAGTAACCGGTATTTCAAAAGTTTTAGACAAAACGCTCGAAATGGTCTAGAGAACCTTTTAAGTTTGATAGTTTTTCAGGTGTCTACGAGTTTTTGACCAAAGGCGTTATCTCGACGTCGCACTTGGACCTGAAAGGGTTCCGTCAGGAAAACTGTCTACAGCAACTCAGCTCCTCATTAGACGCCCATTCCTACTCTCATAAACTTAGGCTCGAGCCTGCCTACGACCCCAGCTTACTGCCTTTCACCAACTACACGTACGTTCAGTTTACAAGCCTTGCTTACCGCTAATTAAGCGACCGAAAAATGGCAGAGTGCTGGTTTCAGACTGGACTTCAAAGGCATAATCGACTACATATTTGGTTCGCAGAATCTGGTCAAGCTCGGCGTGCTAGGACCTGTGGACGTGGAGTGGTTCGCACAGAACAAGATTCTCGGCTGTCCGCACCCGCACATCCCCAGCGACCACATCCCGCTGATGGCTCAGTACGCGGTGGTGCCGCCGCAGCTGCTGGGGCGCTACTCCTACTCGGCGCTCTGAGCCCCTCACCCACCCCCACCCACTCAAACCAAATATTTTGTTCCGCCAATTCAGGGACTCGATTGAACCTTTTAATGTTGTCCAAACGTCTTTTGTACTAAGAGAAGGGAGAGTTGTATTGTAATAATATAATTATTTTGTCAAATTGACGCTGTACGTATGTTAGATGAAATTTATCGTCTCTCTGTCTATTGCTGTTTGCTGTCTGTCTGTCTATCTATCTGCGTGTATTGTATAGATAGTGGCGGATTTCTGAGCAACTGCCCTTTTCTGAAGCTGAACCGCCCATTCCGTGTTGTTCTGCGTGCGTTTGATGTTATTTCAGCTCGTCTGTGTACTCGTTGTTGCTTTCGCTGTCTGTTAGTCTGTCTGGCCTTCCATTTGCTGACTGTCTTCACAACTGGAAGCGTCAGGACGACCTCTGTTGGTGGTGGAGGTGGTGTCTGCGGTTTTGGTTGGTTGGTTGGTGTTAGAGCGTTACGATCATTCTTCTGTCCAAAACGGGCTCTCCCCCGCTGCCTTACGCATTCCACAGTGCTGCACAGGCTGCCCTGTCTCCGTTTCGACTGTTTCTTACTGCCCTCTGCTCTGCATTGTATTAGAGTTGTACAGAGGACACAATCTTGTGAAATTATCCTCGTTTTTTTGTTTTCTTACACAGCCTTAGCTGCCCAGAAGGTTAGATAATATTAAGTTTAGCTGTTTTTTTTGTGCATTTTTGATCTCGGCCGAATTGTAAACCTGCTTCACTGTGTCTTTTTTATGCGCTTTATGTCTGTAGCGTGCTCGTTGCTGTAATAGCAAGTACACTTTGTTGTCGCTCTTTATTGTTCAGCTGTTAGTAGATTGTCTGGTGTTGTACGTTTTTGAATGTTAGCTCGTGGCGTGCGCCACTTCAACTGTGATATGCGGTTCTGCTGTTAGCTAGTATTCGGCTGGTACTTTCACCGATGTTGTGTCCTTGGCAGTCGTACATGTTCGAGTTCAGGTCAGCACCGCAAGCCACTACCAGTTTTGGTCTGATGCGGTAACGGGGAGGCTTAAATCCAATGCTCTGCTGTGCTTCCGAGTGCAATGTTTACACGTTTCTACGCCCCTAAGTGTAGCTATCGGTCCTGTTTTGTCCTCGGAAGAATATCGTTTCGACATCTCCTAGCGTCTGTTTGTATACATAGCTTTTTGGTTTTTGTTTGGTTTTGTGTAAGTTGAGAAATACCAAATAAACCATGTCATTGAGCACAATGCTTTACTACATTCGGGTGCAAAATCGTGAAAAGAACTGACGACCGTATACAGTATGTCAAATACAAAAAGTATAGAACTTCTGTTAAAAGGGTTTCTGAGTGAGCTTAGTTGGTGTTCTTGAACGGCTCCGAAACAGCAGTGTGCAGCACGCAATTAGGACCCGCTTGGAAGAGAGTGGAACTTCGAGCCAGCCAAACCTCACAGCGGCTGCCGACTGTCACGAAACATCGAGCTGCCGTTTGCACCGAACTCTGACTGCCCACGTTGACGTTGGGATATCCCTGTACCAGCATTGGCTCCGTGGTGGCACAGACGTTCGGAAGCACTGGTTGGTGACTGAAATATGTGCATTGTTTTGTTTGTACGCACTTGCACACAGTCAGGGATTCCTCGTTCAGCTACTTTATCAGCCAAGGTCACTTTGCTGACCTGAACCGATGCCAAGTATGTTGAGGAAAATTTTGAAGAGATCTGGTGAGAAATTTTTAAAAAATAGCCTTTGAGAAAGCGTTTAAAACATTCTGAGTGTAAAATTTGCAGTAAGTTAACAGTGCTATTTATAGTACCTAAATGCTTAGTTCAATCGCCTTTCTTATCTTCGACGAATTCTTTTCCTAACTCGGCCGGAAAGGGTGTACACCACTCCCGCAGCCCTGGGTACGTACATGTACATGTAGGTACTGGTACATTCTGTATCGTTAGAAATGGCACAATTTGTATTTTAGAAAAGAACAGGGAAATTAATTACTGGTGTACTGCTTTAGAAAAGCGGGACACTAAGAAATTCTACTAACTTTTAGTTGATTAACAAAAAAACAGATTCCTAAATCTAATCATCGATCAACCTTCCACGGCTAGAATTTATGTAATTTCAGCCACACAAATTGGTACGTAAGTTGTCTGATGAAGACTAATCAGCGTTTTCGATCCCAAAATTTCAATTGTTAGCAGTAGGTTTTCGTACCAGAGTCGGCTCAGACCCAAATTCGCCCTCCCTCCATGGATGACCAACGTGGTGAACTAACTGACGGATGACTATTAATTGTACGTAGGAGAAAAGTGGTCACCTGAAAATCTTGCATTCAGAGCCGGCGACAAGCGTGCAGCACTCTCCAGTCACAACCAACGACTGGTCGCCGATAACCACCGCTGCCCCGGCGTCCATTTGCCGAACACAACACTTGCCCGGTATGTTGATCGATTTGGACGGAGAAATCGGCATCGAATCATTGGAGAAAGCTCGCAGCATGCTCGGAGGACTGGGAGACAGCGGGTAGACCGGAGTGCCTGGACGCGAATCGAGCAGCAAAGAGTTGGTGGACGGTGCCGGCGACATTAGGACTGCCTAAAGACTGTCTGCTGACTGACCTGATTAATGGCAGCGTTCGTTTCCTACCTGACCAACCGGCGTTACAGGTCGTGGAGGTGGTCCGAGTAGGTTGTAGTCCATGAACAGTTTCTGGTGCGGTCTGTCCTTACGTAGCAAAGCGTGCACTGTCAAGTTATTGGTCAAACCGGCCACGCCATGAGTGGTGAGAAAAGTGACAAAATGACACACCGGACACTGGATTTGACCCTGTCGTCCCAACGGAGCCAGACAGGTACCACAGAATGAGTGGCCGCAAGACAGAACCTGCCGGAATATTTCAAGTTACGGAGTAGATACAAATTTGTGTTCTGATTTTGGACAAAAATTAGTACCTTAACAGGCAGTCGGAAATCACCATAGCAAAGGGCGCAATCATACGGTAGGATCGGTTCCATCTTAAAACTATCCTGCAGAGGATATTTTGTCGAGAGAGTACGTACAGCCAATCAAACACCGACCAGCGGCTGGGGAAACACTGAGTGTGTGAGGTTTCAGAAACTTCTTGACCTTCTCAGTTAGGCATACAAAGGCTTGATAAAAGAAAATTTGCATATTTTGGTAGCATTCAGCTTTACTGTTTAACTCTCAAAATGAGGTCAAAATACGATTAGATCAGGCAAGCCACTTAAACGAACAGCTTCTTCGATCTCTTCTTTTGACAGAAGTCCGCTTTTCTCCAGACCTTTCAGAAGTTCATGTCTGGCACTGCCGACAAATTTGTGCTGAAGAAACGCAGGCAATCCGCTTTTGTTCGATCGAGTAAACAGCGGAACGCGAGTGGCCCCCAGAACCTACAACCGACTTAAAGTAGAAAACAGATTGAAACTGAAAACAGACTTCTTTTCCGAAATGTTCAGCGTCAAATATGTCTCTCTCCATTTGCTTGAATGCTGACTCGCTTATTTGCAACGTATAAAAATGACACAAAAAGTCGGGTGTTTGGTCGTGGATACTGTACAAGTATTGCAGATGTTTTTTGTCGACCTTTAGAGAAGCTTCCTCCAGCAGTTCGCGAGCCAACCCCTCTTCCCAGCTTTCGCCTGCGTCTACGAATCCACCGGGAAATCCGAGCATACCGTCAAAACGGACTTGCATCTGCAAACAACACTTTAAGGCGAAAAATAACCATTTTTGTACAGCTACATGTACGTTTTCTAACCAAACTTTTCAGAGGTTTAGATTTTGTGAACAGCTGAAGAACACGAAGAGAAGAACCACAACACAAGGTAAAAGTTAAACAAATTTCCGTTTTAACTTCGTGTTCTCTCTCTCAAAAAGTGTTTGGGTTATAGAAGCGGAGCGAACATCGACGTGTCTGTGTTCGTCAACGCAGATCAGAGTAATAGGCAAACCAGGGTTCGTGCGGCTTTTGTATAGCAAAATTCCCTGACCTTTCCCTGACTTTTCCATGACCAAAGTAAAAATTCCCTGACCAACCAGGGCGAGAAAACTGCAACCAATCTGAGAGAATTTTAAAAAATTGGCTTTGTAAAACGCATTTAAACGGTATTCAGAGGGTAAATTTCCGGTTTAAGTAGTAGTATATTAAGTCAGAAGACCGATATTCAATAGGGTGTTATGTGTTGCTGACAGGACCATTTGGCGGCGAGATGTTTCTGCTGCTATCAATTTTTTCCTGACCAGACACCAAATTCCCTGATTTTCCCCTGATTCCCTGACTTTTTTTAAATTCCCTGACTTTTCCATGACTCCCTGACTTTCCAGGTCCCGTACGAACCCTGCAAACACGGCTGGACAAAACGATCTAACAAAAAAGTAGTACAACAGCGCTACCCACCCTATACATGTACGTACACGATACTAAATCTCAGCGAACCAACAGTTACTTACTTACCAGCACCAAAGCTTTAGCCTTGTATCCACCAATCACCTTTAAGTCGGTCAAAGCGTAAACCATACAGTGGGCGGCATGCTTACGCACTTTCAAACAAGCAGCCTCAGAACGTTGAACCACTTTCATAACGTCGCTAGGAGACATGTCTCACCTGCCTACTACAAGCGATCAGATAGGCCGTGGCATTTACGCACACGTCAAAAGCTCCACGTGTGCCGAAACAAACGTTTCATCAGAAAGCCGTGTACTGTTTGCGAGAACGTTTAAACCAGTCATAAATTGTTTCCGTCAAACGGCAGTACGCCCACACACGAACTGACACCACAGTTACACTTTTTACGAGACGAACTTGAACCAACGGCGCTAGCTTCGCCGTAAGAATAGGACAGTTCCTCGCCGGCGCTAATGTTCCTCGAAGCGAACAGCGCTACTCTTGCCACTGCAGTAGTAAAACGAACAATAACCACCCGCAGATTTGGAGAACAACTATGATTGATAAATCTGCCCATTCCACCTTTTACCGTAGGATCGATAATAGTCGTCAAAATATCTGACGACGCACCTGAAAAAAACGTAGGTATGCCACTCTCCAAAACAGTAATTCCGAAATGAAATTGCACCTGTGATATGTTCGTTGACAACGAAAACGTAGTTGTGTAGATGAGCAGAACTTTCTCTCAGTGCCACGAGGCGTTTGGCCTCGTCTAAGCCAATCACTTCCCCGATATACTCAATCACAAATCTATTGGCCGGAATCGGTTCGGTAGTTCGAAGTGCACGCCCTTTATCATTTGTATCGAACAGCTGCAGCTTGAACTTGACGCCTAACTGGACAACTCTATTGCCACAACTCAACGAACAGCGGCAACCATCGCCACATTCGACAATCGGCTTTTCCGATTCTAATTGACAGCCGGAGGCGGAGTAATTGTCACTATAGGGGAGACAGGAACAGCCGGATTGGCTACTGCACATCTCAGAACAGGTACAACCAAGAAGCTCTTCGAAATCTTCAGGACGACACCCAACGCCCATTACGTTCTCTGTGAGAAACTCGAACGCCATGTCTACACCAGAAATGTACATATCACACTACGTAAGGTGCCGGTACCATATATCGTCGCCACTATGGTCAAACGAGCCAAGTAACAAAATGGAAAAAATGGAGTTAAGTGCGAAAAACTATAGCTAAAGCACCTAAAAACGTTTTGGCAAAGGAACGAAGTCGAAATTCGCTCTATGTCAGGAGATACAGCCATGTAATCAGAGGCATGTGCACGGACATCACCAGGTGATCTTGGTAAAATGAGCCAAGTGCTTTGTGCTTTTCCTGTTAGCTAACTTAATTTAACACAAGTGACACATGCATAATAGTTTGCACACCAAGTATGTACTTGTATTTTAGGTAAAAAATATTTAAACGATATTGAAGCAAATTCTTGAAAATGTAACAAATATTTAAAAGGCGATTTTCTCGATTTCGACTTTCTGTTACTTGGCTCGTTTTACCATAGTGGCGACGATATGGTACCCCCACGTTCGGCCACTGTGGTGGTAGAATGTGAAAGAAATGTGTATTTAATCCACTCGTCAAGTCTGTACATTAATTGTTTTGTTTGTTTTAACCGGTAAACTCGCTTCATTTTGGTGTCGAGACCTGGGACAGCTCAATTATAGAATCACTTCCCTGGAATCACTACCACTACCTTGGCATTGGTACCTATACCGATACCATATATAGTATCATTACGTTCAGATCTAGCACCATATACGGTAGTGCTGTGATGGTACCAGCACAATCCCCAAACGTGGACGTACCGTAAGTGTCAGACTTTACCAGTAAAGCATTTCTCGACATTTCCCCTGCCAAAAATCAGTAAACAGTACGTATAAGCTGGAACAATGGCCAGAACGCAACGGAACCAGAAAAGCGTTAAAAATTTATGCAGTCAGTCATCCAGAAATTTCCATGTCTTCAGACCGACTCATGTTATCGTCCTTTGGCTTGACATAAAGCTGCGCTTTGTTGCTGACCGCGTCCTTCCGCCCGTCGAAGTCTCGCCAGTTCGACCAGTACTGGGTTTGGTAGCGTCGCAGAAACAGTTCAAATAAGCTTATCTTCTCTGTAACAGTTGAACGAGTCGTTTGAAACAATTTCTTACAATTTTAAAATAAAATGCACTACCATTTGGTTTCACTAAAGAAACGCCGGACGAACGCGGCTTCTTAGCTGGAGGTTCGAATAGATTGGCTTCTTCCTTAATAGGGCGTGCCGAATCTGTGTCCCTCTCAACGACAGCACTAAATCACCATTGTAAATAATGCAACAGAGCCCGGTGAAGTACAGTCAGGCACTTAACGCCGTTTATAGTACTGGCACCATACAAAGTGCAGGTACCATTATATTCGTTCGTTTTCCCACGCTGGTGGTACTACTATATATGGTACCGGAAACCTTATAGTACCACCACAGTCCTCAAACGTGGGGGCACCATAATATTATTATGGTACCGGTACTTTCCGATTTGCGGGGGGCCGTACGGCCTACGATCAGAGTCGTGGTCCATTTCGCTACCCCCGTGATTCGTCATCTCGGACGTTGCCCTTCTTTCACTGCCAGCCACTCCTAGCCATGCTGCTGGGTACCGGTCACCAGGAGGGCGGCCGACGTGTTGTTGATGCTGACAGCTCCCGACGGCCGCCGGTGCCCTATATGCCAGAGGGCTCCCGGCATAGTTGGTTTCTCAGACAGCTTCTGACATCGTAGATCGCGCCATGCTTTGTGGAGCCGCTTCGGTGCAACGGCAAATCAAATCGGTTCCCATTTTACCTACTCGCTGTCACCAGCTTTCGGGTGGCCTGGGTGGAGCTTTGCGCCGACGACCAACTCTTTGCGGCAAGAAACTTGCCGCGCCGAGAGGATGAGCGCATGACGTCGAGCACAGTGGCCATGCGGCCTAAACCACTACACCAACTGTGTCGGCATATGGTACCGGAACCTTATATGGTACCACCACAGTCCTCAAACGTGGGGGCATCATGGAGCCACTACCCTAAGATGGTACCGGAACCTTATATGGTGCCAGTTAACATAAACGGCCTAAGCGTTAAGTGCCTGACTGAAGTAAATAAATACGTCTCAGAATCAGAAAGAGAGTCGACGGCAGGTTCCTCTCTGTGACTGCCGGTACACATCAGCAAACAGTTGAGCACACTCAGATGGTTACTACTGAGGTGGCTGTAGCAGCGCAAATAATTTTCCATCTCTTCAAAGGCAATCTTATACTGTTCCTCTCTAAAAACAAACAGGCTCAACTTGAGCTGCACAAAAATCCATCAGCCGACCTGCTTTTGATTCCCTTCAGTTTGGCGCACTGGGAGCCAGGAAGACAAAGCGGTTCGTTGGTTTGCTCCATCGAAATCAAGTTCAGAATAGCCTGTCGACACTGGGCTAGATCGGAGTCCGACATCGTGCTCTTTTTCACCAGAGACACAACCGGCTCAAACTTCTAAAGCACACATAATACAATACCTGACTGAACTACGACCAAAACCGAGTAAAAGAAGGCCCTATGCAAAATTAATTCAGTCGACTGACTTGAAGTTGTAAAATTTAAAGACCAAAAAAGCTTTTTCTTTTTCATTTCGAAAATTTTTTCCATGCGTGCATGTAGCTAGCTTCTAGCTTTTTTACACGGTTCGTGCCGCTCTGGCGACCCAAAATCCCCTGACATTCCACGACAAAAGCCAAAAAATCCCCTGACATTTTCAAAAATTTTCACACTAATGTGCGATATTTCCAGCCGAAAAACTGGTGCTAAGCATGTGCACTTTGCTAATGCACAACAAGGGTGAGAAAATTTGAAAATTAGCCTTCAAAAGCGCGTTTTCAAAAGGCATTGTGTGTGAACATAGAACTAAGTTTTTAGTAGCTTGAAGAGGTCCGGTTGGGCCGCTGCCAAACCAAGGCAACAAAATTTTGAAAAATTAGCCTTCTAAAACGTACTGAATTACATGCACTTTCATTACTCCTTCTACCACCATGTTGCATGTTTTTATTTAGTGACGCCCAAAATTTCCCCTATTACGACCCAAAATCCCCTGACTTTCCCCTGACCGGCACGAACGTTGTAGGCGAACGAAGCTTGTAGGCGATACAAGGATGCATCAGAAGCAACTTTCAATAAAAAAACTGATACTTTGGTTCTCAAACATAGTGTTACAGTCTGAGAGTGGATATTCTACCTGCAGCATTGCTGACAGAGTGACTGCTGCCCTTCAAACCCTTTTTAGGCTTAGAATAGGCATGAAATTGATAGAACTGCACTGCTAATCTATATCTGAGGCTAAATTCAGCGAGTTCCCCACAAAATTTCCATACTCCGAATAAAATAAAAAATTTTTCTAAATGAGCCTTCAAAAAAGCTTTAAAAAGTTTTTTTGAAAAAACCTAACAACAGTGACTACTATTAAAATTGGGGAAATCAAACCTGAGGAATGCTAAAGAGCACAGTGTCGCTAACTGTCATTGGCCAAAACCTGGTCAATTTGGTGAGGTGTCGTTTGGCTTTTTCCTTCGCCATTCCGGCACTCTGAGCGCTGCTCGATTCAGGCATAAGGGAACATTCGTGCATGAGCTCGCCAAAATTGGCTATCCGATAGTCTGTTACTCGACCGCCTGGACCTTCCGAAATTGACGGAGGCTCCTCCAACGGACCTGTCAACTACTACAGTCACGCACTTAACGCCAGTGGCGTATCCAGGGGGGGTGTAGGGTGTGTACACCCCCCTTTGCGGTGGAGGTAGGAAGAAAAAGTCTGTCAAAAAAATAAGAAACTAAGGAATTATGTATCAAAACTGTCTATTTTGTGTTCAGAATGCCTTTTAAACGCGTTTTTGAAGGCAAATTTTGCTAAATTTTCTTGCCCTGGTTGGGCAGAAAAGGCATTTCAAATTTTACACCCCCCTTTCCGAAATCCTGGATACGCCACTACTTAACGCCGTTTATGGCACCGACACCATGTATGTTGTCGGTACCATCATAGTACCACTACCATATGGTGCGCTCCTACCTCTTCAGGAATTGAAAATTCTACCCCCCTCAGCCGAAATGCTAGCCCATGTCTGAGTGGTACCATGGTACCGGTACCAATATGAAGGTAGGGGTACCATTATGGTGCCGGTACCATTATATGGTACCACCATAGTGGCCGAATGTGGGACTACCATATGGTGACGGTACCATATTATATGGTGCCACTAGCCTAGCTAGGTACCGGTAACATAAACGGCGTTAAGTGCCTGACTGCACTATGCATAGAGTAGGTACATCGTTAAAGGAGATCGAATGCTCATAAAATCACCAACTTTTGCCCAGCAGCAATCCGTGTATGTAAATTGCGCCTCCGTGACACATCAGAATGTGACTGATGCTCTTGCCGGAGAAGGCAGAGAAGGCCGGCATAGAGGCCTTTTTACCGGGAAGCTGAAAAAGGCGTTTTTTTAGTTTAAAAATATACCAGTCAGCACTCACTTCTAGCATGACACTGCGACCGCCCAGCAAAAAGGCAGTCAGACAGGCAGACGGTCTGCTATTAACAGAGGTGGGAGTGACTCTGTAAGCGCCGCTTGACATGGTCAGATAATCGGTCGGCACTCCGTTCTTAGAGCTGGGCGTGCACCAATTGAGAGACAGTGTAGAGTAGTCTTTGCCTGGCTGAGTTTTGCAACACTCTTCCAATACACCTTAAACACAGAAAGTCCGCGTCATTTCGTAAGAAGATCTACAGGCATGTCATGCTAATCCGGACCTCGTTAATATTCGCCTTCCGGACAAAATTTGGCCAGGTCCCAATTTTCCACCATGCTATATGACTGGTTAATCCGGCCGGACAACAGATTTTCGATCCCAACTTTGAATTTTGGCATGGTAAAGTAATTCATTAATCCGGATTTAGTTAACTGCATACATGTAACAGGGTGTCTGGGGGTTTGCCGCCCACCCGACTTAGGCTAGACCCTCCTGGATGGGACCCCCGAGACGATTTTCCCGACCCCCCCCTACGATTTTCCTTGCAAGTAATTTTTTGAGCAAATTTTTTACTATTTCGGACACAAAAATTTCCAAAACGGCCTACAAAACAGCACTTTTTAGCTGCATTTCAGCCCAAATTAGCGATTTTTGGCGATTTTTTTAAATTTTTGAGCGTTTTTTAGTGCCCAAGTAGAATGTGACTTTCTTGCCTTTTTTGGGTTATAATTAGCTAAATTAAGAATTTCGTCTTTTAATTAGGAGGTACTGCTACAGAATCTGATATACAACTAAAAAATACTTGGCATTTAGGACTTTGACCCGAAAAACAGTGTTTTAGCTTTGATTCGCTAATTCGGAGAAAATTGGCCGGTCCCAACTTGTTCGATTAACGAGACACGACTGTATTCTTAATGGAATAGGTGGGCGGGGCGACTCAGCCAAACGTTCAGTGAGGGACTCCGATACTCACAATGATTGACATTCAATCTTGGAAAAGGACAAAAAATTGCTGTCCGAAAAAATCGTCTGTGGTTGATTGCACATTCTGAGAGTTGCTCAGCCCGCTCTTAGATTTACTGCCGGATGTGAAAAACTTACGAGCTCTTGCAAGACAGCTGTGTGCTTCACGCAGGTGGAATAGTTCAACATCATAATTTTCTGAAACGCCTGAGTTGGCTTCTTCCTGAAAGCTACGTATCTTTCCTAACCAGTTCTAACAAACTTCCAGACATGTGAACTACTTTCATGGGAATTCCGGTGACAGTTGTGGAAACGAGATCCAAATGCCGAAGAGCTAACGAATGAATGCAGTGAACCAATGAATTTGCAGCCACCGAACGACATTCCGACCACAGGTTGTTGCATACCTTAACTACTACACAGTGGAATTACAAAATCGATGGCGATATAGTCATAGTTGTTTTGTTTAAGATTTTGCACTGGTTCTGTGAGTTTTATCTGAAACTGTGTTTTACTTTACTTCCAAAAATTGCGCGCTAAAATTTCTTCATATTTTACTCAGTAAGGTTAATCGGCTAAAAACCCACCTAGTGAAAAATTTTAAGCTCGAGCTGGTAGAAATCAGAGTCCAGTAAAAAGTTTGCAAAACTTAGTAACATAAAAGACCGACTTAGGCCAAAAAGTCGCGTTTATGATTGCAGCTGCAGCGACATAAATTTCAACAAATAGAGTACATTACTTTAGTTAACGGTCGGTCAGAAACGGTTGATCCACCGTTCGGGTAAGCATTCACCAAACAAATTTCCACCTCTTCCAATTCCAGATAACTGAAAAGAAAATCAAACTTTGAGAGCGAACGAACCAATAATTAGGACTCCAACTTTTCATCCAAGTTTTTCACGAGTTTGTTGCGGTCTTCGATTTGTTCCAAAACGTGGCTTTCAATCATTGACACTTCTTCATCGCTACAGAGATCAATAATTAGAAAACAGCCCCGCCCTTAAACCACCAACTTTTTCAAATGAGTCGTAATCACAATACGGCCTCTATTCCTGACCGATGCAGCTTTCCGTTTGAACGACTTCTGTTGTTCGGTCACTTCGGTCAAGGCCTCAATGGCCAAAGAAATGCCGTTGTTGATTATGCAAGCGTCAGGGTCACCCTCCCGGTCCGGACAACCCATCTTGGCGAAATTTTCCATAACCTAAAACATTACTGCTAAACTAATGGGCAAAAGTGCAATACAGTACCACTTCGCTGGTGAGCACTTTAATCCAGGAACCGGTGGTTATGAGAAACCTGCCAACGAAGTCACTGACAACAAAGCGAATCAGTCGCAGCTTGTCGGTGCCGGCAAAAATGTCGTTCGAGATTCTCAGATACTCGAGTGCAGCCTCTACACTGCATGTCCACATGGACTTGTCTTGGAATTCTGCACCGGTCGCTGCTTTTCTGCTTTTGCCACTTCCGTCAGACCCGACAGCCTGAATTAAGTGCCTTTTAGCTCGGTGCCAGTTTTCCTACAGCCGTTGCTTTGAATCGTTATGCCTCCTAGTCTCAAAATTTACTTTATCTAAACCAGGGAATCGGATGCAGATTTAGGTTGTCTGGCACTCTGGTGCAGGTAGCATTTTTAGCTTTGGCCCCATACATGTACCTAGTTGGGGAGAATGGGGAGATTTTCCCCAGGCCCGATTTTCGGAGAAAACTCCCCCCAGCCGGATTCTGGGGGGGGGATATTTTTAAAACCCTATTTTGGGTATCCAAACATGCAAACAGAGTTCCAAAAGCCCTGGTTAGGGTCACTGAAACCCTAAATAGGGTTCCGGAACCCTAATTTGATTTACTGAAAACCTAATTGGGTTTCTGAAACCCTAAATAGGGTCCCGGAACCTTAACTTGGGTTACTGAAACACTAAATAGGGTTCCGGAACCCTAATTTGGGTTAAGGTATTTTTGGGGTTAGGTGTAGCTGGGGGGGGAAAAATCAGGGAAGGTCAGAAATGGATTAGATATTAATTAATTAACTTTCTTATGACTATACGACTCCGGATCGTGCCTTATACTGATGCGTACCCCTAGGGGTATTTTTATATTTGGAAAACAGGCCCTCCGGAGCGTGCCCCATACTGATGCGTCTCTAGGGGTATTTTTATATTTGGAAAACAGGCCCTCCGGAGCGTGCCTATACTGATGCGTCCCCCTAGGGGTATTTTTATGTTTTTAAAACAGGCCCCCCGCAGCGTGCCCTATACTGATGCGTCCCCTAGGGGTATTTTTATGTTTTTAAAACAGGCCCTCCGGAGCGTGCCTATACTGATGCGTCCCCTAGGGGTATTTTTATATTTGGAAAACCGGCCATCCGGAGCGTACCTATACTGATGCGCCCCCTAGGGATATTTTTATATTTGGAAAACAGGCCATCCGGAGCATGCCTATACTGATGCGTCTCTAGGGGTACTTTTATATTTGGCAAAACAGGCCCCCGGGGCGTGCCCTATGCTGATTTAGTGATCGTTAGACTCGTCAGGCGAAGGGCTTTCAAATGATATATGACATGACCATTTTGGACGATTTTGAAATTTTGGAATTTTGCCAAAAAAAATTTTCGATAATCGATATTTATCGATGGAAATCGTTAATTTATAATTAATTATGATCATTAAACACATTAATTTCTGTTTGGGATCGGTTCCTGATTTTTCCCCCCCCCCCAGCTACACCTGATCCTATTTTTGCACTTCAGACAGGATTTTTACCTGATTTTTAGTCCTCAAAACCCTGTTTTGAGCCCAAAAAAGGTCGTTGAAACCCACTTTTGGACATCAAAAAAGGTCGCTTGAATCCCCCTTTGGAAATAGCCCTGAAACCCTATTTTGGATCAGAAAAATCCCCCCCAGCCGAAAACCCAGCTACATGTATGTTTGGCCCTCTGTTATAGAGCTAAATCGCACACCCGCTGTTTTGGAAAACGCATCGGAGGGCCTGTTTTCCAAAACTAAAATAACTCCTAGATATGCATCGGTATTGGCAACGCACCGGAGGGCCTGTTTTTCCAAATACAAAAGAACCCCTAGATACGCATCAATATAGAGTGCGTCGGCAAGACTTATTAGGTAATGTCGTTTTGGCCAGCCAGTGGGGGACCTGAATTGTTCACTTTACCGTTGCGCGTCTCTATTCTAGGATTATTTTTACTATTTTTACGGCTCTCACGGTTTTTTTAGGGACAACCACTGCTGCGCTGCCGCACTTTGCTTAAAAGGGACGAGCAAAGAAAGACGGTAAAGCTCACATTTCGACATACGGAAGCAAAGACAGGACCATGATCCAAGACGAACACAGTTTTGTGAGAGATCGGGAACATTGCTTTATTCTTCACGAACCAATTGTTCAACCACCAGAAAAGCAAAACGGTTCTGCGCCTCGCTCTTTCCTTTACTTATCCAACAGAACAAAAAAAACCAAACAAAACACAGACGAGACGACAACAAACAGGGCGGAGTTAACGGTAACTCTTGAACCGCACCGTACTTTAGCGCGGGAGGAGGCCCATTCCCCCCCACCCGGCGCTGCCGCGGCCGGATTACGGTATGCGCTATCTGCTCTATGTTTGGTGTGAAAATATATTTTTCTTCCCCTCCGCTGAGGTTTTTGAGAGGTTAGAAATGATTTTATATTTGGAAAATGCGCCTCTAGGAGTTCTTTTATGTTTCTAAAACAGGCTCTCCGGAGCGTGCCTATACTGATGCGTCCATCTAGGGGTATTTTTATGTTTTTAAAACAGGGCCTCTGGAGCGTTCCTATACCGATGCGTCCCCTAGGGGCGCTTTTATGTTTTTAAAACAGGCCCTCCAGAGCGTTCCTATACCGATGCGTCCCCTAGGGGTATTTTTATGTTTTTAAAACAGGCCCTCTGGAGATTTCCTACACCGATGCGTCCCCTAGGGGTACTTTTATGTTTGGAAAACAGGCCCTCCAGAGCGTGCCTATACTGATGCGTCTGTAGGGGTACTTTTATATTTGGAAAATTGTCAGGCCCAGACCCAACCCAGGCCTCCAAAAGTCGGTGACGGTAAATACGTAAATGGGAACCGAACTGGAGCTGCCTTTGCACCATACCTAATAACAGCAAAGGGGAGGGATGTTTGCACTTGCAGGCAGGTATTCTGAAAATAATTGGCATACCGGGTATCGGTATTTATAAAAATTGCAACCACTTGGAGATTTAAGCTGTTCTGTTTTAGTGCTTTTACTACCACTTCTCTGCGAAGTCGTTTAAACTTCGCGCGCTTTGTGTTGTTTCACATGTAGCAATATTACAGTAACCCGCCGCGGCAGCGCCTGGTGGGGGGAATGGGCCGGGAATCCTTTAGCGCACGGGACGGGGGGACCAATCACTGCCGCTTGTTTGCTGAACCGCGCCGCAGCGTGCGGCGGAAACTTTAAACCATCCCGCTGCCAGGGTTGGCTGCCAGGCCAGGTTAGGAGTATTCCTCCTAGATATGATATAGGAGTTTTTGATTTGAGATTGGAGGAAAATTTTGAGATTGTAGTTAGCAGGTTTTTCTGGGAGTTTTTAAAATCTGGGTCGGAGTTTTTGATTTTTAGGATTTTTCTAGGAGTTTTCTGGGATTTTTTAGGATTTTTATTTCTTGTCTCTCCATCTACCTGATTTTTAGACAAAGTACGTTTTTGGCAACCTTAGATATGTTGTGTGAATTGATCAGATGATCTGTGCTCCACTTTTGTATATTTTGTCCTTATCTAATTGTGTCAGGTTGGCTTTGCGGTCTTCTTTGTACATACAGTACATTATAGGTTCAGCTAACAAGTATTCGAGATAGAAATGATTAACTTGGCTAACACAGTAAAACGTAAAATGATGATTCAGTTAGCCTTACACCTGTAATACCTATTAGCACTGTTTTCCCTGCAGTTATATGAGATTTGACGGAGAGGAATGAAAAAATCCTATCTCAGGCTAATGACAGTTTTTTAGCTTTTGTCGCAAATGTTTACTTTATTTCTGCTCTAGCATTGATTCAGATTGATTGATATACAGGGTGTCTCAAAAAAAATGATCACATTTCTTTTTACTGCCATTTCCGCAAATTTTTACCAAATAGGCTGAAATTTGGACCATAGGTGCCAAAACTCGTGCAATTTTATGTGTTAAAGTTTGGTGCACTAGGCTTGACTCATTCCCGAGAAATTTCAAAAAAAGTGAAATTTGTTAAATCAATAGTGAAAGCCGGTCACCGAAAAAATGATCACATTTCTTTTCACTGCCATTTCCGCAAATTTTGACCAAATAGGCTGAAATGTGGACCATAGGTGCCGAAACTCGGGCAATTTTATGTGTTAAAATTTGGTGCACTAGGCTTGACCAATTCTCGAGAAATTTCAAAAAAGTGAAATTTGGTAATTTCAATACCAAAAGCCGGTCACCGAAAAAACGTTACATTACATTATCGCCTAAAGTCTAACGATAGCGTTGGAGTTCATGCGTCAACTTTTTACACACGAATTACCCTGAACTTCTGCGTTTACACTCCAAATTTCATCCAATTCCGTCAAAAATTAGAAAAGATATAGGAAAAGGAAATGTTTCCATTTTTCGGTGACCGCCTTTCACTATTGAAATTATCAAATTTCACTTTTTTTGAAATTTCTCGGGAATGAGTCAAGCCTAGTGCACCAAACTTTAACACATAAAATTGCACGAGTTTTGGCAGCTATGGTCCAAATTTCAGCCTATTTGGTCAAAATTTGCGGAAATGGCAGTAAAAAGAAATGTGATCATTTTTTTGAGACACCCTGTAGAACGATTTTAAAGCATTTTCAAAGCTTTTTGTACTTTAATTTGGTACTAAACTGGAGTGACGTATTCAAGAGGGTTTTGATTGGGTGTGTACAGGTGTTTGCGGAGGAGGTAGGAAAAAACCTGTAAAAAATAAGAGAAACGAATTAATTACGTAATTTATGATCAAAATGCCTTTTAAATGCGCTTTTGAAGGCTAATTTTCGAAATTTTCTTACACTGGCGACTTTCATTTTAAGGCTAATTTTCAAAATTTTCATCCTCTGCAAAATCCTGGATACGTCACTGGTAAACTGTCTGGCTCACCAAACTCTACTGAAAAAATTTGTCTGCAAATTTTAAGTGCTTTAAAATTTAGGAGTTTTTCCTAGGATTTTTAAAAATTTTTAGGAGTTTTTTCAGGGTATTTCTAGGAGTGAACTGTCTCTGAAACCTGGCAACCCTGCGACTGCCTTGCCGCTGCCCTCACTGCCGCGCTGTTTTTGCTCGCTGTAGCTCGCCTGTGCTGCACCTTTCTTTGTTCTCTTTCTGCTCACTTCATCGTTAGCGTATTACGATTGTTTCTGTTCCTTGGTGCAGTTGTGCAAGACTTGCACTTCCCTATGCAGTGCAGCAGTTTGCGTGTCATCACAGCAAGAAAAACAAAATTTACTCGGGGTGCTATCAGAAGGTTGGATAATCACTGTTTTGAATTTGAGAGCGAATATTTCAGGAACTAAGCAGTGAATCTCAATAAAATTGCACCAATCTTTGAAGAATTTATCAATCTTTCATTTAAAAAGGATTCATTCAAATCGGTTGATATTTGCGGTTGCTACAGCGAAGCAGCTGCTGGGTTGTTGTTTTTTGGCGGAGCCTGTACTTGTAAGAAATTTGCACGTGTAGATAGATGCGTTGCGCTTTTGAATAGATAGCTGCTGTCAGAATATAGGCTGCACTTAACTAAATAATACATAAGAGAAAAGCACGTCATACAAGCAAGCAATACTTCCACAGGGATAACAGGTCCCAGTGTGCTCAATTTTAAGCTGACTTACCTATCTTGTTCAGTTTGTGCAGTTGGCTTCCCAGAGCGATGGTTCCAGCAAACAATACCCACAGCAATGATTTTCAGCTAATACTGTTTAATGTAGAGCATGCATTTTTCCACTCCAAACAGTCATGGGAAATGTTGTGGAGCTCAGTTTTGCTCTTCTCCGCTCTCGCACGAGTGATCAGCAATGGCACAGTGACTGCTGCCATCTTGAGACAGAAAGCCCTGCGTCAGTCAAAGCACTTCCTTCTGCTCGGGCTTCTGGCTCTGTTTGACTTGCTGGAAGGTATCCACATGAGCACGGGATTCGCTTTTTACTATGAAAACAACCGTACCCGTTGGTCCTGTCTGTTCACCGTTAAGAGCCTAACTTTTCTAACAGGAGGGCATGGCTCTTTCTTGATGCTTCTGCTTGTCAGTCTTGACCGATTGCTGGGTGTCTGCAGGCCTTTCTGGTATTTCAAGCAGGGGATCGACTATACCTACAAGATGATCGGTGTGCTTTTACTGCTCTGTTGCGTGTCGGCCAGCATTCAACTCTACTACCCGTTCACAGCTCCACATCAAACAGCTCCTTACTGTCTGCTGACCAACACTTTTCTGCTGGCTTTTGAAATGCATGCTCTTCTCTGTCAGTTTTACATGACAGCCAGTATAGTTGTCTATGGCTTGGTTGTAGTTGTGTACAGACAGAAACTTCTAAGTAGACTGGCCGAGGTCGGTGCCAAGGAGCTAGGAGGAGGGCATCAACAATCGGTAGAATGGCAGATTTACAGAAAGCAACTGCGATCTGTCACAGTTACTATGGGAATATCGGCGCTGATTACGTTCTGTTTGGCTGTATTGCCTATTAGTCTGTGGCACCTGCTGCGAAAGTTTTTTCCAAAGCTGCAAGTGTATGGCTGGATTCTGATGGCGCCGTGGAATTGGAGTGCTGTTGCCAACGTATTTCTCTATATCAGACGACTGCGCGAAGTTAGAAAGGCTTTGGTAGCGCTGTTGGTCTGTCAGAAGCTGCCGGAAAATTTGAACGACTGGTTTATCAAGAAACCAATTGTCAAGAAAGCTTGGGGTGTACAGACTCCTGGGAAATAAGTAGACTGTAGATTGTACGACATACTGTAGCTATTGCATTTTATCAAAGGACAATTTGCACTCGATGGAAACTTCAAAAAACTAACGAAAACTTCAAATTGAGGGCTTTAGTAGAAGTTTTAGTGTATTGTAAAATAGCAATGTATGCAAAATTTCTGCGAATTTCTTACGATTTATTTCTCTATTGTCTGTAGACTGGTCTGTCTGGGTACAGTTATGTTGTATGTAGTAATGTTTTTGTTGTTCTGCATCATCAGTCTCACTCTCATGTCGCTGGGTTGTTGTTGGAAGTCGAGATCAAGGTCGCCGCCGCCCCTAGGCAAGAGCGGAACCCCTCGCAAATCGATGATAAGCAGCAGTTCTCTCTGGAGTCAGTCAGCCACCCAATCAACCTATCCCAGCAACGAGTCGGAGACCGGCAGAATGTCCTGCAAAGACACGTCCGAACCTAACAAGGCCAAGACCAGAAAGATGTCCAAAGCAAAAACACCGTTTGGCCAGTCTCCTACCCAGCATGATCTCTCTGAATCTGAAAGAAAACACACGCAGACACTTACGCGTAATGACCCCACCACCAACTACACTTCCACCTTCCTCTATGACTCAGCTGCCCCAGATACACAAGATTCTGTCTCCTTAAAACGTTGACTTTAGTTTCTTTCTTATCACACCCGTTCATTGGTTTGGTACCATAGATATTACTTGTTTGTTTGCTTTTGCGGCCAATAAATAAATAATAAATACAATACCAAGGAATCTATCGCAAGCCCTGCGACATTTAAATCGTTTACGATTTTCGACGCGAATTTATTTAGTAGATACGGTAGCATGGCAATTTTCGGACCGACTGGGATGCAAGTAAAAGCTAACTGACGCGACAACGACAACGATGACGTCTGGTGAATCATATAAGACCACTTGCCCCTTGGTAGGGCGACTGAACTGATCAACTTAAGTCTAACCATAGGTTGGAAGCAAAGCTGATTGATTGATTGATTGATTGATTGTAGGGGCGGGATAAGAATACCCCAAGCGTTAGGCCGGCCATGGGCCCATCAAGCAAACCCCATAGGGGCTGTGCAAAAATGACGTCATCGATTTTTGGCCATTTTTCCATTGCGCCACTTCTTTTCTATTCTCTTTCCTTGTCACCGACCGTCTCTTTGAACCGCGTTCTTAATTTTCAACAGATCAAGCTTGACATTATCAAATGATTCGGCAAAAATGCACCCACATGCCAAATGACACTCTCAGAAAATTTGCCTCACAGATCCGAAAATTTTTCGTAAAAGTCATTCAACAGACCTCAAACTACTTAAAAATTCGTGACAGGTCATAAAAATCGAGGCCTAGATACAGAGACATGGATGATATCAGTCATGATTTGTGTGACATGTGTGACTTATGGGAAATTATAAACTTATTGACCATATGACGCATTTCATTATTTGAATGGCAAGTGACAGCTGGTGATATAGAAAATTTTATTGTGAGTGATAACTCAACAAAATGAGCTTCACACGCAGGTCCGAAATATTTTCATGAATCATTTGAATGAGCATGATATACTGGAAATCGGTGTGTTGTAAGGAGTTAAGCATCGCTTTTGCTCTTTTAAAAAAGTCGCTTATCTTGTGATACTGTTCTGATCTGATTATGTACCCTCCATGCTGAACTTTAGCGTTTTACTTGACAATCAGGCAACTAACTACGTAAGCTCTGTCTGTGCAGTCCAAAAACAGTTAGCCATGCTGAGTGAGAAAATAACTCACAGCTGAGATAAGGCATGCAAGATTGAATAGAAAGCTCAGTTCTGGACCTCCAGAGCTCATACCAACTCTATGTAAGTGGTTATAACAGAGCAACGAATCATGTGATTTCTTATGATTCCAACTGATTGGCACAGACTGTCCGGCCAACAGTTTGTCAAGCGCGATCATATTCTTAACAGTGACAAACATTCGCTTTTTACACGCATCGTAGCTGGATTTTTCCGTGTCCACAGTCACAAATCGGTCACCCAACTTGAATGAGGCCCAGTCAGGCTGGTTTTCGTAGCCAATCAGCTCAATTATATCCAAGGCAGGTATTGTGACGCTCTAAATCGCTCTGATGTGTCTGAACATACATAAAATACACGCTTATGGTGGGTGAGTAGCCGGTCAATCGGCCCTGCCTACCTCCTTCTGTCCGGCCAAGTGATTGGTTGGACTGTGTTTGTTTTTAACAACCTTATCTTCGTGTTGATAATGTTAATGTTAATGTTAAAATGCTGTGTTAGTCAGTCGACCGTCTCTTTCTCTGTGTTGTGTTGTATAGTGTGCGGTCAGACTGTTTAGTGCGTGTGCGCGATACTAGTTTGTTGTTCTGGTGTTGGTTTACTGCAAGAGTAAACAAACTGTTGCTGCTCCACAACTGCACCGCAGACAGCCGGTAGGACAGAGTTGGTAATCGGAAGTGCAACAACAACGCCCGAAACACAACAGTGGCGACTTTGGTTTGGATTCGAGCCACATGCGCCAGCCACCACCAAGTGCTCAAGTGGACACTTGCGTGCAGACGTTACCGACTGAAACTGCAGACATCGCCGTCGTATCGGTGTGGACCAGGGTCGCACGTGCTGTACCAGAGTGATCCATCGAGACTGACAGACAACAGCGCTACCTACTAAGATGACACAGCCGGGAACCAGCAAACTCTACCTGCCAGCACCAGACCGTTACTGGGCACATACAGGGGAGCAACCGGTGCTGTCATGGCCATTGTGGGAGCGCCTGTTTGGCTCATTCGTTGCTGGTGTGGACGCAACTAGACCTGCAGAGGGCAAGCTCATAGACAAGGAGAAGAAGGAGTTCCTGATCTCATGCATTGGAGCTGCGGCATTGTCACAGTTGGCGAGCCAGAAAGAGTTCGGCAATGAGGCTACCTCCTATACAGATCTGCTAGCGGCTGCCAGACGTGTATTTCATTGCCCCACCAATGCAGTCAGAGCTCACTTCGATTTTCTGCAGAGGTCGCAACACTCTGGTGAACCAATCGCTGACTATCTGAGGGAGCTACGCTGATCCAGAAGTGCAGTTTCCCAGTCACAGAAGGTGTCATCACAGAGGCGGACCTGCCAGAATACCTGCTGGCCATACAGTTGGTCAAGGGAATGAGCTGCCGCGAGACACAGGAGAAGTTGCTGGCTGAGAGACAAGTCAACCTAGACAGATTTGCCGACATCGCACAAGCAGATGAGACGGCGCGCCAGGATGCTGCCAAACTGACGGGAGGTCTACCTGGGCAGAGCGGAGCGGCCACTCGGGACTGGAATCAACGCAGAGGACTGAAGGGGCAGAGAGGAGGCCAGGAGCGCCGTTCCCAGCCCGCCATCCCTGTAAGCAATTTCGAGTCCAACACAGAGAAGTCAGACGCAGAAGAAGTCTGCACAGCCTGTGGCAGATATGGTCACAGAGAGAACGCCAGATCGTGCAGAGCGAAGGGACGAGAGTGCCGCAACTGCAAGAGAGTTGGTCACTTCGCTAAGATGTGCAGATCAGGGTCAACCAGTTACAAGAATCGAGCAATTCGAGTTGGGGTAGCAGCCAGTGGAGAGCGCACTGCCAATCGATGTCTACAACAGTCAGTATGCCGCCAAGTGCTGATCAAGTCACGCAAGGACCGCAAGGGTCAAGTGGTACCGATGTTGGTAGACACAGGCTCAGATATAACTGGTATCACGGAGTCAGAGTGGCGCAGGAGCTTCAGAACGACTGCGGTCAAGCCAGCCAAGCGACTCGTGAACTTTGACAATTCACAACTTGCCACCGCCGGACAATTCAGGGCACAGTTATCGTTACAAGGACGATCAGTGACAATGCCAGTTTACGTGTTCGCAGATTCGTGCAAGAACACACTGGGCATGGATGTGCTGCGTGCACTGGGAGGAGTGCGTATTGATGTGGATTCAAATGGCACCGTGATCCAGAAGGGCCCCAGATGCGCAACTGTGCAGAATTTGGTTTACTGGACGTAGTAAACTTTACTTACTTTACTAGGACACTGAACCGAGGGCAACTAGTCAAGTGCAGCCACAACAACAGAAGTGCCGCAGAGCTCAAAACTCCCACCAGTCATGCCCCAAAGAGAAGGAAGGGAAGGGAGATTTGGAGAAAGCAAGTGGGACTGCCGCAGACAGTGAGAAACCGCGCAAAGATGACACCAACTCGGGCAGAAGGAAGCCGCCCTGGCAGCAAGTCTACCGCAAAGGACAGCGCGTTCGTGTCAGCAAAAGCCATGCTCAAAAGCGACAGTCGCCCTGGTCCAAGAAGTGCTACACAGTGATGGCAGTGCTGGGAAGTTTCAAGTACAGACTCTCAGACGGTCAACTGTGGAACGCCAGGAAGATGCAGGCAGCCCGGCATGACCTTCTAAAAAGGAAAGAGGTGGTTGATGTGTCTGAACATACATAAAATGCTGTGTTAGTCAGTCGACCGTCTCTTTCTCTGTGTTGTGTTGTATAGTGTGCGGTCAGACTGTTTAGTGCGTGTGCGCGATACTAGTTTGTTGTTCTGGTGTTGGTTTACTGCAAGAGTAAACAAACTGTTGCTGCTCCACAACTGCACCGCAGACAGCCGGTAGGACAGAGTTGGTAATCGGAAGTGCAACAACAACGCCCGAAACACAACACGCTCATTAAACTAATTTATCTATTCAGACTCTGCTCACTTGAGCTGCAGCGTTGGTGATTGAAGTAAGGTTGACAACAGCTTTAGAGTCGGACTGTTCAAAAGAAATCAAAAAGTGATAGTAATATTTTTTGTCTTCTGTGTTCTTCTCCAACAGTGTCTCGCCATCATCCCAGTACATAAACCCTTTAGCTTTTTTCGACTCATCTGCAAATCAAGCAATAAGCAAAAATCTACAAATATATCTTACTTACCAAGAGCAATCAGCATTTCCAGAGGGTTCGTGCGTGCAGCATTTGTATTGATGGCAGGTGCTTGTCTGGGCAGTATGGCGCCTCCTCTCACATGCACTGGAATCAAACTGGTCCAAGGGGCAGGCATGTTCCTCCAGCCCGTGGGGGACACCTGCAGACCATAGTTGTGCTCATATAAACTGTACCAGATTCCTGCAGGATAGTAGGCTCTCACGGTGTTGGCACCCTAAAAAATAAACAGAACCCATCAGAGGGAAGTGAGCCAGGTCGCATTCTGAAAAGACTGCTCAATTGCTTGACCCAGCATTCTTTTCTTACAGAAGTTTTCCACCGAACTAATGAGTAGCAGAACGATTATTCACCTGTGTCAAGACAGGAGAAATGAGAAGTGCCTCTCCCCAGAGAAACTGTTGATCTATGTCAATGGCCTCAGTGTCATGCGGATAGTGGAAGAAAAGCGGTCGAGCGACAGATTTGCCATACAGACTAGCATCATAAAGCAAGCTGTACAAATAAGGTAAGTAGTGGTATCGGAATTCATTGGACTTCTTGGCTGCTTCCGCTACGCTAGGCCATCTGGCTGGGTCCTGAGGCTGGTGGGCGATGTGGTTATGATTTCTAGCAAAGTTAGTGTAGTGATAGTAAAGAGCATTAGTGATGTTTGTACCTGGAGAAGGGATAAAACGCCCCAAGCTGCTGCCATCGCAAGCAGAGTTCGTCATTAGTTTCACCATTGAAGCCGCAGATATCAGCTCCAACAAAGGGAATTCCAAAAAAATTGAACTCCAGCATGCCTATGATAGATGCTCTCAGATCCTGCCAGGTGGCCGAGTTGTCTCCAAGTCAGTGACTGCTGTATCGGCCACTGGACACGAATGTTGACCTCAAAATCTATGCTCAGTTTCATACTGCATCAACACAGTGATCACCTGGAGACTAGTAAAGATCTTTTGTTGAGCACCGTTCTGAGCGCCTGTGCAGTAGCCAACGATTCCCCAAAGCCGTATAAACTATGCACGTCATAGTGTTTGTACTGACCGTTGCTGTGCAAGGCGTTCATGCAATGAGTCTTGTCCGAGAGCTTTGCTATGCTGTCTCCGGTGTCTGTTTTATTCTGCAACCACTTTTATGTAGAAGAAGCGACCAGATGTAGCAAAGCAAGTGATGCCTGATACAAGTAGACGGCCCAGGTGGCATATGGAGGTGCGTCGAGAAGGTCGTTCGGACAGAACAGCTGAGGGGTGCAAGCGTGATTCAGTTGCATAGTTTTGTCTATACAGTACCAAGGATTGGGTCATTGGTTGCAAAGACTGCTGGTTCATTCATGTCTATCCAAAGACCATCGAAAGGAACCTATAAATTGCATTGCAACTTGAACCTGCAGAGCACTAGTACTTTGTCATGAAATCGTTTGACTTCATCCACCCACCAACTGGTGGTGTTAGCAGCCAGCCAATCAGGAAATCCAGTGTTCTTGTCTGGCCACACCGTAGCCAGCATGACATCCGTTCCTTTGGCTGACTTGTATTTGTTGTTCAAGCCAGGCACCATCGATTTGTCTGGCCACCTGATGAAGGCATTCTTTCGGACCCCTCTCTCGAAAGTGTCATGATCAGCGGCAATGCCTGGGTCCAAAATCAACACATTGTGCATTCCTTTGTCATGGAGTTCTTTGACAAACTCTGGCAGGTGAGTGAAGTTGACTGGGTCGTAAGTAAAGACCAACTTGTGATCCATGTAGTCTATGTCTATCCACTGGGTATCGAAAGGAATTGCTGCATCTAGAGTGCGCTGCATCACCTGCTTGACTTGGTCCAATTTGTGGTAGCCCCAACGACACAGATGGAATCCCAGCGACCAATAGGCTGGTAGAGTGGGCTTGCCAACCAGGGCCAGATACTGCTGCACCACCTCCTCAGGTGACGGCCCAGGAAAGAAGTACAAGTCAAGCAGACCTCCAATTGTGCGATAGATCAGTGAGGGTCCAGGGCCCGTCACATATTCTTGTGCATTGCTGTTCAACAGTAAGACCCCATGAACATTTCCATCTGGCTCGAGACAAATGTAAAATGGGTGCACACCATACATGTTCTTGTGCTGTTCACTGACAATGTCGGGAGCTTCATCTCTGGAAAACATAGGCCACGTCTTGAACTGGGTGAGGTCATGCTGAAAGAGGAAATTTTGTGATGATGATGAAAAATATGAAAGTTTTGTCAACTCACCTTGTTTCAAGCAATAGGCCCCGATCTATTTTAGCATTTTATTGGATAAAAAGGAAAGAAAGAATAAATTATCTCGAAATAATGTTTCAGTATACCTTTAGTGATTTGTGAGGGTTTTCCCCGAACCCATAGATGTTCATGGACGGTAGGAAGGTGGCGATTTGGATGAATTGATCTGAGAAAATCAGACCACCTAGCGTTGTGTTCCATAGAGCCCTCTGATTGCTTTCACGCAGTACTTCAAAAGAAAACACTGATCCCTTGTTTGAAGTGACCAATTTCAGATTTTCTGACGAGGATGAAGCTTCCATGGGGAGATTAATTGGTGGCTCATACCTTAAACCACAAACTCAAAACATTACTTTGATTTTTCACTAAACCACCACCACCACCAACACCAAAATACTAGTGAACCTTTTAGCTTCAGTTCCAATCTTGACACGCAACGTTTTGCTAATCTTCTCCACATCTATACCGAGCGTAGGTTCATCCCTGCCATACCAATGCCAACCAGCCTCCTTCTTTTCTATCACAATTCTATTTTTTCCGCTCGACTTCAGTGAGTAGCCAACTGTAGGCGGGTAGTAACATCTAGGAGCCGACCGAATCTTCAGGCGAGTTCTTGAGTCCCAAATACAGCCCGTTCTATTGATGCAGTCAAATTGGGAGGCCCCTGGAGCTGGGAAACAGTCTACTCGTTGAGCCTCAGGCACTTCCGCTTTGCTGATTGCAACAATAGTGACTAAGAAAACAAGATGTCTATAACTAAGCAGCAGGGGAAATAGGCCACGGTGCTCCATCAAAATGTAAGAAGCTAGAAAGCGAAAGAGAAACTGAAACAGAGGGCAGGTAGCGGCGGCTATATACAGCCAACCATGAAAACACAGTTATTAATCAAACGCTGCAACCGGTTGGCGCAGCCTATGTTTAACGTGCGTTCTTTCGCTGCTGCCAAAACTTGAAAACAAGCAAAAACCAAAGATAACCTAAAAACGCTCGACAATCGCAAGTCTATTTCGTCGAATTCGAAACATTATGTGCACATGTATGCAATGATGCTGCTGGAAAACCGGATAGACGTAATTTTGACGACGCGCAAGAATCGCAAGTCTATTTCGTCGAATTCGAGACATTATGTGCATGTGTATGCAATGACGCTGTCAATGTTTTGGCTTGTCCCCTCACCCATGTCCCCATCGGGACATCTGGAACACCTTGTCCCGAGAGGAGGTGGTTGTCGCCGGTGGATAAACTGATAGAAATTATTTTTTGCGATTTAGAAAAAAGAAAAACAGACAGAAAAAGAAAAGTTTCCGTTTTTGAAATGAAATAATTCCACATAATCGTGAATTTCTCAGAATTGAGTCAAGCCTGCTCCACCAAATAATATTACACAAAATCTCCCCTGTTTTGACGTAAATTTCAGACAATATTAGTCCAAATTTGCGGAAAAAGAAATGGTATCAAATTTTTTGACACCCTGTCTGTAGTCTGTAGTGTATGTCTTGCATGAGTTTGCCGATTCTTTTACAGTTGACAAATAAATACATACAATGTATGCATAACCGGACCCAGTATAGTATTTTGGCAGACTGAATAACAAATCTGCAAAACAAAACCAAACAATCTAAGTAAGCCGAACTATCACCGACTAGCATGTTATCTTGGCCGGGGTGTTCTTCGTGTCACTATAGCCAAGTTCTGTCAGCGGTTGGAGGGAGGCTGCTATTCGGACTCTCATCAGCTGCCGGATTCGTTCGTGGACCACGACAGAGCACCACACAACAGACTATGCAGCCAATACAGAGCAGCAAAGAACCGATTAACGTGATGCTGCCTACGACCCTGGAAAACAGCCCATACATGTAACAGGTCATCCGCCGAAAGGGGTTGGGGGGTCTGGCGCCGGCCGGGGGTCTGAGCCCAATTTTTGGGAGGGGTTTGACACTAAAAACGCTCAACAATTGGAAAAAATGGCAGTTTTCGGCTAAAACTCGTCAAAAATTGCTAATTTGGGGTTGACTTACAGTTAAAAAGTGCTGTTTTACAGGCGATTTTGGCAAGACACAAAGTCTGCAATTGCAAAAAATCGCAAAAATTTGCTCAAAAAGATTACTTGCCAGAAAAATTGGAGGGGGGGGTCGGAAAAATCGTCTCGAGGGGGTCCGCCTCCGGGGGGTCTGGCCCAAGTCGGGTGGGGGCAGATCGACCAGACCCCCTTTTAAGGAGGTCTGCCCCGACCCGACTTGGGCCAGACCCCCCCCCAATCGCCCCCCCCCCCGCGAGACGATTTTTCCGACCCTCCCCCTCCGGTTTTTCTGGCAAGTAATTTTTTGAGCAAAATTTTGCGATTTTTTAGAATTTTAGGCACTACCCCCGGCCGGCGCCAGACCCCCAACCCCTTCCCCTTCGGCGGATGACCTGTTACATGTATGAAACAGCACTAATGGCGGATTTATACTTCTGCCAGTCCAACGGCACGACACGTTACCACGCGCGCGATTTAGGATTTCCCAGACTAGCAGGCAGTCTATTACGAAACAATTTAACTAAATCGCGAGGTAGAGCACTGTAATAAAGTGCAAGTGCCATTCGACTGGCAGAAGTAGAAATGCCCTTCACACATGTATTAGGTTGTCTCTGTAAGGTAGCTATAAAAAAACTGGTTTTTTGGATTTTTTTTGTTTTTTCACACTTTTAGAGCTTATAAAACAGTCATTTTTGGTCCTTACAGTATTAAAGTCTGGCACTTAATGCCTTTTATGGTACTGGTACCTAGGCTAGTGGCACCAAATATGATATCGCACGTTCGGGGACTGTGATGGACCGTATACATGGTTCCCATACCTATGGCCAGATATGCGCAAAGGGGGGGGCTGAAGTGAAGTTGAGCTCCCTCAGTCTCTGACCTACCCCCTCAGCCAGTCGCCACCCCCCTCAGGAAATTTTTGGAAGAATTTTGTAAAGAAAGTTATGATAAAAGTATATGCCGAGAATAGGTGTAAATGAGCTCAGAATAACTTATTTTAACCTATTTTAACAAAAAACCTTGATTTTAGCCAAAATTGGACTTTTTGGCCAAAATCTGGCCTTTTTGGCCTCACTCAGCCCCCCTCAGGAATTCAAAATTCTACCCCGCCCATCAGCCGAAATGCTAGCCCATGTCTGCCCATGGCCATGGGTGTCGGTACCTATATATGGTATGAATTCTGAACGGATTGGTACCATATATGGTACCGGTACAGGTATCAATACCAAGATAGGGTCCGATATGGTGCCGGCACCATAAACCGCGTTAAGTGCCTGACTGTGGTACATACAGTAGAAAAGAGTGACTTCTAACCGATCGAAAACCCATCAAACTGCGGTTTTGGCGGCCATTAGGTAGGAGTTTGTGGAAGACTTACCAGACCCAGATGTGAATCTTCATACAACACCTTCCTTCCTTTGCCTTTTCCTCACAACAATACGTTTCAAAAATAAAAATCATGCCTTCGCATCTAAAGTAATTTTAAATTTAGTTCGGTCGATTTGGCATAGGCGGGCTTTTCATCTGGTTTTGGCTTTGGCTAGGCTAAGTTCTTCTGGATTAGGCGTACCTTCAACGTGTAGGCAAACAAGTACCGAGAGTGTTGAATAGAGTACCCCCAAATAGTGTACCCGGGGTATTCTATCTGGAGACAGGTTTTATAGCAATGACCCCCTGAATTTCGTTAGATTTATGGTAGCCAACAATAAAAGAAAAGTCTGCAATACTGCCGTTTTCTGGAATCTAAACCAGATGTTTTACACAAATAGAGTCTAAATTAAAGATTGTCTGGTAATTATCCAGGTTTCTTCTGCTAAAATGGGCTTTAAGTATGATTGAATAAACTATTCTATCGAAGAAACTCTTGAAATCAGTAAAGTTTTAGTGTGAAATACTTCTAAATTTGAGCAAGTCTTTCGAGCCAAAGAGCTAATTTTGGGCCAACGTGAAATGCAGCTGTTTCTGACCTAATTTTGCAAAATTCCAATTAGTGTACCCGGGTATTTATTCTTTTTTGTCGGCCAAAATCCTAAATGCCAATTGGTGTACCCGGTACTATTCCTTCACATAAGAACAGCACTCTGGCTTGGTGGAGGTACCACAGCATTTGCTCGCGACGAATATGTCACCTCTCTTGCAAAATAGTCCGGGTGTATTTGCCCTGAAGTAGGAATATGTTACATTGTAGGAGGAAGTAGGAAATTTTGAAAATTTTGCCTTCCACTAAGCATTTTCATGAGCAATTCGATCTTACTACCTAACTACCATTTGATGTCATTTCATTTGTTTGTACCTGTTTAGCTACATTATGTACATTATGTAGCTAACAGGTAAACAAATGAAATGACATCAAATGGTAGTTAGGTAGTAAGATCGAATTGCTAATGAAAAATGCTTAGTGGAAGGCAAATTTTTCAAAATTTCCTTACCCTACTTTGACAGTGGCCCAATCAGTCCTATCCAGCCAAACTGCAAAAACAGCAAAGTTCTGCTAATTTTACTTTTTTAGAATGCTTTTGAAAGCGTTTTGAAGGCTAGTTTTTCAAAAATATTTCTCGCCCGGTTGGGCAATGACCGAAAAAAGGATCTTCAAAAGTTTGCACTTCCTTTTGCAAAATCCTACGTAGGTAAGCCACTGTGTAGTACGGTTGGACGCATTATGCAATATGCAATATCAAACAATGCATATATGCATGTTTTTTGGCATGCATATATGCATATGCAATATCATATGCATGCAAAATTCCAATATGCAATAGTCATATGCAAATTGACCCTGATATCAAAATTTTGCATATTTTTAGTTTGCATATTTTTTGTCAAAGGCGTCGCTGGCTTTTCGTGCTGTATAATAAGTTTCTGAAGAACGTTAAACGATTCAAATAGTTGTTTTATCGATTTGGAGCGGAGAAATCCTTAAAGTACTCCTCCAAAAAGTACAAATTTCAAAGAGAGCTATTTTGGATTGGCCTATTTCTGGTTTCGAGGTGAGCAAAACGAAAGAGTTTGCTTAGCGAATTTGCGAATTTTTACAAGCACCTCATGACTATCTGGAGTTTTTAGCAGAATTGTTCAAACTAAGGTGACACAATGAACATCCCAAAACAGACTGGATTTCTGTGTTTAGGAAAGTCGCCACGTTTTTGCTAATTTTTATCTAATTAAAAATAAAATAATCTGAAATAAAAAAAATGTCTTGAGGCGGTTTATACTGTAAATTTGTACTTTACAGAGATCAAAACTTCTCTTTCTACTTATAGAATAGAAATGAACAGCTTGAGACTCCAAACGTGCCAAGAATGGAAATCTCTACTGAGATTTTTCAAATTCAATGCAAAGTTGCGTATGTTCCATCCGCGAGGTCCCGTCGAGTTTTTCCACACTGATATCCCCGACCAATGAAATGTTCGGAACGTGTTCCCACATTAAAATCGACACGAAAAGGTCCGGAAATTCACCTCCCCCTCCCCCCAACTGAAAGCAAAGCAATGGCAGCAAGACTAGGCTAAAAATACAACGACCACAAAAAACTCGAGGGCGCTACCACCCTCTCCCTCCCCCTGGCAATAAACAAGAGGAATCGCAGCAAGGCTAGGTTAAAAAATAAAATCAGCAGAAAAGGACTCGAGGACGTTACGTTGAAGTCTGACCGATCAGGGGGTGACTGTACACTGTTCAGAATGTGTACTATATAGGTGACCGAGGTTGTACTTAAGGGTTTGATTGTGGTTGGATTGTGTACTCTATTGATGAAGTAGTCTCTACGTTGATGAGTAATTGATGAGGTCGTAATTATATATTATTGGGAATATCTAGTGTGTAGATCGGGTAGAGTGTAGTTGGGACTTTGATTGAGAAGGTGGTGAATGGATATTATTTCGTATATGTACCGTATGCATCGAGTAGCGCCTAATTCGGCATGTCATTGGCGAGGTGTCGATTGTATATTGTTTTGAAGACCTGCTGTATGGATGGCGTATCGTCTCCGGTGGGGTGTAATTGAGAACGTCGTGAGTGTATATTCTTGCGAATATGTACTGAGTGAGTCATGTAACCCTTTCACCACGTAGCGCCCTCGAGTTTTTTGTGGTCGTTGTATTTTTAGCCTAGTCTTGCTGCCATTGCTTTGCTTTCAGTTGGGGGGAGGGGGAGGTGAATTTCCGGACCTTTTCGTGTCGATTTTAATGTGGGAACACGTTCCGAACATTTCATTGGTCGGGGATATCAGTGTGGAAAAACTCGACGGGACCTCGCGGATGGAACATACGCAACTTTGCATTGAATTTCCGGACATTTTACTGGTCGGTAGTACCTGGAGTAAAAGCTTGGAATACACATCGTTCTCTACGTACTAGTGTGATACGTACCATACATGTACTAGAGGGTTTGGGGGTTATTATTGTCTGGTGAAAAGGAATTCACCCCCTCCCCCGCTCGCAACACAAACAAGACCAACCGCGGAAAGACTAGGCTAAAAAATACACCGACCAGGAAAAGGTCCACTTACTAACAAGAACAGTTGGTTCCTGACGTACAGAGTCCTTTGTCGCATAAAACTGTATCTGGTGACACTTGTTCCTTCTCAAGCTAAATTCTCAAACATCTCTCGCACTGGTCGCCCGACTACGTACTATAAAATACTAAAACTTGTAATTTCTGTTAATTTTATGCTCAGAATCGCTTTTAAACGCGTTTTTGAACACCAATTTTGCTAAACTTTCTTGCCGTGCTTCAGCAGCAACCCAACTAGGCACTTTCAAAATTTTACACGCCCTTTGCAAAATCCAGTATATGCCACAGACCAACACGCCGTTAATACTTTATCGACAGCACGGAGCTAATGTTGGAGCAACAAAAATGCCACTACCACGTACATAAATTCTAAGACGAGTATAAACGTACCCTTACACAAGTGTAATAAGGATGTATTCACGTGACGATTCATAGCGGTGCACTTCTTTTTTGCAGTCTTTGCACTTGTGGTCAGGTAGCTGAGGATTGACGGTAGCGCACCAAATAGTCAGGTCTCTAGGCAAGCCGTACTCGTCTGATGCGATCTCGTGCTCGAACAAACCCAGAGGCACAGCCACCACTGCTAGTTCGGTGATTCTGGGGTCAGTCTGAGAGCCACCACGACCCAGCTGGTAGTTCAGTTGTTGACTGGCACTGACACTCTGACTGCATGACTCATTGGCAAACAGACCGGTACTCTCCAGGTCCAGAAACAACAGCGTCTTGATGTCAGGCATCCCTCGGCACTACCGACACCTTAAACGTCGCAATGTCGATTTATGGTGGCTACAAAAGCAATCTAAATACAGGTGTCAACACAGTCTGAATTAGAATGCGATCTGCGATTGGCTAATGCGTATTCGTTATTTAGGTGTATCCAGCTCTTTTACGGGTCTTCGTATCACATGTTCCCTTTTTTACGCCCCAATATCAAGTACTAAGTACAACCTATAAAAAAAATTAATAATAAATTAAAAATTAATTAAAATAATTACACCCCGAATTTTTTCTACCTCCTACTAGTGTAGAACGCGTGAGTGGCTCTATAGCAGCAGGGAGCAGCTTTAATGCTGACTGCACTGAACTCGCAATCCCTCTACCACCAACATGTCCCCTGTCCAAACCGCACACGAGTGCAACCCACCGATTTTTGCTGGCTCCTATTAGTTTAGAACCCGTGAGTGGCTCTATATAGAGATGTTCCATGGAAAATTTCCAATGGAAAAAAAGGAAATTTTCCGGAAATTTTCCTAGGGGGTCGGAAAAAAATGGAAAAAAAGGAAAAATATTCATTACTGCTTTTTAATGAACCTGACGCGTTTAGCGCTCTTAATGCGATCAAAGAAACGTGAATCAGGTCTATTTCTATTTGCATTTCCGTATTAGGTTCAGTTTGTTCGGCACGCTCTCACTTTTGTTCCTGATTGGCCTACATAAAGCACAACCTGCCTTTGCTTAAGCGAGCGAGAAGTGGTGCTTCTAAAATGAAACAAGCCCCTAGGCCGAGAGAAGAAGATAGTGAAAAATGTGCCGATACTGTTGAGAACACCGATTCTGACGTTGACATTTCCCTTGATGACAGTTTAGAATCTGCTTCCGATCTCCATACATAGGCTGTTGTTGCGTTGTTAGCTTCCGATACATTACATGTTTGCAGTCATTTGTCGGTTGAACTCTCTTGTCTGGTCTGAATTAAACTCTATCTGTTGTTAAAAATATTATAATGCATAGAAAAAACAAAAAAGCTGTCTAGAATTATCTAGGGCCTGCAAGGAGCCCATTTCTGGCGTTTTCTCAAATTTTTAAAATTGGAAAAATATTATGGAAAATTTCCGGCGGACATTTTTTTCCGGAAAAGGAACATCTCTACATAGCAGGAGGAGGTTCAATCCTGACTGCACTGAACTGGCAACCCCTCTACCACCAACATGTCCCCTGTCCAATGCACAAACCTTATATATTTCGTCTTGAAAGTCCACACGAAATTAAAATAATTATATGCCCACTTTTTTCTACCTCGTATCAGTTCAGAATGTGTAAGTCGTTCTATCGGAGGAGCCGCGCCGTCCACTACTGGCTCCAGCGAACTGCCAACTTGTCCATGACTGACGTGCCCAATGTCCAATGTGAATGCATCCCATATGTTGCCTTAAAAATACAAAATATATTAAAATCATTGTTTGCAGATCTTTTTTTACCTTCTACCACTACCACTTCAGAACGCGTGATTCGCTATATAGCAGGAGGCCTCACCTCTACTGGTTGCAGTGAGCTGCTAACACCTCTGCCACCAACCTCTTCCACATCCGACATACAATCATCACAGACCATAGCTTAAAAAGCCACACGAAATTAAAATAATTAGATCTCGAATCTTTTCTACCTGCTACTAATTTAGAACGCATCAGTGCCTCTATAACAGCAGCGAGTACGTCCAATACTGGCTGCAGTGAACTATCAACCACTCTACCGTCAACATGTCTCATCTCCGACGTACCAACGTTAGAGATTTCGGCTTAAAAGTGCAAACGAAGTTAAAATAATTACATTACCAATTTTTCCTACCTCCTATCACTTGACAATGCGTAAGTGCTTCTGTCGCAGGACCGGCTTCGATCGGTACTGCGTGCACTCAACTGCCAACGTCTCCATCACCTCTGCCCAATCTCCGATCTGAATCCACCACAAATTCTGCCTTAAAAATACAGGGTGTGCCAAAAAAAACAACCCAGCAGATTTTTCCCTGTAGCAACCGCAAATCTCAACCGATTTGAATGAATCCTTTTTTAAATGAAAGATAAATAAATCCTTAAAAGACTGCTGAAATTTTCATTAATGTACTCTGCTTAGTTCCTGAGATATTGGCTGTCAAAATCAAAACAGTGATTTTGGCAGTGAACAAGACGGATTTTTTTATTATTCTGCACTTGATAATAAAACGGACTCCTGCTACTGCTAAGGGCTATTGGAGGCTTTACTGGTGATACAGAAGTTCGGTTTACTTCAACACTAAAGTATCATTAGCCCCAGCAGTAGGATCTGCTTTATTATGAAATGCAACGGAATCGCATTTGTTCTTTGCCAAAATCTGTTTGGACTTAGAAGGCAAATATCTCAAGAACTAAACTGTGAATCTCAATAAAAATTGCACCAATCTTTGAAGAACTTATCAATCTTTCATTGAAAAAAGCATTGATTCAAATCGGTTGAGATTCATGGTTGCAAAAGTAAAAAATCTGCTCGGTTGTTCTTTATCAATCTTGTTCATTGCCAAAATCTCTGTTTTGATTGTGAGGACAAATATCGCAGGAACTAAGCAGGCTATCTTAATAAACATTACATCAATCTTTTAAGCATTTATTTATCTTTCATCTAAAAAAAGATTCATTCAAATCGGTTGAGATTTACGGTTGCTACAGCGAAAAATCTGCTGGGTTGTTTATTTGGCACAACCTGTATATTAAAATAATTGCATGCCCAATCTTTTTACCTCTTTCACGTTGGTCAACTTTTAGCACGTTACAGTTATCTGGGAAGGAAACCGTACCAATTACACCAGGGCACCGGTCATTGGAGAGAACGATTCCGATCTCTGCATCAGACGTCAGACGCATCTCTGAAAACCTCAGTATACAAATCAACGCTTATCTAATAAATTTTACCCACGAACGCTATCAAATGGGCCACTCGAAAACTGCACGGCGGCTGCATCTCAGATTTCTCCACTGATCACTATCGCAATCCGCATGACGTCGTAACGACACCAACGTCAAACTGCAATTGCTATGTCACAGGTACGCAGGGCGCAACAGCACCGCTCGCAATTGCTTCAGTATTGCTGATCAATTTCTCAACAACACCCACAACTGTCCCGGAAACTATGATTGATTAAAACCATGCACCAATAAATATACACGGTTAATTTCCTAGCATAATCCAGCAGCCCGCCATTGTTAATTACACTAAGTGGCCAGCCGACTCGGTCACTCAGCATCGATCAATGGCCAGTCCGCCTAATTATGCTCGTGGAAGAGGACCTGAGGAACCCCCCTCCCCCCGATCAGTTCGGACCTGTTACCTGTATCCCCTGCCGGATTCTGCTGGGGAATTAACCGTGTATCCAATAAATATAGGTAGCTCAATCGCTGTCGCTCATGAGTTAAAGATAAATAATTAACAAACCATTCTGTTCAATCAGCCATAATCACCTTGTTACCGCCACAACCGTCTACACTCTTTCCACAGTTCTCAGTAACTCCCTCCCGCCGATCAAACCTAAATTAGATGACGAATACACCCAAAACATAGAAAAAAATATCTTTTCTGGCCATCTACTAACCACACAGAAAATATTTTAAAAATTCTTTCATAGCAACAGAATACTCACCAAAAACTACGATTCTTAATTAAGTCACACACTTCACTATAAAACACCCAATTCAGATCAGCAACCGCTGTTGGGACAATAATAAATGCGGCGGTGGGTTTAAACTACGCCCGGGCCAGGATTAGTTAGTAACTGTTAACCCGTTCGTCGCATAAAACTCTATGTCTCCTCAAACTTATTCTTTCTCAAGCTAAATTCTCAAACATCTCTCGCACTGCTCGGCCCACTACTTTAAACTACTAAAACTTATAATTTTTGCTAATTTTATGCTCACAATCCCTCCTTCTAAACGCCTTTTTGAACACCGATTTTCTAACCTTTCTTGCCGTCCTTCCCTACCAACCCAACCAAGCACTTTCAAAATCAAACTTGACACACGGCTGGCCGAGCCGATCGATAAACTAGACTAGACGGCCAATACACCAGACAGGGAGCGTGTACGTACCACACAAGCATGTACGTGCAGGCTCACACATATCTTCCGTCTTTGGACGACCACCACCACGACGTTGCATTTTAGACAATCGGCTAGACCAACGCTAAATAAACTGGAACTAATTGCAAATCTTCCCACTACTACAAATCTGAAAAACACGTCTGCACCAGCACACCTTAAGAATTAATCAGGAATTCCAATGCTGATGCGCCTATGTCATTATGCGCTATGTCTATTTGCCCTCAACTACAGCTAAAAAGCCCTGTTTTACGTTGCATCTTTCATAAAAAAACACAGAAAGCACTAATCATAATAATAGAAAGCAGTAATAGTTCTGGCAGGGTGTGCAATCTATTCACTCCCTATTCCAACGAAAATGCGGTTAAAATCCGCTAAGAATTTAATAATAATAATAATACTCTACTTTTTGCAAATACCCTAACCCGCCATACCGTAGTTACAGTAATCGTCCCGAAATTGTCTGCAATCGGCTAACCATGTCCGAAAGCCCCTTCTCCAACAAAAACTCGCTTAACATCCACTGACATCCACCTCATTCAGACCGATTTTTCAAAATACCGCAACCCGGGATACCGTATTTCATACATTCCACCTCTATTCTCAGCTCTTCAAACGCAAACCCGGTCAGAATCACTAAGAAAGGAGCAGAACAGCCCATTTTTAAAAAAATACCGTAATCCGCCATACGGTAGATACAGTAATAGTTCTGGCAGACTGTGCAATCTATTCACTCCCTATTCCAACGAAAATGCGGTTAAAATCCGCTAAGAAACGAGCATAATAGTCGATTTTTAGCAAATACCGTAACCCGGCATACCGTAGTTACACTAATCGTTCACAAATGCTGTGCACTCGACTAAGCATGTCAGAAAGCCCCTCCTCCAACGAAAACCCAGTTAACATACATCTACATCCAGCCGAGTCAGACCGATTTTTTCAAAATACTCTAACCCGGCATACGCTAGTTCATACATACCACCTGTATCTTAAACTCTTCCAACGTAGATCCGCTCAGAATCATTATTAAGAAAACAGCAGAACAGCCCCATTTTTTAAAAAAACACCTCAGACAAATATCCTCAGACTCAAAACTCTCAAGTATACTGTTAAAACCTCGTAAATATGGTACTCCTACCGTATACAGTACATCGCAACACCACATACCCTGAAACTAACCGTACATTGAGCTTCAAAAGACATCCTTAAAAATTGAAATAACCGCACTCCCATTCAAACTGCCGCCATCTCTTTACAGTACCGAAACCAAAAAAACATAAAAAATCTACCGCAAAACCTACTCCTAACACTACCACCCCGTTCAAACTCCAGCCCACAAATCGCAAACACAAACAAGAAAAAACAATCAAAAAAACATAAAAAATCTGCCGGTAAAACCTACTCCTAACACAATCACCCCGTTCAAACTCCCGCCGACAAAGCCCAAAAACAAAAAAGAAAAAACATGAATTCAACCCCCCCGCCTACCCACAAACCAACACATTCAAACTCCCGCCCAAACCAAGAAAAATGTGAAATCAAAGTTAAAACCGGCAGTAATAGGGTATACGCGATCGCGTTTATATGCGCAGCCGCCACCTACAATACTACACACCAATAACCTACCGGGCGGACATAAATCGCCTACCAAAAATTCGGAAATTTGGAAAGCTGCAAAAATGTGTAATACGGAAAATGGAAACGTCGCCCCAACAAAGTGGAAAACAAGAAAATATGCACAAGAAGAAGGCGGACCATCGTCACCGGATGCATATAATTTACATATCGGAACCATCAACAGTTCGTCGCAGTTTGCTACTTTGCTGTCCACTTTCTACGAAATATGGCTGAAGGTCGCCGTGCATTTGCATCTGTGGTAGGTTGCTTTCATTGCTCAGCGTTGCTACGCGATACATAAAACCCGTTGACCGTTTTTTTGTTAGGTAGGTTAGGTATTAGTAGCAGAGTAGCTACGTAGCTACTACAAACAAAAAGATGAAGTTTATCGGATTACGGGTGTGCGTCCGGCTATTTCAACTCTTCATCGTCGCATCCATCGACGCAGTGTGAACAGTCGAGTTGGGAGACCAAAACAGAATTCGAGAAGCCAAGAAAGCAAAGTTCGTTCGTTTCTATCATCAGTAGGGCCTACATTTTTAAAATCTACTTGACCATACATAGTCTACTCTACTGTGCTTTGCCAGGCCCATTCACAGTGTCCCTCATCGCAGATTTAGTTAGTGTCCTAGATAATTTTCAGGTTGTAGACGAAGGCGCGCTGCCACCCGCTGCTGGCCCTACCCGAAATTTGTGGACGTCTTACGCTAATCAAACCCTGCTTCGTGTTCGCGACCCTGCTACTGGCAACAACTACACATTCAGACGCAAAACGGTGGGGAGACGGGACTTGGCAGTTTGAATGCAGGTGGTGTCACACTGCTCGGTACAGCCGGTACAAGTCTAAAAAATTAGCTCTACAGAAGAGGCGACTGGCTGATCCCGAATTGGCGGAATGACAGGAGACAGTCAACATTAACTATGGTGCTGTCAAACGAGTTATTCTTCGAGATTACATGTATGTACTGTAGGTATGCGTGTGAAGTGTGACCTCAACAAAGAATTCTATTTGCATTATTCAAATTTATAGAGTGAAGAAACACAAACCCAAAAAGTTAGTGCTTAAAGTCAACTTTCATGCCCATCTTTGTTGCCTTCGAGCGAATTCATTTTGGCCCTTTGCTAATTAATCGAGTTTACCGATTCCTTACTTTACTCGTACATACTTACCGAGTTTCAAAAAATCAAGGTTTACTTACTGCGAATACTTACTGAACTTAAAAAAATTTGAGCTAGGCACAACACTGGTTGAATGGAATAACAAGACTTTGTATGGATTCGGTTCAAACAATTTCTTCTTTTCAATTTAGCGCTGAGTATTTCTTTTCCTTACTGCGCAATTGCAGCTTTCCAAGTTTCCAGATTCCCAGTAGGCGATTTCAGACATCGAAAATATGGTGTACCACAGTGTACCGCATGTGTGTACCGCATTGATTTTTCCGGTAGGCGATTTATATACGCGCCATAACCTACGGTCTAACATATAATCAACGCTCCACGCTCCCCCCAACCAAAAAACTCGACGGGTTTGCGCGGCCGCGCAACCCTTGATTCTGACTTTTTAGTTGGTGAAACTAGGACAGGACTGCAAACGGCTAGGCATACAAGATTAGTAGAGAGAATAAATTTGAACATGCAAACAGTAATTTAGGCAGAAACCTGTAATGTCTAATTACGAAATGAGCTCGTCTTTCATGTCGAACTGTGTTTCCAGTTTCCCTTTTTGTCTTTTCCAGATGAGTCTGTATCTGTAAAAGAGGTATGCCTAATAAATGCTAAAGATTGTGTAAAGTAGGCATTCCAACCAAACTCCAAAATGCTTGAAAAACGTCCAGTTATCGATTTCAGGCCGCCTTGAAAAAATATGCAAATATGCAAAAAATATGCACATATCTCATTTTTGCATGCATGATATATGCAATATCAATATGCACTAGAGATTGCATGCATATATTCATATGCAATATCATATGCATCACAAAAATCCGATATCATCCAACCATACTGTGTAGACAGACAGATACGGACTACCTAAAGGTGGGTTTATACTTCGTCCGCGCGGACAAAACGGACACAAGCGGACAGGTTGTCCGCGTAGCAGTTTATACTTTCGCGGAGCGAACACGAGTGTCAGCCAGACGGTTTATACTCTGCCAGCGCAGACACAAAATCGGTGTCAGCGCGTGTCCGCTTCTGTCCGCCGAGCGAGTTGAAAAATTTTAACTGACACTTTGCTCGCGTCGCTATTATTGCTGGTTGAGCTTGTTATATTGTGAGTCTGAGTTCACAATTTTATCACGTTTGATGCTGGTGTTGCGAAGTGCTAGCATTATGTGAAATCAAAAGAAAAACAACAAGAAAGAGATGGTGTAAGAACATTGTGCGTACTGTATGATTGGCCTATCGATCAAACTGAAATCATGGCAAGTTTCTGCACCGGCTGCACCAATTTGAAATTGTGAAAGTTTCGAACCCGTTCTCTGACTGGTGCAGATACCTTTGACCGCCTCATCGACAACGTGATTAATGACAGTTTCATAGTAGTATACACTATATATGTATATGATAGATGGACCGGAAAAAAGGGCATGCGTTTTCTGGCAGGCGGTAGAATGGAATTGAAGTCACTTCTGAAAATGGTCGCAATTAGGCTGGCATCTGACGGCCGAAGGGCTATGGGCTGACTGGCAAGTGTCCATACATTGGCCGGACAAACTGCAGGGCTTTTTGGCGGAGGGTTAGAGGGATTAAATTCACTTTCCCAAAATTTCGGAGGGGTATGGGCCGTTGGGAGGTATGGCCATTCGCGTATGGGCAGTTGAGGGGGTCAGGGTGGTTTGGGGGTAACGCCTACCAACGAGGGGGCTATGGTAGGCGAGGGGATTAACCTCCTAACCCCCGGCCAATGTATGCAAGTGTTGACTAAAAAGCATACATACATCAGGTCATCCACCGAAGCAGGAGGGGTGTTGGGGGTCTGAGCTCAAATTCTAGGGCGGTTGGGCACGAAAAATCCTCATAAATTTGGGCACAAATACAGCTAAAACTGCTATTTTACAGCGGATTTTAGCAATTTTAGCGTCTGAACTCAAGCTCTTAAAAAATTAAGAATCTAAGAAATCCAAATCTAAGAAAAATCGGAAGGGTGTCGGAAAAATGGTTTCGGGGGGAGGATCCCCGATCAGGGGCTCTGGGGCCTAAGTTGGGTATGCGACGATAGCCGACGCACCAGGAGGGGGAGGGGTTAGCAAAAAACTACGTCGCTTTTTTCGGAATTTTAGAGAACTTCCATTGGAATATTTTCAATTGAAGTACAACAGTACATTCTGGCAAAGGTTTTTACATACAGAAAGCTTCCCAGAGTGGTTGTAGGGATTTATTCTATTGATTGCGCAGTATGGTTAAAAGATAACATGACAGTACTGTATGTACTGCTACTGCACTTTTATTGGGGGGGGGTAGACCGAAAACGACGTCGCCTTAGGGGGTGGGGGTCCCCCAGAAACGGCGCAAGGCGATTTTGGGGGAGGGGGGTCCGAAAAATCAGGATTTTGGAACGACGTCGTTTATGGACCGCCCCTAATGACACTTTACTGCTGAGGTAAACCGAGTTTGTGTGTCACCAGTAAAGCCTCCAATAGCATTTAGCAGTAGCAGGAATCCGTTTTATTACGAAGTGCAGTGGAATAATAGAAAATCGCTCTTGTTCACTGCCAACGGATGGAAAAAATCTGTATCTAGAACTTGTCTTCTCAGATAAAGTCCTGGCTAAGTCCCTTTTTAGATAAGCAAAAATTGCTTGACCATAGGAAAGGTAAAGAAAGTGAAAAAAATCGAACTGAGATCTAAGAGGATGAAGGATTTCTTGGATTTCAGGCGTAATCCACTTGTACTGTGAAGTGTGTGAGCACGGGCGGCAAAGCGAGGAAAAATCGATTGAAGATCGCGCGCAATTAACCAAGTGGCAGCAGCGGGGTGGTTTAAATTTGCCAACTCACGCCTTTGAAAAAAGGGGCTGTGATTGGTCCCCTGCCCGCAGCTTGTGCTGCGGCTTCGTTTCGTAGTCAGAAAAGGGGCAGTGATTGGTCCTCTTTGAGGCGGGGCAGGGTGGACAAAGCGAAAGCGACCAAGAACATCATTTACGACCTTCTTGTCCAAACAGTACCTGGTGTGGCAGGAGCAGGGACACTGACGTGTTGTTGTGATCGCTCATTGATGAGATGACTAATCTAAATTTGGAAAACTAAGTTAGCTTGTTGGTTGACTGGTCGAATAAAACGCGTCAGAGGAGAGAGATAACCAACCAACCAAGCTACCACACCGCACGCCTGGGCGAAACTTGTTCTCTTGATTAGTTTGGTGATTTCTCTTGGTGATCGTTACGACAGAACAGGGCTATTGCTGACGATGTCGCTGCTTTCTCGCGTTGACACCGGGCATCGAGACATGATTGTAAGTTAATAAAACACGAGTGTACAACAGCGTCCCGATTGGTTTTAGCACGATGCTCAGATGGATTATTACGGGACACGTGTAGCCACTTGCTCCAGTGATCGCATGATAAAGATTTTTGAAATGAAACCCAACGCTCAACCCCATCTGCTCACTGAACTTGCCGGGTACTTCTTCACTTGCAGATTTGATTGGAGTATTGTAATGTATAGTCCGAAGGCCATGGGCCTTTATTTGAGACAACTTGGCATTAACAGTAACAACAGAATGGCTGGTTCCTGAAACTAAATAGTACTTAGGCATTGGCTGAGACTATGACCCAAAAATGTTTCAATTTTCTACAATCGGATAATCCGCAACTTCGGCCAGTCCAAATCGGGCAAAATATTTAGTTCACAGCGACTGCCATTTATTACAATTGGCGCGGCATTTGCTTAATTACACGGCCCTAGAGCAGTCAGGCACTTAACGCCGTTTATGGTGCCGACACCATAAGGCGCCGGTACCATATACACGTAATGGTACCGGTACCTAGGGTGGTGGTACCATGATACCGTCACCATATGGTACCGGTACCATATGGTACCCCCACCTTCGGGGCCTGTGGTGGTATGGTACCCCTACCCATGACCATGGGTGCCGGTACCATATGGTACCGCTACCATATATGGTACGAAATCTGAACAGAGTGGTACCATATATGGTGGTACCGGTACCGTTACCAATGCGAAGGTAGGGGTACCATATATGGTGTAAGGTGTAACATAAACGGCGTTAAGTGCCTGACTGTAGATAAGACCATTAAAGCAGTTATAGAAATAGCATTAATTAATGAAAGTTATCATTTAAAATTTCCTATTTAGCTTTTGTACAGGGTGTGTCAAAAAAAAACAACCCAGCAGAGTTTTTGCTGTAGCAACCGCAAATCTCAACCGATTTGAATGAATCCTGCTTTAAATGAAAGACGAATAAATTCTTGAAAGACTGGTGAAGGCCCTATTAAGATGCGATGCTTAGTTCCTGAGATATTTTCCTTCAAACTCAAAACAGAGATTTTGGCAGTGAACAAGAGCGATTCCGTTGCACTTCACAACAAAACGGATTCCTACTGCTGAGGGGCAACAAGACTTTTACAAATGAAGTAACCAAGCATGTGTGGCACCAGAAAAACCTCGTTACGTTAGCCCTGAGCAGTAGGAATCGGTTTTATTATGAAGTGCAACAGAATAATAAAAATCGCTCTTGTTCATTGCCAAAATCTGTTTTGACTTTGAGTGCAAATATCTCAGGAACTAAGCATCGTATCTTGATAAAAGCTTCACCAATCTTTCAAGAATTAATTTATCTTTCATATAAAATAGGACTCACTGAAATCGGTTGAGATTTGTGGCTGCTACAGTAAAAAATCTGCTGGGTTGTTTTAATCTCTGTTGTTCACTGCAAAAATCTCTGTTTTGATTTTTAAAGCAATTATATCAGGAACTAAGCAACCCATCTTAATAAAATCTTCACCAATCGTTCAAGAATTTATTTATCTTTCATTTAAAGTAGGATTCATTCAAATCGGTTGAGATTTGCGGTTGCTACAGCAAAAAATCTGCTGGGTTGTTTTTTTTTGACGCACCCTGTATAATCACAAGCCTATTGTCAAATTTTTTTACCAATCTCGAATTCACAAAAAGCCATCCGGTCGAAAACTGAGAAGAAAATAGAGGCTCTCACTGTTTCTAGTCGAGAAATAAGCGGTTTATCTGTTTAGTCACGAGGGACCGGTCTGGCAAGTAACTTGGGCGCACCCATCATTCGAAGGCGTGTTGGCGTCCTGTTCCTACGACCACAAGGTGTTTGTCTGGAAGGAAGTGAGCGCGGGAAAGTGGCAGCGAATCTACGAAGGAACTCAGCACGAGGCTTCTGGTGCGTCTTAACTCTGCTTCAGCACATTCCCATACTCACAGACCTTCGATTGCAGTCAACTCGATTTGCTGGGCGCCCTATCAGTTCGGTTTAGTGCTGGCCTGTGGAAGCACCGACAAAGCTATTTCTTTCATTACTTACAATTCTGGTCAGTGGTTACGCTTTGTTGGTAAACCAGAATTTGGATTGCCTTTCTGTATCAGTTCAGTTTAGGAGCTTAACGGCGCATATGGTACTTGGGTAGTTTGGACACTATGGTATGGTACCACCATTACATACACGGCCCGGAAATTTGGAGCGTTTCTACCGATTTTGTAGATCACTGCCATTTCTGGTTGGTGGGTGTGGGTTCAGGTAGAAAAGTATCCTTCAGGTGGGTCGGTGGCATACACCCGGGCCTTTATGTACCAATACCATATACGCCGCTAAGTACCTCCGACCAGACATGGGCAAAGGGGGTCTGAGGGGTTGACCCCCCTCAGGAATTTTTGGAAGAATTTTCTATAGAAAATTATGATAAAAGTATGCCAAGATTAGGTGTAAATGAGCTCAGAAGAGCTTATTTTAATGAAAAAATATGCCAAAAATCGGACTTTTTTGGCTTACAACCCCTTCAGGAATTGAAAATTCTACCCCACCTCAGCCGAAATGCTAGCCCATGTCTGCCTCCGACTGTATGTGGTGCTGTTCTTAGATGACAGTTCGTGGAGTGTCAAGAAGATATCGAACGCCCACGACCAAGGCTGCAATGCAGTCAGTTGGTGCCCGGGAGTGGCGCCCGGGTCGCTGTCCGAACCGATGCCCGACCAGTCCCAAACTAGACGTCTTGTCTCTGCTGGCAACGATAATCTCGTAAAAATATGGAAGTAATAGTAATGCAATCCTGTTTGAATTGTTTTTATTAATCTAAGTGAAGCTTCTAGAGAAACAACGGAAGGCTGGGAATTGGATGAAACGCTGGAAGGTCACAGCGACTGGGTTCGTGATGTTGCCTGGGCTCCGGCAGTCGGATTTCCAGCCAGCACTATAGCGTCCTGCGGTCAGGTGATTGTTACGTTTTGAATGGATGTTATCCCTTGCTTGGTTGGTCTTCAGAAAATTATTTAAAACAGAATGAAGGTTAGGAAGAGGTTTCAGGACAAAAGAGTGATAATTTGGCGATCGTCGAATCTGGAAGGAGGTCAATGGGAACCGAAACTACTGCCCGTTTTTGATGACGTTGTCTGGCATGTCAGCTGGTCGTTGTGCGGAACGATCCTTGCCGTTTCTTGTGGCGACAACAAGGTGACTAGTCGATTGTGTCAATACTAGGCTTTTACAAGTTGGATGGATTGTCCGGGGGCGTCGTAGCCCCTGCCTAGTCCTTTGCTACTAGCCTAAACACATGCTCACCCAACCTAAACATATCGGAGCGGAGACCCTTGGCTAGCACTAGTTTTATTCCACACCAACTTTTACATCTACCACTAATGCACTACCGGGCGCTTCAGGCGGCGCTATCCAAGCCAAAACATAACACTTGAAATATGACAACACTGCACTATATACTTTAATGCAGGCGCTACGCTACAGGTGTCAGTCTACTGCGGTCTCAGTGGTAGCTGGCCCCGTGCCATATGTCCCAACACATGTGTGGTTGCTATTGTAGCTTTAGGTGCTAAGAAACTACTTAAGCATAGCTTATCTGCGAACTAAGCTAGCACACTGTATCATTAGAGGACAAATGAATACTAAACACAAAGCTGTTATTAATGCAACTGCTGCATAAAACAGCCAGGCATGCGTTCCTAGAAGCATGCGAAATAAACTGTTAGTAGTTTGTATATGTGGAGCTATGCTAACATGGTTAGTAATCAGACCAAGACGATGGTGCTCGACTGAAGCTAAAGTGGCTGATAAATGGAAAGTCGTTTGGTCGGCACCACAAGATACATAACATAATGTCTCCACTTGGTGGGAATTAGCATGAACACGTTGTTGATGTTTCGCTCCAGTGACAGAACACACAGTAGCCCATTTAATTCCGTTTTCACAGTCGACTTGAGCTAAGCTTTCTGACTTGTCACTTTTGCATATGTACTGCACTTCAAGACCACTGAGACAGGAGTAGCAACCTTCAACATGCAGCACATCTATGACACACGTGTTCTCCTCTATTTTTGCCATTAATCGATAGTCAGACAATTGAACTTGCAGTTCCAGGGCAACCTTTTGGTGAAACTCGGCTGCAACTGTGTTCTCGATTGGCAGGAGAACCATTCCTTCAGTTTGCAGCGGGAGCACATTGTTGCTTTGGAAAAGTGGCTCAATCTCCATTTCACTGCAGAGACAGGTGGCTTTGTCATCAACAGGATTACAGTGGCAACTATCAGTAGCAATGTAGCAACTTTTGAATTCTTCAGCATCCTGCTTGCTTGCACACTGCAGCTGACCGATGCGACCTGCTGTGGGCTGTCCTGATGCACAAGCCTCCACCAAAACAGTTCTTCGTCCATCAGTTAGGAAGGATGATGCCAGGAGTGGGACCTGAGGCTGTGAAACAGAGGTAACTGTAAATTCAATGCCTTTCTTCCATCGTTGTGGCACTGCTGTCAGCAGTCCAAACTGTTGGGATTCACTGCTTGCTTGCTCATGCAGTGTGGCCTTAATCTTGACTTCATAGGACCACTGAGGGCAATCAAAGACTTCAAAGACAGTTGGACTAGTTGGTTCTGCATAAGTCCGGTAAAATAAGCAAGCAGAGTTACAAAGGAAGCATCCACATGCCCAACACCCGCAGCTGTCCACACACTGAGTGAAGCCAGGAGCCTCGTAGGGTTTGCCACGCAATTCATCAATGACAGTGTCAACCTTCGTTTCTGAACAGGTGTCACCTGTACATGAACCAGCTCCACTGCATCGTTTGACTGACTGAACCTGCATGCCAAAGGAGCGTGTGAAGTAACGATTGCGGTTCTGACATTTGAGTTCAACAGCTTCTGTTTCAATCTCGAGCATACCAATCACCCTTTTATCTGAAGACTGAATAGTGAGGCAGGCTTTTTGACCAGCAGGAACAAGGTTCAGACGCACAACCTCATTGATAGTGCACTCCAGCAGTTCCTTATTCTGAGAGGAATGGCAGGCACTAGCGCTTGCAGACAAGGTTGTAACATCGGCACACGCATCCACCCCACTCAACAGTGAAAAGAGGCACATCACTGTAACTGTGACAGCAGAGCGAGAAATATAGGGTTGTGCCTTGTAGGATGTTCGATGCGGTAAATCAGACCTTGCTTCTTGAGCAGAAGGCTGTATTTCTGGGTTTGTTGTTGAATGTACAGTCAGCTCTTGTAGCTCCAGTTCCTCAGCAGCAATCTGGGGTTCAGTTGTAGCCTGTTTCCTTTCTCGATATTTCTTGATGGTTGTCTTTGAAGACTTGTACCAAGACTGAACAAGCTTTAAGATCAAGATCACTGATCCACCACCTAGAGTGACAGGAAAGAGCACTGACAATTTCGCAGCAATCGGTGCACAGTGCGGATTTGCCACCATATCCCAGCAGAAAGTACACTTTATCTGGTCACAGAACGGATGTCCATGACAACTTTCTTGCACTGTTTTGATCAATCTTCCTTTAATCCAGACATTCAGAGTGACGTTGTACATGTGCATCGTCAATTCAGGACTGAGAACAAATACTTCTTTCGTTCTTGGGTGGAATTTGCGAAGACAGATTGGTTTCACACAAACTTCCAACAAAGTAGTTCCCAAAACTGTAGTTGTCCTGACACCATTAGTCTTGCACTCAACAGAACACTCAGGACAATGGTAGATTTGATCATCGATGGGATTGTCTAGTGGAACAGTTGCTGTGGTGTAACCCCAAGCTTTGATAGGTAGAGAGCCATCTGGAGTGATGAACAGAGCAGTTTCCTTGTGCCTGTAGTAGCATAGCTGTGTGCCAGTCTGCATGCAACTATGGGTTTCACAGAACTCTGGGGAGCCAGTGCGATCACCTTGGCCAACGCACTTGTAGGTACTACCTGTGGTCTCAGATACTTTGATCTGCAGGTGATGAACAAGGAGCTTCATACCATCCAGCAACTCAATCTGAGCAACAGTCTTCACCATCGACTGCTTTCTGCATGTTTGACTAAGTATCGGACAAAGGTTGATCTTGGCATTACGCAAAACCTTGTCGGAAAATGAGTCTGGAGGTGACGTGTTGGATGCAGAAGGATCAGTGAAGACACAATCTTGAGCCCAGGTTGGACACTGACAGTGTTCTTTGGCTAAACTGCAGTTGCCATTTGCAGTCAAAAACGTGTTGTTCCTGCAGTGATGTTGCTTCCAGCATAGATTCTTGTGTTCACGATAAACCACAGTACCAGACTTTACGCAATGCTCTGATTCAACAAGAGTGAGCTTCTTTTCGGTACATTGACCAGGCAGGGCACTTTCTGCAGAGCACGTTGGAAACAAAATCGAAAAGCAAAGCAGCATGGCAGTAAAGACAGAGTTCTTGGATGCCAATCTTGCAGATCGTCGAGGTTCAGATCGCTTTGGCTCGGACTGTTGTCGTTGTTTCACAGCACCAGAATCCTGTGGTGGCACTTGTTGTGACGTTTCCAGAGGATAAAGTTGGGCAATCGACCTGCTGAGTTGTTTTCCATTTGGAAGTTGCACATCAACAGACCGAATCTCACCATCATTGCTAGTGTGAAGATTGACAACTCGAGCAACTTTCCAGGCACCCCTGGGGAGGGTTTTGTCTTCAACCAACACAACATCATTCCTACACGGTTTCTGCTGTACCAAATTTCTGCCTTGCTTCACATTCATCTGTGAGCGTTCACGCAAACTTTTCAGATACTCGTCAGACCAATAGTTCCAGAACCTGTCAAGAAGCGTTTGACCCTTCTTCCAAAAGTTGACCAGATCATCTGCTGTGGTCTTTCTTGGATAGTAAGTTGGGTCTACTTCTTCTGGGTCCTCTTGGTCATTCAAGGACAGAGCACCAGTCTCACGACCAGGGGTCAGAAAGTCAGAAGGACGCAGAACCTTGATAGAGTTGATGTCATCATACACATATGTTATTGGTCTCGAGTTCACAACTGCTTCGACTTCTGTGAGAATCGTCTGAAGCTCAACCAGTTTGAGCAATCGTCGACTAATCGCAGTCTTCAAGGAATTCTTGACTATTCCAATCAAACGCTCATAAACACCACCCTGCCATGGAGCGAGGGGGGTTATGAAACTCCATCTGATTCTCTCATGTGCACAGTAATTCACAATCTCGGGGTCTTTAGCAATGGTAGACCACTCTTTGCAAATCAGGTCCTTGGCTACCTTGAACTGGGAGGCATTATCGCTGACAATGTAGCTAGGTTTCCCTCTGCGGGCAATGAATCTTCTGAGAGCAGAGAGGCATGCTTTAGCTGACAAATCCTCAACAACCTCGAGATGAACAGCTCTAACAACCAGGCAGGTGAACAAAGAGATCCACACTTTTGCTGTCTGACCTGGTAGGCCTGTAGAGATTGTCAATGGTCCAAAGTAATCCAAGCCCACATTGGTCCAAGGCAGAGCCTTATCCACCCTTTCTGGCGGAAGCATTGGCATGGCTGGTAACTTGTAGGGACCACCATGCAGCCGATTACAGACCAAGCATTTGCGAATGACCTGTCGAATCTGTGCTCTTCCTCCTGGAATCCAGTGAGTTTCACGGATCACACTGAGAGTGTGCTGGACACCAGCATGACAGAGTTTCTTGTGAATGTGCTGGATCAACAAATTAGTGTAGATGTGGTTCTTCGGCAGCAAAATAGGATGTTTGGCTGAAGCGGATAAGTTGGCATGTTGCAAACGACCGCCACAATGCAGCAGACCATCATCCTTCATGATGAGACCAAGTTGTTGAAACAGAGTTCCTTTCTTTCTTGGTCGAGAGAGGTGTAGCTCAGGAAGTGAAGTTTTCTGGACGTACCGATCAAGAAACTTCTGAGCAACAGTAAGTTCTGATGCCGTAACTGGACCACTGTCTTCCATTTTAGTGCACATCTCAAATGAGACAATTTTCTCAATCGACTGACTGGAGAGCTTGCGCACAACTATCTTCTTCAGAAAGCGTAAAACAAAGACTGTTGAACGCAGAAGACAAGTGTAGGAAGAAAACCTTGAGAAATCCAGAAGTGAAGGAGAATCTGTTCCAGTGAAGCCAATGTTTATCTCACTCCTGCCGCGAACTTCAGCATTGATTTCAGCCAGTTGCTGGAGATTTATCTCTTTGATGGGAGATTCTGGCCAATCTTGTTTCGTGCGTTTGAGAAAATCAGGACCATGCCACCAGAGTCGGGCTTTGTTTTGCTGTCGAAAGAGTTGATCTGTTTGTAGGCCACATGTTGCAAAATCGGCAGGGTTCTCCTCACTGCTGACATAGCGAAAAAGGGAGTCAGATTGGCAGATTTCTTTTACACGATTCTGAACGAAGACACTCAACAACTTGTCAGTCTTCAGCCAACTCAATGCAACAATAGAGTCAGACCAGAGGTATTGCTTGTCAATCGACAGCTGCACAAGATTTGAAACGAACTTGAGAGCTCTGACACCAATAACCATTGCCATCAGTTCCAAACGAGGAATGGAGATGGGCTTGAGTGGTGCAAGTCTAGAGCGCGCAAACAGCAAATTCACTTTAATCATGTTTTCACCTCTTCTGGTTTGCTCACGTAGAAAGATTACTGCTGCATAGGCTTTTGAACTGGCATCTACAAAACAGTGTAGTTCAAATGTAGAGTCTGAACTGATGCCCAAGAATCGGTCAAATTGCTTGAGCTCAATTTGAGCCAACTGAGCTTGAAGTTTGACCCATTCAACTTGCAGGTCTTCAGGTAACTCTTCATCCCATTGACGCTTTTGTCGCCATGCTTCCTGAATGAACAATTTGGCAGGCAATGTGATTGGAGAGACAAGTCCTAGTGGGTCATAAACGGACGCCACAGCTTTCATCACTTGTCTTTTTGTCACCATAAAGTCATCTGATAGGATCTTTGAAGAACTGAGCTGCAAGGTATCCTTTTCTGTGTTCCAAGCGATACCCAAAACTTTTGGCTGTGTGGACTTCATGCAATCATCTTCAGAAAGAACAGCTTGAATTGCAACCGAATTTGAAGCATATTCTCTGAGATTCATTGAAGCACGAGCAAAGATTTGCTTGGACTGAAGGCAGAACTCCTGAGCTTCTTCTGCATTTGTCACACCGGTGATGATGTTGTCCACATAAACACAGCTTTTCATTCTTTTGGCTGTTTCAGCATACACGCTTTCATTGTCAAGCAAGTGACGAATGGTTTCTTGCAAGAGAAAAGGAGATGAAACTACACCGAACGGTACCCTTGCAAAACGATAGACAGTCACATTGTCAGGTGTGCAGGGCTTAGTGGTATCTTTCAACCAGAGAAATCTTGTACAGTCCCTTTGGTGACGTTGCAGTCCAACTTGCAAAAAGGCTTTTTCGATGTCTGCTATGACGGCAATCGGTTTGAGCCGAAAATTCATAAGAAGGCCACAAAGATCAGGCAACCGAATGGGACCTCTGTACAGACAGCTGTTAAGACTCTTGCCACCTTTTGACCGTGCTGCTGAAGCATCATAGACAATGCGATATTTGGTTGTTGTCTTCAAAGGTGTCTTGACACAATGGTGTGGCAGGTACAAGACTGGACCATCAGCAGTTTCAGGAGATCTTTCAATGATACCCTTTTTGACTTGTTCAATCAGGATTTCTTGGTACTTCTTTAGCATCTCAGGATCAGAGTCAAAGGATCGCACCACACTTTTCAGTCGCGTGAAGGCCAGTCTGTAGTTATCCTCCAGGACAGGATTGTCATCCTTCCAAGGCCAACAAACTTCATAGCGACCATCCTTGCACTGAACAGTCTGCTCAAATTTCTGTTGAGCAACTTCATCATCGGTATCTACTGGAGAATCCATAATCCCAATCTGTTCCAAGTCCCAGTATTGACTATAGTCAATTGTGGAGGGGTCAACGGACTGTGCAAAGAACAAATCTTGATGTTGCTCTGCTGACGTCTGGATCCGAGGAATGCATGAGACGACAGCATTGGATTCACTTTCTCCAGCTGCAGTAGCTCCAGCTAAGACCATGCCAAATTTTGAGTGCAGCAACTTGAGTCCAGAGGGCAAAGCGACAGGTTTCTCAAAGGACACAATATCCAAGAAGTACTCCAACCCAATGAGGAGGTCAGGCTCAAAGTGAGAAGCCGAGAAATCATCCGCCAGGTCTGGAAAAGCACTCAGAGCTTGGACATCTTCAGCCGATAAGCGAGGACGTCGCAGATTAGAGGCAATCCGGTCAATAGTGTTGCTCACAATACTAAATGTGGAGCCATCAGTGGTTTTCAGCACAATCGGCACCCGTTTTGACTGCAAAGTCTTGGGTTTGCTGTTGGCAAATGTGAAAATGTGCAGCGTTTCTTCAGAAACGGCTGGAAGGCACAGTTTCTTCATCATCTGATTAGTGATGAAAGAACGTTCACTGCCAGGATCGAAGAAAACTCTGAGAAGCATTGTCTTCTTTGGAGCAGTTGGACTGAAAGCGGCAACCTGTGCTGTCATCAGAACGGCACGGCAAAATCTCTTGCTTGTCGCATTCACCTGAGTCATCACCAATTGCTCATTTTCTTCAGGCTTCTTCGAAACATTAGACACAGCTGATGTGCTAAGATGAGTACCCATTTTTCTGCTCTGGGACTTCTGTAGTCCATACTTCTGAGGACAGAGGGCAACATTGTGTCGCTTGTCACAATGAGAACATTTGCGACCTTTCTGAAAGCAGCGTTGAGCCCAATGGCTTGTTCCAAAGCAAAAAAAACAGCGTTGGTCCTTGCGAAGTTTCGCTAGTCGTTCTTCTTTTGTAGGGTAGGCCAGGCAAGTCTCAGAGTGATGTTCTTCACCACAAAAAACACATGAGCAGCTCTGAATAGGCTTTCCAGTTGAGCGGCTAGACCTTACAGACTTTCCTTGTGAGTCAGTACGATTCTTTGTCAGTGGCTTGTTTGAACGCTTTCCCAAAACTCCAAACACATCGGTTCGCTCAGCACTCTTTTCTAGTATTGCATTCTTTTTGTCCACCTTCTGATGCCTTTCCTCAGTTTTCTCTTTGGTGCCAACGATTCGTGCGACCTTCTCTTTCAGGCACATTGCAGTTTGCAGAGCTTGCCTCAGGGAGTCAACTGACCACTCTTGTGTAAGCGGTTTCATGCGTTCCAGCTCCAGGTTCATACTGATGGGCAGCTTTTCTTGAATCAGTTGGACAATCAAACTGCGGTTGGACTCGATGTTCTCTCCCAGACACTTCAGTTGTCGTAAGGTACGATCTGCCATGTCTACAGTGTTGCGCACATCACTGGGTTTGCTGGAAGAATTGGGCAACTTGCGTAAAGTCGAGTACAATGCATCTTTAATGACAGACACGTCACCAAAACGACGTTGGAGGATGTCAATGGCCTCAGCATAGGTGTCATTAGTCAAAGCAAGACCTTCAATTGCAGCAGCGGCACGACCAGTCAACATTTGCTTCAAGTAGGCAAACTTCTGAATGTTGGGAATGGGCTGGTTGTGAACACTGGCAACATAGTTATCCCAAAACTCGATGTAGCGAAGGGGATCGCCATTGTAGGAAACGAGAGGCAGCTTTGGAAGTTTGACACATGGCATTCCAACCACTCGACTTGCACTAGAAGCTCCAGAAGGCACGACAGCAGACTGACGGGGAGCAGAGAGAGAAAACACAGAAGTACGTGGCGGTAAGGTTGGCATACTACCAATAACACCAGGCACACTTTGTGTAACAGAAGGCGTAACAAACGGCATGCCGAAATTGAAAGCAGGGTTTACGTTAGAACCAATCATAGACACGTTTGGCAACACCGTACTGGTTGCAGTACCCATGTTAAACTGAGAAAGGTTTTGAGCGCTCACAGGATTATAAGCACTAAATCCAGTAGCAGTAACTGAACGTGCAACTGCAGGGTTAGAAAAAGCAGAGCTAACTGGATAACCAAAACGAGAAGGTAAACCTGTTACTGTGCCCACAATAGAATCACCAAAAGGAATCGAACCGGTAGTAGTCACAGGAGGTACGACTTCTTGCGGCGAAAACTGAGGCGCAGGAGGTGGCGCTTGCGTGAAAGCAACAGGCAGAGTCTGCAGAAGAGAACTTGGGCCCGGCACATCTGGTTGGCTGGAGAGTTCTGGCACTGACGAAACCAAAGGACGCCATACCGGGTCAGTCATCAGGGGAGCAGTTGACTGGCAAATCGGAACAGTGGTAACTGGCTGAGTCAGAGTCCCAGTAACCGGAGATTGCTCCATTGTCACAGAAGGAGAGGGCGACACACGATGAACCACAGGCGAGGCAGACGGTGGAGACGTAAACCGAGACAAGTCATCTTCCACCTCCTTCAACCGAACAGTCAGGAAGGACAGCTTTTCCTCAGCCTGGACAACAACCGGCAAATAACCATTGGTTGCATGTTGCTCGTAGAGAGCTTCTTCATCCGTACTGTCATCTCCAGACAATGAACTGAGCAATTTGAGCCATTGCGTGTCAACGTCATAGATGAACTTCAGCGAAGTAGTGATGCGCTCAGTGTCAAGCAAAATGTTGTACTTCGCGTCCCTCAGTGACTGAACAATGGTAGCAAAGTCGGCATCTGGCTCGAACAGAGACGTATAGTCAGGCACTTTCGAAAGCTGAGTTTGCAACAGAGCTCGGCGAGGTGCTACCTGACGACGCAGAGGGCCAGACAGACTAGGCGTAGCCATCGCATCAAAGGGTCGGGTTCAGGGGATGCCACATATCGGAGCGGAGACCCTTGGCTAGCACTAGTTTTATTCCACACCAACTTTTACATCTACCACTAATGCACTACCGGGCGCTTCAGGCGGCGCTATCCAAGCCAAAACATAACACTTGAAATATGACAACACTGCACTATATACTTTAATGCAGGCGCTACGCTACAGGTGTCAGTCTACTGCGGTCTCAGTGGTAGCTGGCCCCGTGCCATATGTCCCAACACATGTGTGGTTGCTATTGTAGCTTTAGGTGCTTAGGCAGCTCCAGTCGGTTCCCATTTACCTACTCGCTGTCACCAGCTTTCGGTGGCCTGGGTTGGGCTTTGTGCCGACCACCAACTCTGCGGCAACAAAACTTGCCCCGCCGTGTGGATGAACGCACGAGGACGCGCACAGTGGCTTTGCGGCCTAAACCACTACACCAACTGTGCCGACCTTTTACGAGTTCTTTTCAGGTTTCATTATGGAAAGAGAGTTTGGACGGTCAGTGGACGTGCATCTCTGGTGACAGCAACAAGCAAGCGGAACGGGCGGAATCTGGTCTGGGCTAGGCATCGGTCTAATTTAATTGTTAGTAAACGGTTTTGGCACTGTTCTTCTGTTGGGCGTTGCAATTTTGTTCTCTTACTCCCACTTTAACGCAATTTATTCTTCATAAACGCGTGTAAAAACCTCCGTTGCAATGGCAACCAGATCAGATTTAGCGGCATCAGAGTAGAAAACTTGAAACCACGGCTTTTTCTGCTGCTCCGTGGCGTGCGGAATTTGGACGCCGAAAATCTGCAGCGATATGAATAAGCAGGCTAAAGCGATCAATTGCGGTTTCTTGGCCTGCACAAAATCGGGACACACGTAACAGTCGCGCAGAATGGTCCAGGCAGTTGACGCAATGGGCCGCCTGTCCCAAAAATCTGGTGTTAACCAGTCCTTTAAACTGTCCAAATAATGCAGCAGAAACTAAAATCCATTGTTTTGAAGGTATCCGCACTAACTGAAAGTAGACGTACGTACCTTGTGCGGGTGGACGCATTTCACTTGAAAGGCAAGAGTTCGCAGTACTAAGAGTTCTAGTCGACCAATACCTTCGCGGACGCTCCAGTATAACTCGCCAACTTCGAGAGGGGGTTCCGACGGATGCAGAACCCTGAACAGAACGTAGCTTCACAGTAAACAGCAACACAAAAGTACCGTGTGATTAGGTACGTACCTGTAGCAGACGTTAGTGACGTCACGAATCTTGAGAAAGTTTTCTTCGGCTTTGCCGGCAATGTATAAACAAGCTGCAGCTGCTGTCTAAAACATCGGCGTTCTATTCCAATTTTAAGGTACGTATGTACAGGATGTCTCGGAAATGGAAACATTCCTTTTTGCTGCCGATTCGCAAATGTTGGCCGAATACAGTCAGGTACTTTAACGCCGTTTATGGTACTGACACCATATATGGTGCCGGTACTATATCTAGAGTTGTAAAAAAAAATTTTTTTGAAAGCCAAAAAAAGCTTTTTTTATGAAAATTTTTCATTTCGAAAATTTTTTTTTCAAAATTTTTTCCTTGCATGAAATACGTATAGCTTGTAGGAGATGCAAGGATGCATCAGAAGCAACTTTAAATACAAAAGTTGATACTTTGGTTCAAAGATAGTGTTACAGCCTGAGAGTCGATATAGTGTATATTCTACCTGCAGCATTGCTCACAGAGTGGCTGCTGCCCTTCAAAACCTATTTTTAGGCTTAGAACAGGCATGAAATTGATAGAACTGCACTGCTAATGTATATCTGAGGCTAAATTCAGAGATTTCCCCCAAAATTTCCATATTATGAATAAAATAAAAATTTTTTGAAATGGGCCTTCAAAAAAAAGCTTTTTTAAAAAAAAAGAGCCTAACAACACTAGTATGTATATACTGAAATAAGCTGAAACTTTTTTTTAGTACAGGTGCCAAAATCGATGAGATTTGTATGTTAATTACCAAATTTCAACAAATTTATCACCTATGTTCCAAATTTCAGCTTATTTGGCCAACACTTGTGGAAACGGCAGTAGTAAAAAGAAATGTTTCCATTTTCGGACACCCTATGTAAGCAAGCTGTTTGCTTACATAAGGGCAGATTTGAGAAACTGCAAGGGGCAGCTTTTTGAAAAACCGATAACACAACGAAATTGCTGTTGCGACCGTGGTAGCCCGACATTCCAGCTTAGCACCTAAAAGAGAGAAATTAAAGCAAGAACTTCTTTGCTAGAAGGCTCTCAGGGTTCGTGCCGCTCTGGCGATCCAAAATCCCCTGACAACAATAAAAAATCCCGACATTTTCAAAAATCTGAACTTTCTTACCCAAAAACTGGTGCTATGCATGGTTGTATCTGCTGTCATATTTTGTTACCGCCCAAAAAATTAAACAAAAGTTAGCTTTCGAAAACGGCGCTGATATTGACTAAATTATTGGCACTATTCATTGCTGCTTCTACAACCTACTGAATGCAAATTTTTTTGGAGTGAGGCCCAAAATTCCCCTGACCGGCACGAATCCTGCCTTGTAAGATGAGACGCATGTACAATTGCCTCTCTAAACCGCTCGGATTTTTCTGAGAAAGCAGCGCAAGCTTTTAATAAAACTTAATACCTATTGTTAGCCAAAATTTTCGGGCAAGATTGCTTGTATGAGGCTTGGACCAGAGTGCCTCCTATTTCAGGGGTTGACTATTACGTACGTGAATGAAATAAGTATGTTTGATGCAAACCGAGTAAACACTAACCTGCTTCTAACATGAACTCATAGATGGTGCGTTCATTCCGCATGTGTTCCGCCATCTTGACAGACCAGTAATTTATTGTACATTTCGACCTCAGAAAGTAATGTAAGAGAAATAGTGGAAAAACCAAAGCCAAGTCACACAACAAACGCGTTCAGAATCAGAAAATTTATTGTTCAGAATTCACCCAGAAACGAGAACTGGTATACACTAGAAACTGAAAAATCTGGTGGAACTTTCTCGTAGCACAACTTTGGAAATAAGACGGCTGTGTTGTGGTAAAAACAAACTCTTCCGAATTGAAAGGCATGCGCCCGTTTTCAATTTTTAGGTAAAGCCAGACGCATGTCTGGAGCGACAAATGGTTCAGCGTCAACTGTTCGCTATCTGTGTAAGTCTGATTTCGAAAAGGTTAGAGTTTGCACTTATTCTGGACAAGATAGGCGGTGCACTCAATAGTACGACTAATGGCATCAAGATCCTCTTTTGTTTGCATTCTGTGACTGCTGTTCTTCCTTAAAATGGCCTCAGCCTCCGATGACCGTACCTTCCTCACTATATCTATGGTTGTCTGCAATCAATTCAGCTTCACTGCATCTGTCCAGAAATAATGAGAGTAAGCGAAAGAGAAAAGCTTACCTGATAGGGGGACATATCGTCCTCAAAAGCGTGCAGACACCTCATAGGACAGGTGACCTCAATGTGCTCTCGGGCCAGCAAATCTAGTTGTTTGCCTTCTTCCCGCATTCTCTTGTTGAAATAGAATGGTCGGCCGAGCTTTTCACCCAGCAACAAAGTCTCTCCCGCCTCATACTGCGATTTCATCTGAAATATCAGAATACCTAGAGTCGAAAGGACACACTGCACTTGAAAAAATAACTTCTTCAGGTAAAGCCAACTCCATTCGCTTGAAAAAGCCGATGGAAGCGGCTATCGTTACTATGGCAACGACCTTTTCCGGCCTTTCTATAGCAGCCAAAAGTGCTAACCAGGCGCCCATACTTGACCCAATCAAAATCTGAAGTTTATAAAAATTGCAACAAATACATGTAACTGGGGAGGTTTACCATCCTTCGACTATGGTACTGGTACCTAGGCTAGTGGCACCAAATATGGTACCCCCACGTTCGGGGCCACAGTGGCCGAATGTGGGGGTACCATTATGGTACCACTCTGTCATACATGAGCCGGAAAAATTCGGAGGGGGTGTGGAGGTAGCCTCAGGGGGTCCACAAAAGTCCGAAAAACGCCTAAAAAGTGAAACTTTTTCCCTCCGGGGGGAGGGGTGCGGCGAGGGATGAACGACCGAATGTGGGGGATTGACCGGCGAAGGGGTAAGGTCCCCTCACCCACGCGGCCCATGTATGCACTCTGTTCAGATTTCGTACCTTATATGGTACCACCACAGTCCCCGAACTTGGTATCGGTACCATTCAAGGTGCCACCAGCCTAGGCGTACCGGTACCATAAAGTGCCAGACTGTACAACATATCTCGGAAAAGGACAGTACAGTCATGTCTCGTTAATCCGGACAAGTTGGGACCGGCCAATTTTGTCCGGATTAGCGAATTTCCGGATTAACGAATCAAAGCTAAAACACTGTTTTTCAGGTCAAAAGTCTAAATGACAGCTTTTTGTTAGTTGCATATCAGATTCTGCAGTTGTACCTCCTAATTAAAACCTAAAAACTTATTTCAGCTGATTATAGCTCCTAAAAAGGCAAAAATAATGACATTCTGACTGAAAGAAAAGCATTATTCAATTAAAAATTCACACCTGAATTGAGAAATTGCGCATGGATTTTGTTCAAATTAACCAAATCCGGATTAACGAATCACTTTACTATACAAATTTCGAAGTTGGGACCCCAAATCTTCTGTTCGGATTAACGAATCCGGATCCGGATTAACGAGTCATATAACATGGGGGAAAATTGGGACCTGGCCTAATCTTGTCCGGAAGGCGAATATCCGGATTAACGAGGTCCGGATTAACGAGACATGACTGTACCATGTCTGTGAACCGACATACCTGCGGTCGATCGGTTAGTTTATCGAGAACTTCGATAACATCTAGGTGCCACTGTCGAAAGCTATAGGTTTTGGGAATATTCTGATCAACCGAATCGCACATGTCCGTGTAGTCAAACCGCAAAAAGGTGGACGGTCTCCAGGTATCACTGGTAAGAAATCGTTGCTCCAACGCAATAGCTTTCTCTGCCAGTTTGCTGGACATAAATCCACCGACATAAATCAGACCTGGCGGCTCAACATTCTGCTCTGGTAAGCGAGGTACCACCGTCTTGATATATGCTAGCGGTGGCAAACCATTTCGCACCAAAAACATCGGCTTTGACATGACTGGAAGTCCAGGCACGAAATACTCAAAAACAAAGAGTACAAGCATAGCGAAAGTACACAACTGGAGAAACCATGAATTAGACAGCGGCAAAAAGTAGTGCATTTTACGATTACGGTACGTACATGGGTTTGGCCGGTGAATCACAGAAAGACAAAACATGAATAGATCTCAACTTTCCACTAGACGAATGGTGTCGCCGTCTTCAAGAGAGTAAAAGCGCAGTTCTCGCACGTCGTTGTCAAGGTGCAATGAAAAGCCGGGCTGAAATAACAGAAACTGTACAAAGACAGACAAAACATCTCAACTCCTACTTTGTTGACTGAGTCGCAATAAAGCTGCACATTGCGCGGATTCTTTCGGCACAATCGAGCCACTAAAGCCTTCAGCTTCTGCACGGTCATGCGCTCTGGCAAAGTTCTGTTGGTGGCAGAATTAAGAGCAGAGCAGAAAATATACCGGGTACACTTTTGGCGACTGAAGAGTGTAAGCCAGGGCCAACCACTGAAACCTTGACCAACCGATGTTTGAGCACACCGTCAGGGTGATCTACTGCTTCCTCGAGTTGCGGCGATCCGTAATCTAAAACATAGAATACTACATACACAAATCTATGTATATAGTTTTTAGAAGCATTTTTGTCATTTTTAGCTTATTTTTTGGGGAAAAAACACAATTTGGCCGCTTCAAAATAGAATTTTTAGTCTTATTATACCAGGCGAAATACAGAGGACCCCCAACCTCAGCCCCTTTCCCGACCGGACCTGTTAAGTGTATGCCGAACCATACATGGGAAAAGGAAGGCTGAGGGGGATTGGCTTGGCAGAAGCCCAACCAGGCCATTATAAACTACTAAAACTTGTAATTTCTGTTAATTTTAAGCTCGGAATGCGTTTTAAACGCGTTTTTGAAGGCTAATTTTGCTAAATTTTCTTACCCTGGTTGGGCAGCGGCCCAACCAGGCACTTTCAAAATTTTACACCCCCTTTCCAAAATCCTGGATACGCCACTGCATGTATGCAACCAAACAAATAAAAAACAAACATTTGAGCAACTGCTCATATCGAGGATGTTCCTTCCGGAAAACGGCTAACAGTAAGTCACTCTGCTGTGCCTGTAACCACTGCGCTACGTAAAACTTCAAGTAATCCAGCTCGGCGCCACGCCGTTCCTGAGGTTCAACCTAAGAGACGTTCCTTCAAATAAAACAAGCTAATAAGTTGCAAAAACTACCTACAATTTGTTTATCCAAGTGGAGCAGCCGCCAAACTCTGCCGATAATCATTTGCCGAGCAGTTTCCGTCTTCAATTTATCGAACAATGGATTTCTGTGAATAATTAACTGCTCCAAGTTTGGCAGTCGATTCAAACAATCGATAGACGACCACTGAAAAGACCAAAGCCGAGAACGATGCAAAGAAGCGTCAATCTCGCACATCGGAAATGCGATTGTAGCAGAGATAGAGAACTTTCAGCGAAGGGAACGGCTCCTTTTCTGCCACTTCAACCGAGGGCAACGCGTTGCGACCCAAATTTAGCAATTCGAGTCTAAACAAGCCGAAAATAACAACAAAAATGCCAAGGTAGACCATTATCTACTTGGGTAAGCGCTCCAAATCTTTGACATCGTGCCAGCTTTTCAGTTTATTTGATTCCAGATCCAGCCAGGTAAGGCAATGCAGCAGAAAAGAACTTGTAGGACAAGCCTCTATCTCGTTTCTACACAAACCCAGCCCTTGCAGTTTTGTGAACACAGTTGCAACCCGAACAACCTTAAAAGTTGGGCTGATTATTGAACATTATTAAAAGATGGCTTACATGACTCCACTCTAAGTGGCACTCATTCATAATCAACGTTTCCAGCCGGTCGCATTCGCTGCATTTTAGTGACTCATCAGCCGTTTCTATGTCTATTCGGTTGCAACTGAAAAGGTATCGCTAATGGTTGAGCAGCTACTAAATAGAATACATGTCTCATGGTGACCTTAGATCCAAGAGTCGAATGTTAGGTAGAGCTGAGACAATTTTGATCACCTCAACCCAGCTAGAGAACAGAGTTCGTCGGAGGTACAATTCTTGGCACAACTGAAGCTCTTGAGACAAAGGTCCACACTGACTAACTTCTTGGTCGTCAACAACCACCGTTTTCAGTCTGCTGAACGTACTGCAAAACACACTTACGTACGCTCAACGCTAATTACTCATCCACTGACTTCTGCTTGCCGTAGATTTTCTGCATTCCAACTAGTTCAATTGGCTTCGAATGCACTTTCAGGTCGCCGACTGCCTCCACCCCGGCGCCATATCGCTCGTTGACCGCTTGCACCAAAGCGCAACCAGTGCGCACTTTGCTGGGTCTGATCAGAGAACCGCTGCTAGCAGAACTGAAACAAATTTTTTTAGTTTTTCAGTTCATAGCAAAATGGTTTTGTTGGGGAGAGGTTAATGGCGAGTAAGCTGCTATCACCTAGCTTCGAAGTATCGATGACCGTTTACGGTGCCGTCATGCTTGCCCCTGGACTGATTGTCCCAGTCGATGCCTAACCACTGACCATTCTGACCGGCAACCGAACCTATGTAACGCACCGTACCACGATCATCGTCACCCGACACAATTCGACTGCCAACTTTTACTTGGTCACTCATCTCTGTCTCACTACCGCTAACTTTCTTCATCTGAAGCAAAGGGAAACAATAGTCTATAAAATGCCACAAATACAGTTGACACCGCACCCAGGGTTGCCAGGTTTTTCACACCAAATCCCCATACATGGGCCGGAAAAATCCGGAGGGGGGTAGGGGGGGGTTGAGACCTCGGGGGGGGGGGGGTCCCCCCGAAAAAAGGCCCAAAAACGCCTATTTTGCCTTAAATAAGCGAAATTTTCCTCCCTCCGGGAGGGGGGGTATGGCCGACCGAGGGGGGGTATACCCCCCTTACCCCCCCGCGGCCCATGTATGCAAATCCCCCTACTTTTCAGATCAAATCCCCCTACTTCCTGACATATGGTTAAGAAGATCGCATCGCAATTCGCAACCCCCGGGAGCTGTTACCGTAATCCGTTGTGATTTTCGAGTTTCTAAGCCACCTACTTCAAAAATTTTGGGAGATGATAATCACTGGAATGGAACGTTGGAATGGAATGGCCATGATAATCTTTGGAATGGAACCGAAATTACTGGGCAGGAATGTGTAAATGACATTGTTTTAGTGCGAAACGACTATAATAATGCAGGAAAGCGCTCAACTGGCAGAAAATTTGGAAGAAGCTCGCAAAAAATGTGTCGAAATTAATTTGTTGTCCCGCGGTTGTTGTTGAGGGGCGCAACTGATCACGTGGCATCCTAAAGACCACATATACTGTGCATGGCGCGTACACAATTTACGGTAGGTTAGACAATAAGTGGTGTGTACAAAACTGACTGACGCAGGTACACTGGTGACGCCATACACATCAACCACCCTTTTCATTCTCGAAGCCAAACCATCAGTCCTAGTAGCTGTACCAGTCTCCAAGACGGGCTGGCGGTTGACGATTCCACTGTGGGTGGTGTCATCCTTGTGGCCGCGGTTGAGCTGGTTCTTGCACAGTGGCATCAGCTTCATAGACAGATGGTCCCCGCCGGTCAACAACGCGTTGCAGGTTGCGCCCATTCCACTTCTGCTTGTCTGACAGCAAGTAGTTGAATTTGCCGAGCACCTTCACAACAGTCAGCACTTTGTTGCTCCAGGGGCTGAGTCCTTTAGGCGTGAGTAGTGATGCAACCGGGATCCCGGTATTTCCCGAAGAACCGGGAATTCCCGGTATTTTCACTCCCGGTTTCTAATCCCGGTTCACATTCTCTAATACCGGGAAATACCGGGAATACCTCAAAATATATTTTATAGCAGTATTGACTGTTTTTTTGCAGAAACTATGTACATATGTCAGTGACATCTGCAGTATACCTATAACGGCGTGACCTGTGACCAACACTATAGAGAGCTCACCGAGTAGCAGAGGTGTGTGAGAGAGAGGGGTTCCACAAGCGCTTTAATGACCAACACGCTAACACTGACTCTGAGCCGGCGGCGGGGCCGCTTATATAAGCATTAGATAAGCAGGTTACTACTTGCCGCTAACATTACACAATACTGTAGATTATAAATGCCACAAGCTACTAGCAACGCTACATACCAAACGCTTTTTTACCAGTACCAGCGGCACGCAAAACTTTGAATAAGTTTTCAAATGACTGCTACTTGCTCAATTTAGCGAACAGTCATGTTTTGCAGCTTTTCCTTTTGTTCCAATTGTTTTTATATTGGTTTAGGCTTCAAATTTTATGTTTTTAAAGCTTCCAACTTTATAAAGGCATTCAATTGAGCAACGCCATTCATTGATTGGCTATTCTTACAAAACTCTTTTGATCCAATTGACATCGAGCTGCCTGGTGCCTGCCAAACCAACTCACTAAATCTGATCTGACAGTTAACCATTATTTAGCCCATTATGAGAGAAATTCCTTGAGAAAATCCGACTAGAAATGGTATCAATAGCTAAGCCGGATGTTGAAAACATTTATGTTTTATCATGCTGCATGCGTTTTGATTGATTTCCCGGTATTCCCGGTATATCTCGGTTTTTCCCGGTATTCTCATTTCCCGGTAATCCCGGTTTTCCCGAATCCCGGTATTCCGCTCCCGGTTGCATCACTAGGCGTGAGACATCATCTGGTGCGCACCTTCTGCCCAACAGCGAACAGTTGCCCTGAGAGCTAGCAGTATTTGGCTTGATTGCTGTTATTTTTGCCGCAACTGCACATCCTCCCATCCGTCCTCTTTCTTCCTTCCTTTTTCTCTCTAAAAACAAGCTTCCAGTACCAAAATATCCCAATCGCAATATTTTCCGATGGATTAGTGACCAATATTTTCGCATGCAGTCTAGTATAGTTGCAGGGTGCGTTTAGAGCGTTTTGACGGTCTAATTAGCCGTTACACAGTGATTTCCGCTCCATTCCAGCGATTATCATGACAGTTCCATTCCATTCCAGCGATTATCATGACAGTTCCATTCCATTCCAGCGATTATCATGACAGTTCCATTCCATTCCAGCGATTATCATGACAGTTCCATTCCATTCCAGCGATTATCATGACAGTTCCATTCCATTCCAGCGATTATCATGACAGTTCCATTCCATTCCAGCGATTATCATGACAGTTCCATTCCATTCCAGCGATTATCATGACAGTTCCATTCCATTCCAGCGATTATCATGACAGTTCCATTCCATTCCAGCGATTATCATGACAGTTCCATTCCATTCCAGCGATTATCATGACAGTTCCATTCCATTCCAGCGTGCCGTTCCAGTGCTTATCATCTCCCCAAAATTTTTGTCTAGGTTACGGTAGTCTTTTCAAGGGATCGCTCTTTAAGGGAGGAGGCCCATTCCCCCCCCACCCGGCGCTGTCGCGGCCGGATTACGGTATGCGCCATCTGCTCTATGTTTGGTGTGAAAATATATTTTTCTTCCCCTCCGCTGAGGTTTTTGAGAGGTCAGAAATGATTTTATATTTGGAAAATGCGTCTCTAGGAGTTCTTTTATGTTTCTAAAACAGGCTCTCCTGAGCGTGCCTATACTGATGCGTCCATCTAGGGGTATTTTTATGTTTTTAAAACAGGGCCTCTGGAGCGTTCCTACACCGATGCGTCCCCTAGGGGTATTTTTATGTTTTTAAAACAGGGCCTCTGGAGCGTTCCTATACCGATGCGTCCCCTAGGGGTATTTTTATGTTTTTAAAACAGGGCCTCTGGAGCGTTCCTATACCGATGCGTCCCCTAGGGGTATTTTTATGTTTTTAAAGCAGGGCCTCTGGAGCGTTCCTATACCGATGCGTCCCCTAGGGGTATTTTTATGTTTTTAAAGCAGGGCCTCTGGAGCGTTCCTATACCGATGCGTCCCCTAGGGGTATTTTTATGTTTTTAAAGCAGGGCCTCTGGAGCGTTCCTATACCGATGCGTCCCCTAGGGGTATTTTTATGTTTTTAAAACAGGGCCTCTGGAGCGTTCCTATACCGATGCGTCCCCTAGGGGTATTTTTATGTTTTTAAAACAGGGCCTCTGGAGCGTTCCTATACCGATGCGTCCCCTAGGGGTATTTTTATGTTTTTAAAACAGGGCCTCTGGAGCGTTCCTATACCGATGCGTCCCCTAGGGGTATTTTTATGTTTTTAAAGCAGGGCCTCTGGAGCGTTCCTATACCGATGCGTCCCCTAGGGGTATTTTTATGTTTTTAAAGCAGGGCCTCTGGAGCGTTCCTATACCGATGCGTCCCCTAGGGGTATTTTTATGTTTTTAAAACAGGGCCTCTGGAGCGTTCCTATACCGATGCGTCCCCTAGGGGTATTTTTATGTTTTTAAAACAGGGCCTCTGGAGCGTTCCTATACCGATGCGTCCCCTAGGGGTATTTTTATGTTTTTAAAGCAGGGCCTCTGGAGCGTTCCTATACCGATGCGTCCCCTAGGGGTATTTTTATGTTCTTAAAACAGGCCCTCCGGAGATTTCCTACACCGATGCGTCCCCTAGGGGCACTTTTATGTTTGGAAAACAGGCCCTCCAGAGCGTGCCTATACTGATGCGTCTCTAGGGGTACTTTTATATTTGGAAAATTGTCAGGCCCAGACCCAACCCAGGCCTCCAAAAGTCGGTGACGGTAAATACGTAAATGGGAACCGAACTGGAGCTGCCGTTGCACCGTACCTGATAACAGCAAAGGGGAGGGATGTTTGCACTTGCAGGCAGATATTCTGAAAATAATTGGCATACTAGGTATCGGTATTTATAAAAATTGCAACTACTTGGAGATTTAAGTTGTTCTGTTTTAGTGCTTTTACTACCACTTCTCTGTGAAGTCGTTTAAACTTCGCGCGCTTTGTGTTGTTTCACATGCAGCAATATTACAGTAACCCGCCGCGGCAGCGCCGGGTGGGGGGGAATGGGCCGGGAATCGCTCTTTAAGGGAAGGAAGGGAGGGAGACCACTACTTTGAATATTTTGAACATTATTAGTAATTGGTCCAGCAGTACAAGGTAAATGTATAGTTTCCGGGCGTAAAATCAGGAATCGACCCCAGCCCCGGTAGAAACAAACAATTTTTCCGTTCAGATCACCTGAATGGAAAATTTTGAAACGCTTTTGTGACCTCAATTATTGTCTGTTTGTTTTGTAAATTTGTTTAGAGTTTCTTTTGTAGAAACTGTAGTGACTGACAAAATTGCAGGAAAAAATGTCAGCTTGTTGGCTCGCATCGCAATGGTTGTTCGAAATTTTCCGTTCAGGTGAGCTGAACGCAAAAATCGTTTGTTTGTACCGGCCCCAGATTAAAATACATACTTTTAATGATCACAACAATTTATAAATTAACAAGTTTTATCGATGAATATTTTTTGGCAGAATTCCAAAATCGTCCAAAATGGTCATCTTATATATCATTTGAAAGCCCTTCGTCTGACGAGTCTAATGATCACTACGTCAGCATAGGACACGCCCGGAGTTCATGTTCTGCCAAATATAAAAGTACCCCAAGAGTTGCGTTATCAGTATAGGCACGCTCCGGAGGGCCTGGCTTAAAAAAACATGCAAGTACCCCTAGGGGTATTCTTATATTTGGAAACCAGGCCCTCCGGAGCGTGCCTTATACGGATGCGTCCCATAGCGGTACTTTTATGTTTTTAAAACGGCCCTCCGGAGCCATAAGTGGGCCGGAAAAATCCGGAGGGGGGTAGGAGGGTCTGGAGACCTCGGGGGGGGGGGGGGGGGGGTCCCCCGAAAAAAGGCCAAAAAACGCCTATCTTGCCTTAAATAAGCGAAAATTTCCTCCCTCCGGGGGGTATGGCCGACCGAGGGGGAGGGGTATACCCCCCCGGCCCATGTATGCCTCCGGAGCGTGCCTATAGTGATGCGTCCCCTAGAGGTACTTTTATATTTGGCAAAACAGGCCCTCTGAGCGTGCCCTATGTTGATGTAGTGATCATTAAACTCGTCAGACGAAGGGCTTTCAAATGATATATAATATGACCATTTTGGACGATTTTGGAATTTTGCCAAAAAAATAATCGATAATCGATATTTATCGATAAAACTTGTTATTTTATAATTAGTTATGATCATTAAAAGTATTTATTTTAATCTGGGGTCGGTTTCTGATTTTACGACCGGAAACTATACATTTACCCAACAATAAACTAGCTAAATGAAGGGGCAGGCTGGGCCGTTTGACCGGCTTCTATTGACCTATCCTCCTCCTGTTATCCGTAACATGACATGGCGGATAATTGAGAAAACCTATTTAACCAACCCGCTGTCAAACCCAACTTTTAGCTTCGGTTTTAGGCTTAGGCACAGTGTTTTATGAAATATCCGCCATGTGGCGGATAATATGAGGATATATACGCGGAAGTGGTCCGGTCCAATACACAGGTTGATAAGTTGACACGAGTTCGCAATCGACGCTGCTTGTTTAGTACCCAACCCGTCCTCTAGAATGTGGGTAAGACCCCCGGCGGCAGCTTGACCCCTAGCCTCTCCCCATCGGCTGATGACTAGGGATGGGACCGGTATAAAAATACCGTATACCGTATAGCATTTTCGATACCGTATAATACCGTATACCGTATAGTCATACATGGGCCGGAAAAATGGGTTGGGGGTAGTCAAAATCCAAAAATTTGGGGGTGGGCCTGCCGGTTTGGGGGGGTCGCGGCGATTTTGGTGGGTGGGGTCAGGAACAAAAGTTGGCTTCAGGTGGGTGGGTGGGGTCGTTTGGGGGGGGGGGGTCGAGCCCAAGTTGGGGGGGGGGGCAACCCCCCCCCAGACCCCCCCGGCCCATGTATGCGTATAGTATGCTGAAAACGCTTTAAAACACCCAGTTACGCTAGTATATGGATAATTCGCCAAGTTCTGGTCAAAAACATTAATTATTTTTGGTGGTCGGCCTTTCCTGTAAAAAATGAGACGGCTATTTTTTATTGTGATCTTGTTTGTCTACCTACTGTAAGTAGTACTGTCTGTTTATTTTAATTTTTGAAACTGAAACTGAAACAATATATTGAATTTATTTTGAATTATGCATATTGTAAATATTAACTGTATTTTGGACAGATTTGCTTCACTTCAAGTGAGTGAAATGCTAACCAAAAATACGTTTTTGATTTTATTCAAAAGCAAAATTGCAGATTTCTCAGCATTTTACAAGTACTTGTAACATCACATTTCAAGGAGGCCAAAAAACCTGCTCATAAAGGTAGATTTTTGGGTTTTTCTAATCGATAACATGGCCTACAAAATCAAAAAACAGTACTGAGAGCTTTAAAAAAGCGAAAATGACATGAATTTACTGCAAAAATCTTGCTGATTCAGTTTTAACAACTATACGGTATTATACGGTATAAAAAATACCGTATACCGTATAATACCGTATAGCCGAAAATACCGTATAATACCGTAATATGATACCGTATAATACCGTATACCGGTCCCATCCCTACTGATGACCTGTGACATGTGTGCTACGTACCTAATGCTTTTGTTGTTGATGTTTAGTCTGCGCAGAAGAAGATACACCAACCGCCAGTGCCGACGAACCGACTGTGTCATCAGGATTAGCAAAGGCAGAAAAATTGTGTGGATTACTTGCCTGGTGGAGCACTTATTAATTAGCAAATCAAGAGCTGGTGTTGATCGTACGCAGCGTCGTCTTTGGGCAGCGATGAAGCTGGACGACACAGTAATACGAAACTTTGCCGTGGCTAAGTTGTACCGTGAAAATTCTGACCGTGTCAACTCAATCGATTTTTCTCCGGATGGTCTGCTTCTGATTAGCAGCTCCGATGACGACTCGATCATCATTTATGACTGTCAGACTGGAACTAAGAAACGTCAGGTTAGTTCTGTTTAGATTTCAATCAATACCCGCTTCCCTTCACTCCTCTCTACATTTTGCATAATTCCGCTAAGCCGAACAAATCCTCAATTTGACCACAGGTTTGTAGGTGAACAGCAAGAAGTATGGAGTGGATTTGATTCATTTCACCCACGCTCAGAACACAGCCGTTCATTGCTCTACCAAAGTCGATGGTAACCTTTACCCTTTTTATTATTGTTAAAGTAGAACGCTCATTTTGCAGATACAATTCGGTATTTGTCGCTGCACGACAACAAGTACATCCGCTACTTCCCAGGACACACCAAAAAGTAGCGGTCCTGTTCGAGCTGATTTCTGTTAAAGATCTTTTCTCTATCGCTTTAGAGTTGTTACACTGTGTATGTCTCCGCTTGACGACATGTTTCTCTCAGGATCGCTGGACAAAACTATTAGATTGTGGGATTTGCGCTCGCAAAACTGTCAAGTAATGATTTGTTAAAATGCAACAACCGAAGAGGGAGGCTAACTCTTTTAGGGCCTCATGCACGTTCCTGGAAGGCCGGTTGCAGCCTTCGATCCGGAGGGTTTGATCTTTGCTGCCGGCATAAATTCCGAGTCGATTAAATTGTACGACTTGAGGTCTTTTGACAAGGTACCGGTGTTTTTGTTTGTTTCGAGTAAGCGATCGACTTGCTTTTTAGGGTCCGTTCAACACATTCAAACTGGCTCAGGACAAAGACTGCGATTGGACTGGCCTAAAATTCTCGGCCGATGGCAAAACCATTATGGTCTCTACGAACGGCACCGTAATTCGAGTGATTGACGCGTTTGCTGGAGTGGTCCAACACACATTAGCGGTACACAATTCAGACTGATTCCTGACATTATTCTGTCTCTTTAGGGTCATGTTAACGGCAAAGGTGTCCCACTGGAAGCCTCATTTAGTCCGGATTCTAATTACATTTTTTCTGGTACGAAGTCGGCCTTTCTTTGAACAATTCGAACACCAGTTGGATTTTAGGTTCCACAGATCATAACGTTTATGTTTGGAGTTCGGAATCAGGCAGGCAAATAGCTACGTTGGCAGGGGAACACACCAGCACAGTGCAATGCGTGCAGTTCAACCCTAAGTACATGATGCTGGCGTCTGCCTGTTCCCACATGGTTGGTTTCCTTTTCTTTTCGTGCTTTGCTGTTAAAGTTGGCTTTTCTTTCAGACGTTTTGGATTCCGCAAGGACTGGAGGACTGATGTTGATTGTTCTTGTTTTGCCGCCTTACGTTGTACCTATTGTATGTGTTGTTGTTGTTGGACTTGTTTCAAAGATAAACTTTGTTGTAGTTTGGTTTGTCGATTTCTGAAGGAATTCCTTCTGGTTACTTTCTCTTGTATTTTCTCTGTAATTAGTTGTTTCAAATAAGATTTTAGCATGCATTTGAGCGAAGCTGAGCAAGTTTTCCTGGTTCATGGCATACAGGAAGGCATTCGCAATGATGGTAGAAAGTAGGTCGTTTTTATGTTGCCTGCTTAAACACAGTATGAAGTACTAGTAAACCTAAACAGCCTTGTATTTACATTTTTCTGTGTGAGGTGTGCACAAACCAAATTACTGGTAAGCAATTTTTCAGAACATTTTTAGACCCAAATTGCTAAAATCGCCTTGAAAACAGGCCTTTTTAGCTGTGTTGAACCCAAATCAGCGATTTTTGAGCGTTTTTTTAGTAACCATCCCCTTCCCCCAAGAATTTTGGCTCAGACCCTCCGGCCGGTTCCAGACCCCAACCCCTGCAGGCGCTAGCCCCCAACCCCTCGCCGGCCGACCCCCATCGTTGGCCCATGCTCCCTCGCCAGCAGGCGCTCCTCCATCCTGCAAACCCCCTCGGCGGCCCATACCCACTCGCCTGTAGGCGCTACCCTCGCCCGTCCCCCTCCGAAAATTTAGTTACCTTTTTTTTGGGAAAACAGAAAATTTCGGTCAACCCTCCCCTCCGCGGTCCATACCCCTTCAAAATTTTGGCGTCGTTTTTCGGAAGTGCAATTTTATGTGATCCAAGGCCCATGTATGGCTGTACTGGTTTCAGTCGCGAAGACTACCGGCCGATGTTGGTGGAGACCGGAGTGCTGCCTCACACCTGTGGTTCGGCCCGTCTGCGATTGTCTAACACAGACGTTCTGGTTGGTGTCAAGGCCGAACTGGACACTCCCTCACTCGATAAGCCCAACTCTGGCCGGATGCAATTTTTCATCGACTGCTCAGCTAATGCCACTCCTGAATTCGAAGGTACCTTTGCCTTTTGAGGTTGTTGTCACTTTTTGTCCTTTCGGACTAGGAGTAGCCAACTGCTATTAAGAGACAGAAGGTCCGACAGCCTCCTTAACAACAACCCTCCTCTTTTGCTGTCGGCTAAGCTAAGCAAGCAAGACAGCTAAGGTTTGGTTCCCATTTATCTACTTGCCATTGCTGACTTTCGACGGCCTGGGTTGGGCTTTGTGTCGACTACTTCCCATCGCCTCGACAGGTTTTGAACCCACAAACACACCGCTTCGACGGGTGCGGGTTGGGGTCAGTTCGCCGCGACCGGTTCGCCGCGCCCGGTTTGCCGCGGCCGCTTTGCCGCGAGACGATTCGCGGCAGGGTTATTTCGCCGCGGACTGGTTCGCCGCAGGTATTAATTTTTAAATTCGGTTTAGCAATCGTACAATGTACCGTCACAGGAAAAACGACTCTGTTGACATGGTTAACACGATCTGCTTACACGTGTTAGCAAATCGTGTACGCATATCGTGTTAATAGTGTTAGCGATGTGCTAACACGCTGGAGACGGTCTCAGTGCCGACACGGTTAACACGATCTGCTAAGACGTGTTAGCAGATCGTGTAAATATATCGTGTTAGCGGATCGTGTTAACCGTGTCAACGCATCGAAGTGGTGCGGTGGTTATCGTTTGGTTTAAGTCTCTTTGTTACTATCAGACATGACAAGGTATGCATACTGGTGAATCTTCGAATCATGACGGGGCTGAGGGTTGATAAACCAAAAGTCCCAGTTTTTATAATTGAATCAACATTTTTGGCATATTTTTCGTTAAAATATGTAGGCTATTTTAAGCCCATTTACACCAATATATAAGCACATTTTTTATCGTAATTGTCGGTATAAAATTCTTCCGAAAATTCCGAAAGGGGTAGTGGTGGGCAGGCCGCCGGAGGGGAAGAAAATGAATATTTGGACTAGACAATTAGAGAGACATTAACAGGGCGGGCATAAATTTTTGTGGCGCCAGCACAGTTGGTCGAGTGGTTAAGCCACCGACTGCTGTGTGCGTGTGTAGCGAGGCGACTGCACACGTTCACCTCCTTGACGCATCTAGTGTTTGTGGCAGAGGAGTCGATGGCACGTACAGTAGGCTGGCATGTGGCGCGTGTGCCAGCTGAACTTCTAAACGCGCTCACTCACTTCTCTCACCCACCTGTGGTCGTCCGAGGCGGTGGTCTTATCAGCCAATGAGGAGTTGGACGCACCTCATAGCGGGTGGGGACGCCCATAAAAGCAACGACCACTGCTTCCGGGCCAACGTATTCCAGAAGTGTGAGGGGGGCTTCATGGATGCGTGGACGTTAAACAGGCCCAAGTGCTACCCGGCTCGTCCCTAAATAGTGGTCACCCTCCCGGAGAGACCATGACGATGGTCAGTGCTGTGCCGTTATCGTTCAGTCAGAAGACCTACTGGTTTGGTGAGCGCTGGCAAAGGTGACCTGGTGGAACAGAAAACGCGCTGCTCGTGCGGCCAAAGACACACGGCTCTCTAATCGACTCAACAGAGACATTAAGGAGCAGCTGACAGCAGATGAAGAGAGATGGTGGGCTACCTTTGCTCTGGATTTAGAACAAGCTGCGGCCAGAGGAAACATGCGTGACCTTTTTCAAGCTGTGAAGAAGATATCTGGTACGCGCACACAACTCCCACGCATGCTCCTAGCAGAGGACGGCAATCCAGTCACTACTCAGGCTGACCAGATAAAGGCTTGGGCAAACCACTTTCAAACTCTACTCAATAGAGAGCCGCCCCCCTCCCTGGACCGTAATTTATTTAGTGCTCCTGATCCTGGGGATGATCAATCTGTCAATGTAACTCCCCCTTCTCAACAGGAGATCTGTTTTGCTCTGAAGAAGTTAAAGAGGCATAAAGCGGCTGGTCCAGATTGCCTGTTCTCAGAAGTTGTCAAGGCCGGTGGTCCTCCTCTGGTTTCTATTCTGCACAAGCTGTTTACTCTGATATGGCAAGTAGAGTCGGTGCCAAAGGACTGGCGAGATGCAATTATCATTCCAATTCATAAGAAGTCAGACAGAAGGAAGTGCAAGAACTATCGAGGAATTAGTCTTCTTTCGGTCATTGGCAAAGTGTTCCTCAGCGTAGTGCAAAAGCGTCTGTCTGTGAAGTACGAGAAGGAGCTAAGAGAAAATCAAGCCGGTTTTTGGCCAGGTCGTGGTTGCATCGACCAAATTTATACACTCAGGCAGGCCATAGAGATGAGGCTCAGACATGGCAAACCAACGTACTTCATATTTGTTGATTTTGCTGCTGCTTTTGACAGTGTACACCGCGATTCTCTGTGGAAGATTATGAGATCCATCGGTATCCCTACAAAGCTGGTCAATATCATTAGGGATCTTTACAATGGCAGTACGAATCGAGTCAGGGTGGACAAGGAGCTCTCTGAAGAATTTTAAGTTGCTACTGGAGTCAGGCAAGGCTGTGTTCTCTCTCCCAGTCTTTTCAACCTTGTTATTGATTGGCTCCTGAGGACTGTCATGACACCACAGGATGAAGTGATGATTGGCAACAATGTACAACTGTCTGACTTAGAATACGCAGATGACATCGTTCTCATAGCAAATTCAAGTCTTTCTGCTCAAGCTCTGGTGAACCGTCTCAATCTGGCAGCAGAGAAGTTGGGGCTTAGAATAAATGTGGGAAAGACTAAGTGCTTGTCACTGACGACCCCCTGTTGCAAGTTAACGGCACACCAATTGAGAACGTCATGCTTTTTGATTACTTGGGTTCACGAGTGGCTGGAGATGTCTCTGTGTCAACCAACGAGATTGACTCTCGGCTGGGGAAAGCAGCTGCTATTTTTGCGCTGTTGAAGAAAAAGCTCTGATCACGCCAAGATATCTCCATCAAGACGAAAATGAGAGTGTTCAAGGCAGTGGTGGTTCCTACATTGCTCTATGGAGCGGAAACTTGGACCATTTTGGAGGCCAACCTGAGAAAATTGGAAGTCTTCCAAATGAACTGTCTTCGCTCAATCCTGAACGTCACACTTCTTGAACGTCTGCGAAACTCTGCCATCAGAGCCCGTTGCAATAATCAGCCTACTATCTCAGAGCTGATTCAAAAAGCCCGCGACCGTTGGTTTGGCCACATGTGTCGCATGCCACGCAGCCGCCTAGTTTCTCTTCTGATATTTAACACCCGTCCCCCGGACTGGAGGTGCGTGGCCAATGCCTCAAAGAAGACCTGGCTCAAACAGATACAGGGAGACTTCACTTTTCTGAAGACGGAGTATGGGGCTGCCAATTGGTCCCGCTCCTGGCAGACCATCCTCAGCAACCTAGCAAATGATCGTCGACAGTGGAAAGAACTCTGTCAGAGGTCGTTGGAGATGCATCAGGGCCGGCAATAGCGACAATCGCTGATCAAGCCGTCACAAGGCAAGGCAAGGCAAGGCAAGGCAAGGCAAGGCAAAGGTGCCTGAAGCTGCGGTTGGGGTGAACTGTACATACCCTGGTGGTGGTTCCCCTGGTGGACAGGTTTTCCCTCAGGAGCTGGAATGAGAGGAGTGGAAAATTTGTTGACTGTTTCTGTCTGCAGTTGTTCGGCTAAGGATGGAAATCCAGTGGCGCTACTCCATAGCTCACTCTGTCTGGATGACTCGGAATGAGCTTCTCCGTTAACAACAACAACAACAACGCGCCTCATAGCCCATGACTACATCCCCTGGGGCGCGCGTCCTGCTCCCGACGTCGCTCCACCTTGTAGCGCCAGGCTTGTCTGTTACTCGCTGCACAGGTGGTAGCGTGGGGCATCTTAGGCTCTGTTGTCTGTTGACCATCCCGCGCTACCGGGTAGTCTTACCGGTTAGTACGTACTGACAAGACTAATCTAAAAAATAACTTCTTATTTATAAGCTGCCACAGTACATGTACGCTTGCTAAACCGAATTCAAAAATTATTACCTGCGGCGAACCGGTCAGCGGCGGAATAACCCTGCGGCGAACCGGCTCGCGGCAAACCGGCCGCGGCAAACTGGGCGCGGCGAACCGGTCGCGGCGAACTGGGCGTCTCCCCACGGGTGCCGGGGGCCGCCGTGACACACGGGATAGCGTAAACTACCCATGGCCAAGTCGCGACTAAGCCCTTTTATCAGCTTGTCACCGTGTGAGCTAAAACAGTCAGGCACTCAACGGTACCGGTACCTTATATGGTACGAAATCTGAACAGAGTGGTACCATAATAATGATACCGGTATCGGTACTAATGCGAAGGTAGGGGTACCATATGGTACCACCACAGGCCCCGAACGTGGGGGTACCATATATGGTGCCGGTACGATATGGTACCACTACCCTAGGTACCGGCACAATATATGGCGTCGGTACCATAAACGGCGTTAAGTGCCTGACCGTACAATGCCATTAAGTGTCTGACTGTAAAAAGTGACTGTAATTTTGGGTCGCGGCGGCCAAGACCTGGCCAACAGAATCGCTTCAATACTTAACGACGCCTACAACAATCCCAAATGCATCGATCTCGACCAGTTGTGTATCGTGCCTCAAGTCTACTGCTGGCTGTTGTACGTGGACGTTCTGTTGCTGCAATTCGGCGGCAACGTGTGTGATGCCGTTTCTCTGGGAGTCAAAGCTGCCCTGCACGACACAAAACTGCCCAACGTTACTACGCTCAAGCACGTTGATAAGGAACAGCCGGACATTGATCTTTCCGACGATCGGTTTGATGTCAAAACTCTGCAGAAGATCAGCTCAAGTGCCCCAGTAGTCGTTACTGTCTGTAAAATCGGTTGGAGCATGGTGGTCGACCCGACTCCCGAAGAGGAATGCTGCTCTAAAGCCTTTCTCATGGTCGGCAGCACTTTGGACGGCGCCCTTACCGTGGTCAGACAGCACGGAAAGGGTTCATTGGATCCTGACTCTCTGAATGAAATGCTAGAGTGTGGCGTACGTTTGGGTAAGAGGCTGAATGAAAGGCTGGTAGCCAAGCTGCAAATTGAGCCGATGGAAAAATAAAATACTTTACTTTTGTGACGAGCCAAGTCGCAGATCGTTTGCGTTCGAGGTAGAAATATTTCGAGCAACAGTAAAACAGAGTAAATAAATAAAATAAATTAGCGCACGAAGAGGAAAAGTCAACCCTGGAATCGTTTCGGTGCACCTCTCTGATCATTTCTTCGATTTCAGTTTCATTATCCACGAACTACGTTTCTTCTCATTGCGGACAGTTTTTGGCTCTGCCATAGGTGCCTCATCGGTCGAGGTTGCTTTGGTGGCCACTCCCGATGACTGTGGCTGATAGCCGTAGAAGAACTGCTTTCGCTGTTGTTCATAGCGACTGGTGAGACTGTTGCTTTTCTTCGGCTCTTTTGGAATGCCGGTCACTTTGACACGGCTGTCCTAGAATTTTTCCGCTCAGCATTTGCACCTTGTCACCTGTACCGGTAGAAACAAACAATTTTTCCGTTCAGCTCACCTTAACGGAAAAATTTGAGCTCAATTCTTGGCCATTTGTTCTGTAAATTGGTCTATAGTTTCTTTTGTAGAAACTGTAGTGGGTGACAAATATGCAGGAAAAGATATCGTTCAAATTTTCCGTTTAGGTGAGCTGTTTGTTTCTACCGGTGCTGTACTGATTTTGGTACGTGATTGTTGGAGTTTCCTGAGCTCAAGCTCTCGTACTGAGGTTCGGGCAGTGGTTTGTGAGAGGGAGGAGTGGGTGTTGGTCTGCTAACCGTCCGTCGGGGCGGTGACTGCAGTCCAGATGTCCTCGGCAGACGAGTAACAGCGTAAGCCTGACCCATGTCGGTGATGCGTCTGGGCGGGATGACCGGAGAATAATCGCTGGGCCGTCGGACTGAGTACTGTGCCGCCGGTCCGTACACCGAAGCAAATGTAGGTGGTGCATAGCCGCTGCTGCTAGGCGGAGTGTCATAATGACGGTCGCCTGTGGTGTCACTCGAACTGCCTGAATTTTTTCCTGTTTCAACACACCTGTCGCATAATATGGTTCACAGTCTGTACTTTGCATACCGATTGACCAAGCCGCCAGGATTATTAGAAATTACTTGAAAGTAACAAGTACACTGGTAGTTCATTCCATTCAGTAAGTATAACTTAATTTAGCCCATACATGGAACAGGCGGTCCGGCGCTCTGCCCCCCCCCTCCGATTTTTCTGGCAAGTAATTTTTTCAGCAAATGCTATTATACAATTTTTTAGAATTTCAGACACTAAAATTGCTAAAACTGCCTGTAAAGCAGCACTTTTTAGCTATAGATGAGCCGAAATTAGCGATTTTTTAAAGTTTTTTAGCGTTTTAGTACCCATCACACCTCCCCTAGAATTTGGTCTCAGACCCACCCGGCCGGCACCAGACCCCCAACCCCCTCCCGCCATACATGTGGTTGGGGGCTTAGCCCCGTCCTCGATTTCGGACAACCCCAGCCGGATTCTGGCGGCTTTCTGAAACCCTGAACCCCTATTCTGGGTTAAAAGTACAAAAATTCAGGACCAAGACGGTTCCGGAACCGTAATTAGGGTTTCCTGAATACGGTTTCACAAATGCATTTTAGTTCTATTTTATCGGATCAAATAAGGGTTTCTGTACGTTTTAAAAAGCAAAAATAAGGTTTTTTGCACGGTTTAAAGCAGAAATAGGGCTTTAAAGGGAGTTTTTGCAGTTCAGACAAGATTTTTAGCGCACAAAATCCGTTTTTCAGCCCAAACAAAAAGGTCGCTGGAACCCCTTTGGACCTGAAACCCCCAGCTACATGTATGTTTCGCGCCATCAACGGATGACCTATTACATGTATGACTCAGCCCAAGTCTGCTTACCGGATCCGGCGGCCATATGTGCGGCGGCTCTAGGAATCGAACTCTGAACCCAGTTGTCGGTTGTGTGGGTGGTGAAGCGAGATGCATGCCGACAGACCGGAGTGCTGGGTGCACTGGAGGCATCGAACGACGCCGCGATAGCTCTCACTTGTCCGCTGTTGCCCAGTCTGAAATAACTGCAACGACCACATACAGTGCAGACCTGCATCAGTCAAACCACTGACTTGAGAGGCTGCGGAGCAACGTGCACTGGCAGTGGCTGGGGCTCCAAGCCCAATCGGTGACTGTTGCTACCGACTTGCGCGCCGGTGTTGCGTGTGCGCGGTAGCGGACTTGTGGTCTCGATCAGACTCAACGGCCGTCGCGCCTCCTCCTCTTCCCAGTCTGCCTGCTTGCCCTCTCTGAGAACGTGCAACGAACTGAGCAGCGGTCGACAGGGACGATGGCGCGGCATTTGGTACTGGGTCGACACCCCGGCATCTTTGATCGGCAATTCTTCGTAGGTGGTAGAGAGAGATGTGGCACTGGCGAAGGCGTTGAAGAGTTCGAGAAACTCGATCTCGAACGGCTCGTCCTTCAAAGGAACCGCGTTGCCGCTTGTGTCCATGTGCTGCCGAATCTGGCTGCCTTGCAGTTTAAACGGCAGATAGAAAGAGAGATGAGGAGCTAGCTGAAAACTTTTATTACCCTACATACTGTATTCTGTGCAGATTGGACTGACCAAACGCGAAGTCTGGTCCTCGCCGTGGTAAGAATTTCGACGATTCAGTCGGCCGATTGCTTTGTGGTGTTGCAGTAGCAGTTTCTGGCGTTCAATTTGAGCGTGAGAAACCAGCAAAGACGACTGAGTGTGTAGGAGTTCGAAATCAAGGCGGGACGCTGCAGACGACTTCTCTAGTAATAGCGAACGTATTTGCCGGAACTGAAAGCTCGCTCAGTTAGACATGCGTACAGTTAGTTGCGTAACACCTTTTTGAGCAAACGGTTTACAAAACTGTACAGGGCATCGTAGGATGGCAGCAGTGCCATGCGGTGGCACAATTCCGAATCAGTGATGTTCAAATCTGCAACAAATAATACGATTGCTGCTAAGAATTCGCGCAACTAATTAACTCACGACTCATCTGCGACTGTAGCAACTGAAAATTGATTTTCTGAAGCTTCTCAATCTGCTCTAACGATTTTTGGTTCGTTTGCTGTTCTCGATTGTGTGACTCCAGTGCTTCTTGCTGAAGATAGTTGCGTTGAAAATCAGTGCATACTGTATGTGCGTACCTGTAGCTTGAACGAGTCGCCCTTGACTTCTCGTAATGTTTCATCGAGTTCTTTGAACTTCTCGTCAAAATCAACCAGCATTGTGATTGGAACAAAGGCCGCGTCACTTCTGGGTATAGACAACTGTTCTAGTGTTGCGTCCAATCGATACCGGCCTTTCAGTTCGCGAACCTGTATTTTTGGAGTTTAATAAAGAAGCTAAAAGATAAGACAAGTACATACCTCTCTCTCAAGAACAGACAACTGTTCGGTTATTTGCTCATACTCGCTGGACTTTTCCTTGAGTTGTTTAAACAAAGCAGAATTCTTTTCTTGCAATACTACCAGATGATTTATCAATTCACTGCAACTTTTAGAATCGGCTGGAATGTCTTGAGATGCAAATACTGAGTCTTCGGAAACTAAAACACGCACAATACGTGCGGACAATGAATTTCTATGTATGTACTTGTAAGGAAACTGCCTGCGAGAGACGTTGAAGGCGATCCGGGTCGGTGCTGCACAGACTGTCTTGAAGTTCTCCCTCCGATAACAGTTACCGACTGGCTTTTCTGTGGTGTCTCTGACAACTCATTCAAAGCTTTTCTCTCACTACTGACGCCTTGTTTTGGCAAGGTAGCGCACACTTGACTTTCTGTGCCTGTAACTGTTTTTCTGATAAGCAGAACACCCGATTGATCAAGATTACGTGAGCCAGCAATATCGAAATCGGAAGTTGATTGGCCAGTTGTATCTCTGTCATCAGTGCAGATAATGGTATCTTGTCTGGCTAGTTCTTCACCCCTTTCAAAATATCTTAAATGTAATAATTGTACGTACGTATGTACTGTACGTAATTGCCACCTCCTGACCTTTCCTCCTTTTCTACACGCAGAAGTTTAGACTTTCTTAAGACAGCCCGCTTATTTTGCTGGTTTTTAATACTCAACGATCGCTTCTGCTGCCACTGCTGCATTTTTGCAATGTAGTCCGGTGACAAATTGCGTTGAATGCTTTCGATTGTCACTGACATGCCCATCGGTTTAGAGACTGAAATAGTAGCCCAGTTCAATTCAATACTGGACGTTTAAGATGCATTTTGCGAGAAAGTCAGCTTTGAGGGGGCAAGCAGGGCCATCTCACGGATCTGGCTGATATTTATATCTATTAAAATAGAGCACAGTCGAAGACCAACGGTGCATGCCCGGCCACCAGCAACCCCCTAGAACCGGAGCTACACCCCCTCAAAGTTGGGTTGGCAGCAATTTTCGGGCTCATTTTAATAGCTCTGACACCCTCCATTCAAACGATCACGCTTCATTCGTTTCTTTAGCTAGGATCCCGACTCGCATATGGTTTTGTAGCTGGTCCAACGGCCTTTCATTTTCTGTTACTCCCGTTTCCAGATCATAGCTGGTTACCGAGATATTCGCCGAAAACTGCGAAATTTCCACAAAATGCCACTCCGTTTTTTTTCGAAAAATCTTTATAACTTTTTGTGCAAAGGCCCTGCCAAGCTAATGTTTTAACAAAAGTTAGGCATGAGTTGGCCAAACAAAATGAGCGCCCCAAAGTGTGCGGTTAGGGGGGGAGGGGGGGGGGTGTTTTGGCCTCTCAAAGGTGTTCGAAAAAAATTTTTTTCTGCAAAGCTTAGTTGTTAGCATACTTTTATATGCAGTTTTGTGTGCTGAGTTCGAAAATGCATTCAGTTTAGCTAGATTCGCTCTGGATCGGGAGAAATTGGCGTCCAAAGTTGAGACTAACCCTTTTTCTTGACTGGCACTACTCGCTAGTATGACCATTAACCGCGGTGCAATGCAGTTTTTCTTATGTAGTTTTTGCTGCTGATTCCGAAAATAACTTTATTTTTGCTCTACGTTGCCCACTTTTCAAGATATCGGCATTTTTATGATTTGGGAAGAAAACGGCTGCACTTGCTATAACATGCTCGTTTGAAAGGTGACTCAATTCAGTCGCATCTAGGGTACAGAGCCATAAAAATTTTTATCACCTAATGCAGTTTTTGCCGCTGATTACGAAAATGACATCTGTTTTTCAATCTGACTGCTCCTGAGCTACTTATGTAACTTTCATGCCCTGGTACTCAGACAATAAGTTATCTGTCAAATGTGGACATAATATGGTATCTATCTGGTGCAGTTTTCTCCGCTGATTCAGAATATCATCATATTTTTGCGCTACGGCCACTCTGTCGCAAGTTATGGACCTCCAAAATTTCATTAAGAAACATGCTGTGAGAAGCCGTAATCCTAAAATAAATGTTCAGCATTCATGCATTTCTGAAGGGAACCTTTTGTCAGTCAATAGTGTACCCGACCTATTTTGACCTGCTGAGTTCAAAAATGACCTTTGTTTTTCTCTACTGCTGTTCAATTTTGAGATATTACTGATCAAACAAAATTTGCATTAATATTCATATATCTCCAAAACGAGTAACTATGGATTAAAACAAACGCCATTTTTGAACTCAGCGGGTCAAAATAGGTCGGGTACACTATTGACTGACAAAAGGTTCCCTTCAGAAATGCATGAATGCTGAACATTTATTTTAGGATTACGGCTTCTCACAGCATGTTTCTTAATGAAACTTTGGAGGTCCATAACTTGCGACAGAGTGGCCGTAGCGCAAAAATATGATGATATTCTGAATCAGCGGAGAAAACTGCACCAGATAGATACCATTTTATACCCAGATTTGACAGATAACTTATTGTCCGAGTACCAGGGCATAAAAGTTACATAAGTAGCTCAGGAGCAGTCAGATTGAAAAACAGATGTCATTTTCGTAATCAGCGGCAAAAACTGCATTAGGTGATATAAATTTTTATGGCTCTGTACCCTAGATGCGACTGAATTGAGTCACCTTTCAAACGAGCATGTTATAGCAAGTGCAGCCGTTTTCTTCCCAAATCATAAAAATGCCGATATCTTCAAAAGTAGGCAACGTAGAGCAAAAATAAAGTTATTTTCGGAATCAGCAGCAAAAACTACATAAGAAAAACTGCATTGCACCGCGGTTAATGGTCATACTAGCGGGTAGTGCCAGTCAAGAAAAAGGGTTAGTCTCAACGTTGGACGCCAATTTCTCCCGATCCAGAGCGAATCTAGCTAAACTGAATGCATTTTCGAACTCAGCACACAAAACTGCATATAACAGTATGCTAACAACTAAGCTTTGCAGAAAAAAATTTTTTTCGAACACCTTTGAGAGGCCAAAACACCCCCCCTCCCCCCCCTAACCGCACACTTTGGGGCGCTCATTTTGTTTGGCCAACTCATGCCTAACTTTTGTTAAAACATTAGCTTGGCAGGGCCTTTGCACAAAAAGTTATAAAGATTTTTCTAAAAAAAACGGAGTGGCATTTTGTGGAAATTTCGCAGTTTTCGGCGAATATCTCGGTAACCAGCTATGATCTGGAAACGGGAGTAACAGAAAATGAAAGGCCGTTGGACCAGCTATAAAACCATATGCGAGTCGGGATCCTAGCTAAAGAAACGAATGAAGGGTGATCGTTTGAATGGAGGGTGTCAGAGCTATTAAAATGAGCCCGAAATTTGCTGCCGACCCAACTTTGAGGGGGTGTAGCTCCGGTTCTAGGTGGTTGCTGGTGGCCGGGCATGCACCGTTGGTCTTCGACTGTGCTCTATTTTAATAGATATAAATATCAGCCAGATCCGTGAGATAGCCCTGCTTGCCCCCTCTCTTCGGCACCAAAGCTGACTTTCTCGCAAAATGCATCTTAATAATCAATTAGGCAGGACGGGTAGGTTTTGTTCGCAGCTCATTCAAAAGCGCCAAGATCAATTCTAGTGATTTGAGGCAGTTTTAAAGACCGAAACCAGTAGGGCGTCGACACTTGATTAACGCCGGTTTGCGCCTCAACGGGGCGCTTCAATCAAAGGCAACAACTGTTTTTGCGTAGTCGCTTTTCGGGACAGACGGCCCGCGCGCGCTGACAAGGTCGAAAATAAACAGCTGTTAGTCTGACATTCTTAATCATCGATCACAGCCGAAAAACTTACGCGAAACGCCGCCCTCCTGCAGTTCTATAGTTCTGATCGAGTTGTTATTGCTGGCATCCGACGAAGCCATGGAATCCGACTCGGAAATTTTTCGCTTCCGTTTTTTCACCATCGCTCTGCGAACCGATGAGAACGTCTCTTCAGACTGGTTTAGGCTTGCGTCTTTTGTAAGCGTGCCGGGCGGGTGGCTGGAATCGGAGCAGATCGACTGAGACATAGCGTCGGTGCTGGTTTTTCTCGGCTTTTTCTTCAAGCCAAGACGCTCGAGTAGACTGCTCTTGCTGGAAATGGATCCGTGCAACGAAGTAGGCGAGGACGGGGTTTCGGTGGGCGGAAATTCCAGTTTTACTGGCGATGACGGTCCCGGAGCAGCGGACCGACGCACCACTGGTCGCCGACCTCTTGCTTGCTGATCCGACTGGTACATTGGCAGTGACACCTGCAACAGATATGTACAGTACAGTCATGTCTACGGAGTACACACAAAGCCACAGAGGCAAAAAATCAATTTTGTCAGAAATCAGTAAACGTATAATGGGCTAGAAGATACATAAAATAGAAAAAGTTCGTTCTACTTCAGAGAAGACCGGCTGATCAGCATCCGAATCTGACGGCGGCGCATCGGAAAGTTTCTTCTGCATCGGTCTGTTGAGACGCGGAGGCAGCGGCGGAGGTGGCGGCGGAGCGAGACTGCTGTTTTCAGCCGAGGACAAATCGGCCGAGCAGGAGCTGGTGGTCATCATCGGATCATCCTAAGGCACAACAAGATTGACTGCTTCCGTTGACGCAAGTGAATCAGCAGAACCCACCTTTTTGCCAACCATCGCGTATACCGGCGAGGGCGGTGTAGCGAGAGCCTCTCTAGCGCCGTCTCTGATCTGTGGCGAGCGAGGTCCTGGTGCCAGATGTTGCTGCCGGTTGGCGGATAGACTGACGGGCCGTGGCAGGTTGGACTTTTCCTTGGGTCGAGGTCGCATGGCGCTAGCAGTCGGCGCGTTGCTGCTTTTTGTCTGATCTAAGGCGAGGCGTACCGTTGGAAGCGCCGGGGCCGCCCGGCTGCCTCTGCCTGTTGGTGCCTCGGCTGGTTCAACGGGCTGCGGCCGCGTGGCTGAATAATAGCCGGGGGCTGTGTCGGGATCGGTTGGCGTTTGCGGTTGTCGGCAGCAGCTCGCGTGCAGCAGATCATTCTTCAACTGCTCGATTTGGCGCATCTCTGCCAGGCAGGCCACTTGCTTGCGCAGGTGACGGTTCTCGCGTCGCAAGTGCACCACGTAATTCATCAAATGGCAAAACGATCCTGCAGCAAAAAACGGCAACACATGTTGAGCAGATAACGGCGCCAACGCTTTTTATTCTACCCAGTAGATCGCTCTGAGGGCTGGCGCACTGACCCATCATCGCTTTCAGCTGAGACTGCGGACGCGACGATTCGTCCTCCACCGAATTGCTGGCACTGCTGGCAGTGGCAGCTGGCGAGGTGACCGACTGACGCATGGCCTCTAACTCGCCGAGGAACTTGTCCTCTTCTGCGTGATAGCTGAAATCCGTTCGTCAGCGGCTGACGTAAATAATAAATGACACGTACATTTGCAGTAGCTGTCCGATTCCGCCTTCCTCCTCTTTCTCCTTTCCACTCAGACTGCCGCTTGAGAGTTTGCGCGACCATCGAGACAAAAGTTGGCCGGACTTGGACATTCTCAGCTTGAAGGCAGCTCAGTCAGCACTGGCAGCAGCTGTTTAGCGAGAGCGAGAGGGCGCCGGAACAATAAAGATGAAAACAATAAAAGAAGATGGGTGCAATAAGCAGGCGCATTTTGCCAAGTGGCCAGTTGGCGGAGTAAAAACAGTTGTTTTGTGCGCAGTCTGCTCCAAGAGTCAGTCGACTCAGTTGGCCGCCGCCGCTGATCGCCTCAATCAACCGACCAGACGTAAGCAACATTCCGAGCGCTTTTGCTAACCTATGCACTGCACGACCTGCGGCAAGTGTAAAGCAAATCGGTCGGTCGGCTTTACAAGCAACTTCTTGTAATAACCGAAACTCTTCAGTAAATCGATACGCAGTAAACTCTGGCCAGCAGGAACCGGGCAGGTTCAAAGGCACCGACCGCTAGACATCAGTCTACTGGAGCTGATAGCAGCGCGCTCGTTCATCAACGGACGGAATTCCGGGAAGCAGAGGGTAGCACTCGCTTCCGGCCAAAAATTGCTGCCTCCACGCACAAACGTTCCATTTATTACAGGCCGGCAAAATGTACGTACAAGACCGTTTAGCACAACTTGTCGATATAATTCTGCAGCAAAATACAAAATGCAATAAGCAGCAAACAAACGACCGACTCAAGCAGCGTCGTTGGCATTCGAGTCCATTTTGTTTTCCTTGTTAGCACCGGCAGGCAGAGACCTCCTGAAGAGCAGGATGTGCGGTTCGGGAGTGTGCAGCATGTAGTGAACCCAGCCGGGCGACTGAGCGATGCCCAAATTGCGCCACTCCGTTTCAGTCATCAAATGCGTTCTGGGCACGTGTTTGGAGTATTCCTTGGGTAAAATAATGTGCCGGTATTCGTACTTGTCGTCGGTGTACTTTTCCGAATAGGACAACTGACTAACCGGAATTACCACCATCTTGCTACGAACGTCACTGAAACCCCAAAGTTAAGCAGGTCTACATCTCACTCCACACACACAACTGTTGTAGATCACATTAATTAAGACACATGACGTCTTTTGTGACCCACTATCACAAGCTACGAGAACCAGGTACTTCATTTTATATGTGGTTGAATCGTTACACTTAATCATACATGTTGCACCGAGGGGCTTAGGGGAAACAAAAAAAACTACCAGACGTTGCTACAGGCTGCTAGAAACGCAGTTTTAAGCCAAAGAATCTTTTTTGGTAAATATGCATCCTTCTTCAACACATGGGCCGTATTTCCGCCTGTCTTTTTAGGAAAATCAACAACTTTACAGCGATTTTCGATTTTGTTTGGAAAATCGGACCTCCAGATTTTTCCGGCCTTTATACTTTCTTCCAGGCACCAAATAAGTATGCAATGGGCCTCATTTTTTTCATTATAAAGTGTAACAGAAACACGCGAATTAGGCTATTTCCTCTCTACGATTTTTTAAATTGTGCGCAAGAAAAAACATCTGGAGCCTATGGAACATACATGTAACAGGGGATGTGCCCCCACCCGAGACGATTTTTCGGGGAAGAAATTTTTGGAGCAACTTAGAGATTTTTTTTACAATTTCAGACACAAAAATTGCCAAAATCGCCTGCAAAACAGCACTTTTTAGCCGTATTTCAGCCTAAATCAGCGATTTTTGAGCGTTTTTCAGTGCCCAACTCCCCTCCCAAAATTTGGGCTCAGACCCCCTTCGGCGGATGAACTGTTACATGTATGGAACTACAAATCAACAAAGAACTGCCTGATGTGCTTATGTACAAGCAAACGGCCATTCACATTACAGCAATTTCACTTGAGCTTACCTGTAAAGAACTCTACACAGATAGGAGATAGACTGCTTAAAGCAGCAGGCTGGAAAAAGGTTGAAACCAGTTCAGAGCAGAAATAAATTTCTGTGCGTCACTTTATTGTTACAAATCTTAATCGCACAAAGTACAAACGTATGCCAGTCAAGAAACGTCAGCTTAACGATCTCCCATTACGACATGCAAATCGCATTAGAAACTACAAACATAGATGAATGTGAGTAGCCAGGCGAAAGGGCATTTTAACGGTCGGTAGTCATCTCCTCGTCCTCGATTTTCGGCGCCAAATAGAAACGCAGATAACCGAACTCTTCGATCTGATATTCGACCACTAAACAAAGCAGAAATAGGATAAATAGAAGCTCGTTCAGACCTACCAACGGGCACGTCGTTAGAGAGAGAAAGACTGACGGTGGTACTGAGCGGCGTGGCTTTGGTGAACAGATTCATGTACTTGATGGCGAAGGTTATGTTCACCGGCTCCTTTAAATCTATCGCTACGCCTTCTTCGTTGTCTGCGTTTGCACCTTGGCCCCATCGAACTGTGTCTAAAAGTCACACACGTAACAGGTCATCCGCCGACGGGGAACGGGGTTTGGGGCTGGGGTAATTCTAGGGAGGGAATTGGGTACCAAAAACGCTCAAAAACGGCGATTTTGGGCTAAAAGTCGCTAATTTGGGCTCAGTGCTGCTGTACAGACAATTTAATTGTCTGAAATTCTAAAAAGCGGCAGATATCGCTGAAATTTTGTGTTAAACCGACTCCCACACGCACTGAACTGATTGTGTTGTAATAAAGAACACAATACCTCAACGTACAGCAAGAAAAAACCACATTTTCTGCCTAAACGATGTTGGCTGCTCCAAAATCAAAACGGTGCATCACACCGATGACTAATCAAAGGTGTTGGCGCTTCCTTTTCATAATTTTCGGCCACAAATCAACGGTTTCCTATGAATATTTACCATAAGTAGAGTCATTTTCAGCTGTAGACCATCCTGTTTTAAGCTATTTTTCATGACAATAGTCAGAAATCAACTCACGAGTTCCGAGATCACCCTTGCCACTGAACTGCACTCCACTCTTAGTTGCCACCACTTGCAGCGTGTCAGTGAACATGGCCAAGTCTCTGCAAGCCTTCTGGAACTCGCCGGCCGGCATCGTCACCACGCAAGCGTAGTCCTGCTCTGGAATGCCCAGGTGTTCGGCGTCCAAGTCCATCAACTTCATCTCGCACTCCTGCTGCTTGTCGCCGACTAAAGGACAACATTGATTTCCGTTATCAACGTGGCACTGTCAGTCAGTCAGTCAGCACCGTTTGCATCAAATATCAGCGTCATTAAGTCGCTCTCGTCGTTGTATTTCAATGTACAGCTGTCGTCATTGCCGGCACACTTCAAGAACTTGGACAGCCTACAAAGTAACAGTAAAACACGGTTTTGTACTGAGACGAACGTCTTTCCCATGGACGATGATCGATCAGAACCGCCAATATTACCGGATAAGCCAGAAAAGTCTAGACTGTTCCAGAAACCCACTATTCTGTTCTTATACGGCCAGTTCGTGGCGGATGTGCTTCAGAGTTGCAGATACGTTAGTTTAGTGAATGAATGGTAGCATAGCATGTACTATGCCATACATGGGCCGAAAAATGGGTTGGGACATAGATGGGACGGTGGCTGGGGTATACCCCCTCTTCCCCCGGTCGCCTAAAAGTTTTAGTTTTTCAAATCAAAATATACGATTTTTTTACCTTCCCCAGACGACCTCCAGGCACCGCTCCGGATTTTTCCCGCCCACGTACGGTTGGGAGTAGTCAAAATCCGAAAAATTGGGGCGATTTCTTAAAGAAACTCCTCGCATGTCACGTTTTCATGGGAAATACCATTACTCGAGTGCAGCTCCAAACTGCTGTCAGCAATCAAGGAGGCTGGAGGTCGTCTCTGGGGGGTCGGCCATGCATGGGCCGGGGGTTTGCCCACCCCTAACTTGGGCTCGACGTCCCCCCAAACGACCCCACTCACCCACCTGAAGCCGACTTTTGTTCCTGACCCCACCCACGAAAAATGCCGGGACCCCCCCAAACCGGCAGGCGCACCCCTAAATTTTCGGATTTTGGCTACCCCTAACCCATTTGGCCGGCCCATATATGGGGTCGGCTTAGTGATTTCGAGGGGCAGAACTTTCTTTCGAGGGGACATACCCAGAATTTTAAGACGTCCGGGATACTTTAACGAGGCCAGGTAAAGTCTAGGCCCCGAAATTTTCGAATTCTTTTCCACCGGACCCCCTTTCCCGGTCCATATGTTACATAGTGCACGTATGGCCTACACCTGAAAATGGATGAAAAGAATGTAAAAATTATCGGCACGGCTACATCTTCAGCCTAGTCTGCAATGTGGTAAAAAAGCCAAGAAAATCAAGATTATTATTACGTTGCTAGACTAATGCCAAGATTTTGCGTCCGGTCACATCTGTATGCTTCGAATCCGTGCGCCTCAAGCTTCAGCGAAACCAGCGCTACATGGCTTGAGTCCATTGCCTGCAAGCACAACGAAAACTGACGTTAGTTTCGTTTGTTTTCCAGAAAAATCGTTAGAAATAACCTGAAGACTGAGAGAACCTTCCGAGCAGTCAAACGGAGCATCGGTCACCAAATCCTTCACTGCTTCCACGATTTTCTTCAATAACCCAGCGCTTCCAAGTTTTGCCTCGAACATGGCGTAAATCGAAACTTCATCAACCAAAAAACCACAGACAGATTTACAGGTTCAATTCAATCACTGTTAGAAAAATTGCGCGCGCGGCAAGCAAAAGCAGCGTCCGGCGATAATAATGACGACAAAAAAGACGAGACGAGCGCGCCAAAATTCGTTGAAACCCTGCCAAATTTTAACGCGATTCAACGACTCGTCGTACCTGTCTTTCTACCAAAACCGGTTTTGTTATAAACACTCTGTACCAATATGGTCCAGGTATAGGCTGTCGTTAAAAAGTACACGCATTGCCATGCCTAGTTGCACGTACAAAACCTGACACCACCTGGGTCGGTTTTTGCGAGAGGAGTGCCGAAGCATTCTGGGGCCTGGGGACCGGCCTTGCACACAGGCTCCCTTTAGCTTCCCACCCAACTGTGGCACCCATTTACCTAATCTCGCTGTCACCAGCTTTCGGTGGCCTGGGTTGGGCATTGCGTCGTACGTATAATTCCAGCCAAACTGGTTTCGAACCCACTGCAACCGCTAGAGATGCAGGGGCCGCCGTGACTCAAGGCAGCGAGCTAACCACTGAGCCAACGACAAAAGCGAATCATGAAGTCATAACAGGTGATCAGCCGATGAGAGACGGGGGTTGGTGGTCTGGCGCTGACCAGGGGTCTGATCTGAGCACAGGTTCTACGGGAGGAGGGTTGGGTACTAAAAACGCTAAGCTAAACACCGCAATTTTGAGCTAAAAATCGTCAAAAATCGATTATTTGCGCTCAACTCAAATACAGCTAAAGACTGCTGTTTTGCATGCGATTATTAGCAATTTTAGTGTCTAAAATTCTAAAAAATTGTAAAAATTTGCTGAAAAAATTACTTGCTAGACAAATCATTTTGTCGGAAAAATTGTCTAAGGGGCCGATCGGCCAGGCTGCGGGTCTGACCTAAGCTGGTTTGGGCAGACCCACCCTTTACATGTATGGATAAAGTGCTACAACCGGCGCTCAAAGGAAATAAGGTTTTTGACCCATTAACGTAAACCAAAAACTTCCAAGAAAAAAATAAATCTTTTTCCTGTCGCTTTTTGGTTAAAATCGTCATAATAAAGAATGTATTTCCTTTTGTACAATACAGCTGTAGGCGTAGCTATACCATATCAAACACAGTAAAGGCTTTCTCTGACTGAACGCCGCCTGACCGTGACACTTTGTTTCCATCAAATTTCAGGTGTGAAAGTTCTGACTTGTTTGTCTCATTATCACAATTCTTTCTTTCTAAGCGACTGACAGGTAGGCATCACGAACTCGATTCAACAGCAGGGAAAAAGACGCTCGTCGCGCGAGCGGGCACTGACTGACAAATGCCATTTCGTAATACAACCCAGCCTCTCATCCCAAGTTGTTTCGTACTTTGTACGGTGCTCGCTCAGTTTGTATGAAGCGGTCAAGGCAGTCAACATGAATCGCGATGATGGATAACAATCACAATTACCGGTAGAAACCAACTATTTTTCGGTTCAGCTCGCCTGAATGGAAAACTTTGAACATCCATTGCGAGCCAACAAGCTGACATTCTTTCCTGCAAATTTGTCAGCCACTACAGTTTCTACAAAAGAAACTCTAGACCAATTTACAGAAGAAACGGCCAAGAATTGAGCTCACAGAAGCGTTTCAAATTTTTCCATTCAGGTGAGCTGAACGGAAAAATTGTTTGTTTCTACCGGTACAGCGCAGAGTTTTGTGCTGCAATTCTAAAAAACGATTACATACGAAAAAAAATATTTATCCAGTACACTAACATTATTAATGACTGCACTTTAACCATTAATTAGTAAGACAACTGAAAACAGTGACCGCAAGGAGATAGAAATTATTATGGGAAAGCAGCAACCAAGAGAAATAAATAAAGTAAACCTAAACAAAAACAAGATCAACAACAAGTTTCATCAATCGACACAGAACCGTTTAATCGTATTCAAGGCATCCTAGAAAAATCACAATCAGCCGAGTTCCCTTCCTAACCATAGTAAACGCCAAACTGAGCGGCAGTCTGAACCAGTGTCTTGAGCGCCGGCATAAAGTGAGATATCTCGGTGAAGTCAGTGCTGTGCTGAACCATGTGAGCGTGGATAGTGAGAGCGGAGTTGTAATCTCTGTGCTGAATGTACTGCGTGAAGTACAGCAAGTTGTTTATGGTTTCTGTCGTCAGCTGAAAGCACAACACGCATCTTTTTTTACACTTCTTTCCGGACTAAAAAACGTACGCGCTGTCCCCGCAGTCTTGAATACAACTGACTTTCAATTTTCGTTTTTGCATCTTCTAATCGCTTTCGCATAATCTAAACGGTTACAACTAAAAATCAACTATTACAGCCAGTTCAACTGGGCTACAGGTGTTCCACGCTGGGACAGGCAAATCTGCAGGATTCGGTCCAAAATCTCTTGAATCGGCACACACTCTTCAGGTATGGGCTTGAGCGGTTGTTCTTCTGCGACCGGTTGTGGCGCCGTTTGGATGGGCGATGGTTGAGCAGGCTGAAAACCGGCGTCCAGTTGTAAACTAGGAGAAAAAAACAGCACCTGTCCAAACACATAGGGTGCGCTAACAGGAGGCGCACTCATTTGTGGTATTCCACCCCCAAGCACTGGCTGCGTCAACGGGGGAGGAATGTCCGGCACCGTCTTAGGCATTTCTTTGGAGCGAGCCAATGGGGGAGGATCGTTCCAGGGCGAGTTGGTGCGTTGCTCAACTTGTCTAGGCGGCACGGCGGCGATTGGTGCATTTCGTAGGGGCGGGGCCATGCCATACTGAGACTGTGTGTCGTGTGGATATGCAGGCGGCCCAGCTGCCAATTGGCTGGAGGGCTGAATAGTGGCGCCAGGGTAGCTAATGCCTTCCGAAGAATAGGACGGATAGCGCGATCTGTTTGTTTTGGCCGCTGAAAGCCGCATCAGTCAAAGACAAACGAAAATCAGCAGCAACAAATCAATCACCTCCTATCAGCGAATGACCAGAAGCAGCGGAAGTAGGAGGCGGAGCTAAGGGGTGGGTAGGCGGGGCTTGTGCAGGAGGCGGAGCCATAGACTGCATAGGTGGAAGTTGTTGCTGGTAAGCAGCGTAACCTCCAGCCATAGACGTGGGAGGCGGTTGCTGTGGTTGCATGTAGGCATACCCTCCATACTGCGGCGTTGGTGCACCAGGGTACTGTGGATGACTACTAGCCGGCTGAAATACGAACAACTCTAGTTTTTATTTTTCTCGTACGGTAACAGGTCCGGGCCGACCTAGGGGAGGGGCTTCCGTCACGAGGGGGCCCGAGACTTCAAAAAGCTCGAAGACGCCTCGCCTGGCCTGGAAATGTATTTTTAGCACTTTTTTCAAGCTGCCAAATAGCGTTTTAGAGCTAAAAACAAGCAAAAAATGACAAAAAGGATTCTAAAAACAGTGATTTCTCGTAATCATCAGCAGTGGAAACGCCAAATTCGGTTTTCGAAGGCTTCTTAACCTAAAAATTAGTGATTTCTGAGCTTGTATTTTTCGGTTGGGCTCCCTAAACTTTCTTGGGTCTAGCTGGGGAAGTAAACCCTAATACAGGTATGATTTTTAGTGCTCTCTAGAAACGAACCGCTGGTTGCAAGCGCGTCATATGCTGCTGACCGACGCTCAGTCTTCTGGCTGCATCTGCAGGGGAGAGCACAGAACCCCCCCCCCAAAAACAAAAAACACACCCCCCCCCCCCAGCAAGAACCCAAGACACGACAAAACAGCACGCCCCCCCACCCCCCCCCCCCCCCCCCCCCCCCCCCCCCCCCCCTTTTTTTTTTTTTTTTATTCCATTCCTCCCACAACACCCCCCCCCTACCCCCCAAGGGGAGCCCCCTCTACACAAAAACCCCCCCCCCGCCGCCATTAGGTGCTTAGGCAGCGCCGGTTCGGTACGTACCATATTGTACCGGCACCTTATATGGCGCCTGTCGTGTGAGTGCGTGTATGAGTATTGGCAATTGCGTTTTAGGTGTGAATGATATTTGCATAGAGTGGTGTATACGCGGAGCTATCACCCCTCTGTTGTAAAACATCTCTGCTATAACTGGCAGGTTAGCGAGACTGGTCCGCTACCGGCCAGTGTGTGTGGAATTGTGTAATTGTACCCTTCTGCGTGTAGCCGTTGTTACCCTTTCTATTTGTTATTAAAAGACGGCCGTCCTTACGACTCTTATGGCTTGTTAGCACCGTGCTGCAAATCAAACTACAACTCACGCGCCGACAACCACTCGCGCCCACCGTGTCACTGGCGACGCTAGTCAATTCGCAGCTGTCGGTCACTACATTTTTTCGCCACATACTGCCAAGCCATCGGGGTGCAGTTTGGACACTGCGTATCATCGCCGTATCCTGTACTTATCGCGATCTGGTGCAGTCTGGATACTGTTCCTAAATCGCGCCGTCATTCATCACAACCGCCGATCGCTGCTGCCTGTTTTCACCAACGGGGCCGACGCAAGACCGGGACGCCGATCAAAGCCGACCCAGCGCTGTAGTCAAAGGGTACCGTTTATTGGGACGCCGATATACGCAACTGGCGACTAGCGCACGACAATCAGCCAGCCAGTCGATCAGCGCCAAATTCAAAAAGTGGTAACGAACAAAAGTGGCAATGACTGATCAGGAGCAGCGGTAGAATCCAGGACCAGCCAACCCGGTGCAGAGGGAAGCAAGAAGGGCCTGGAACATCCCAGACGTCCAACCATTCTGGCCTGTCGGTAGTCCAGAACCAAGGTCATGGACCAACTTCATATCGGAGATGGAGTTGTGGATCGAGCAACAAGAGATGAAGGAGGGCGTTCACATGACAGACCATGAGCTCAACAGCGCCATCACCAGTCGCCTCGGGCCTCAGGCGTTCGAGAGATTCAGGGACAGTGTTGGTCTGGATCGAGCAACAACAAGCCACCATGACTACAAAGAAGCACTCAGTAAGCTGTTCAAAGTGAAACGGTCTGCAGTCAGGGCCTACAAAGAATTCACCTCCATCAGACAGCTACCTGGAGAAACAACTACAGAGCTGCTCTGCCGCCTTAGGCGGGCAGCCACTGAGTGCGATCTGCAGAACAAGCCCATCAATTACTTCATCGCTCTCCAATTGGTGTGTGCTATTGGAAGCACATACACAGCTGTGCAGGAAACGTTGCTGAGCCGTGCCGCGCCAGATCTCGGTGAGTTTACCAACCTCCTGCAAGCTGCTGAAACTGCCAAAGCAGATCAAGCTGCCATCGACGATAATGCAACAATTATGGCGATTGTTGCTGCCGCGCAGAAGCAGAAGCCAGGACAGCAGGCAAACAAGAAGAAATCGTGGGGATCATCAGGCCAGGGTTCTGTTGGGAGGAACCCGCAAACCTACGGGTATGCCTACGGGTGCTGGCCACACCCCCACCAGCAGCAGTCAAGCTCTCGGTATGCAGTTGGCCAACAGTGTGGGAACTGTGGCTATGAGCGACACACCAGCCTGGATCAGTGTCCAGCGCGCAATCGAGTGTGCCAATTCTGCAAGAAGAAGGGGCATTTTCAAAGCGTTTGCAGGAAGAAAACCCGTCAGGCAAACGTTTCACGCAAGTCAGTGGGGTCCGTTTCCATTGGTGCAGTGCAGCATGCGTTCCAGCTGAGGGTTCAAGTCCAGCCATTGGGACAGCTGCCTCAACCAATCACCTGTGCTGTGGATAGCCAGGCTGATATCTCGGGACTACCAGAGCCGCTTATTCAGTCACTCTTTCCTGAGTTGAGGACCACACCAACTGACTGTCGCCTTCGCAATTTTGACTGCTCACGTGTCAACGCTGACCTGCAGACTTTCCCGTGCAAAGTCACTCATGGCAATCGGTCAGCCCAAGCCCTGTTCTACGTCCTGCCAGCTCAATGTAGTCCTGTTTTGGGAAAGGACTGCATCCAAGCCCTGGACCTGCAACTCTCGGGTGGAGATTTGTCAGTGAAGACAATCACAGGGGCATCTCAGGGTCTTCAGTCGAGACATCAACCATCCTCCAGTCAGGGTTCAAGTGCAAAGGAACAGACCTACAAAGCGCTCATTGGAGGGCGCTACCCTGCTCTCCTCAGCCCTGAGATGGGATTGATTCCAGACCTACAACACAGGATTGAACTGGAGCCTGACATGAAGCCCTATGAGTGCAAGGTGCGTTCAATTCCAGTCTACCGCCAAGAAGGTGCCCTGAAAGCCATTCAGGAGTTGGCAGATCTCGGAATTTGGACAAAAGTCGATCGTTCTACAGTGGTCAATCCAATGGTGGCCGCAGACAAACCTGATGGATCAGTGCGGGTCACCACTGACCTCACTCGCCTCAATCGTTTTGTGAGACCAGTGCGTTTTCCACTTCCAAACATCCGGGATGTCCATCAGCGCCTAGCCAAATCAACTGTGTTTAGCAGCCTTGACCTGGTCAAGTTCTACCACAACATCGCACTACATGAAGACAGCAAGCCACTCACTGCTACCATCACTCCGTTGGGACTGTTCCAGTACAACAGACTTCCAATGGGACTGTGCGATGCTGGCGCTGTGGCTCAGAAGTTCATTTCTGAGTTGCTTGGAGACATTCCTGGGTGCATTCCCTATGTGGATGACATCATCGTGCATGCTCCAGACAAAGACACCCACGATAAAATTCTTCACCGGGTTTTGGACAGCCTGGAAAAAGCCAATCTTCGCCTCAACATCAAGAAGTGTCGCTTTGCCCAGTCAGAGATCAAATTTCTGGGTCGTGTAGTGTCGCATGGAAGCATCAAACCTGCCAAGGAGAACCTGCAGCCAATCGCGAACTTTCCGGTGCCATCCAACACCAAGGAGGTCCAGCGATTTCTGGGTATGCTCAACTACCAGTCAGAGTATATTCCAGAGCTGCACCAACTGGCAGAGCCACTGAGAGCACTCACAAGAAAAGCGCCAAGCAAGGCAGGGAAGACAAGCAAGCAGTTTGTCAAATTCACCTGGGGCGAGAAACAACAACAAGCTTTCAACAAGCTGAAAGATGCTGTCTCCAAGGATCTGCAATTGGCATTGTTTGACCCAAACAGGCAGACCATCTTGACCACTGACGCAAGTGACTGTGGGATTGGTGCTACCCTCAGCCAGATTCAGCCTGATGGGACTGAACGACCAATTGCCTATGGAAGTCACACACTTGATGAGCGCCAGCGCAACTACTCAGCCAGTGAGCGAGAAGCCCTCGCGGCCATGTACTTCGCTGAGTATTGGGAGAAATTTTTGCTGGGCCGCCACTTCATTCTCAAGACTGACCACCAAGCGCTCACCTCCTTGCTGAAGCAGTACGGCAATGGCAGGAAGAGTGGGAAGTTTGAGCGTTGGTTCGAACGCCTAAGTGTCTTCAACTACACTGTGCAGCACACACCAGGCAAATCCAACGTTGTGGCAGATGCCCTCAGCCGAATCCCTGAGTCAAAACGAGCCAAGACTGCAACCACCGGCGTGCCAGACCCGTTTGTCAAGGCACTACATGCTGTGACAGAGCAAATCAAGGGACCAACGTGGTCAAGCCTCCAGAAGCTCACAGCCAAGGACCCTATGCTGCAGCAGGTTATCAAACACCTCAAAGCCAGCACTCCCAAGGACCGGTTGCCAGCAGTGCTCAATTCCTACAAGTCCGTGTGGGACCAATTGACTCTAGAGGATGGATGCGTGTCAAGAGAAGGCCGGGTTGTCGCGCCTCAGCAGTTGTGGCAAACGATTCTCCAACTTGCACACAAGGGCCACCCTGGCATCGACCGCATGAAACGCCTGCTTCGCACCTGCTACTGGTGGCCTGGTATGGACAAACAGGCTACCCACACTGTCAAGTCATGCCAGCCGTGCGAACAGAGCTCAAAGTCTACCCCCAAGGTCAAGCAGCCTGTCCAGGAGCGACCACGACCTACCAAACCCTGGTCAGAGCTCGCCATCGACATCACTGGCCGTTTTGCTAATGCGCCAGAGGGAAGAGGATACTGCGTAGTCTTGATCGACTACATGTCAAGCTTTCCTGAAGTGCTGTGGACAGAGGACACCACCAGCACCACCATCATCAATTGGCTGAAGGAATTGTTCGCAAGGTATGGACACCCTGCTCAAATCCTCAGTGACAATGGTCCTCAGTTTGTGAGCCATGAGTTCGTCAACTTTTTGACCAGCAGAGGCATCAAACACCTACGCATCACGCCATACAGCCCCGAGCGTAATGGCCTAGTGGAGCGGTTCAATGGGACGCTGAAAGGTGTTGTGGAAACACTACCACCCAACCCCAGCCGCCATGTGTGGGATGCAGCGATGCTCGACTTCTTAGCCAACTACCGCGCAACTCCTGGCAATTGTAGCCAGAGTCCTGCCGAACTCATGTTTGGAAGGCATGCACGCTTGCCTTTCCAATTCACTCAACCAACTACTCAACCAACGCCTGCTGCCGCCATGCCTACACCTCAGCCTCAAGCTCCAGTGGACCGAAAGCTCATTGGAAAGCTGTACCACCCAGGTCCATTCCGGAAGGGGGAGAAGGTTCGCGTGCGCAGACCAGCAGTGCAAATCCGCAAGGGACAGTCACCCTACAGCAAGCCACTGCTAATCGTGGAAGTTTTGGGTTTCTGGACCTACCGCTTGGAAGATGGCCAAGTAGTCAATGCTCGCAGGTGCAAACGCCATTACGCCAGTCCCACCGCACCCCAAGATGAGGAGTACGTGCAACGACCTAATGGCCCGGCCAGAGGTCATGGGACTCCACGTGCTAGAACGCCACCGCAGCAGCTGACTCCTCGGTCAGCCACACCTTTCTACACGCCGCCACAGCAACGCTACAACTTGCGAGACCGGCAGAAGATTAAAGCTCCAAGACGCTTGATTGACGATCTGTGATATGTTGCTGTGTGCTCTTTGTTTGTCTTTTGGTACCTGCCGGCAACATCACCCTCTCATTTCGAGGAGGGGGGTGGTGTCGTGTGAGTGCGTGTATGAGTATTGGCAATTGCGTTTTAGGTGTGAATGATATTAGCATAGAGTGGTGTATACGCGGAGCTATCACCCCTCTGTTGTAAAACATCTCTGCTATAACTGGCAGGTTAGCGAGACTCGTCCGCTACCGGCCAGTGTGTGTGTAATTGTGTAATTGTACCCTTCTGCGTGTAGCCGTTGTTACCCTTTCTAATTGTTATTAAAAGACGGCCGTCCTTACTACTCTTATGGCTTGTTAGCACCGTGCTGCAAATCAAACTACAACTCACGCGCCGACAACCACTCGCGCCCACCGTGTCAGCGCCAGTACCATAAACGGCGCTAAGTGCCTGACTGTAGTAAGTGGCTTTGTAATCCGCATCAGCAAACTGAACACCAAACAAAAAGAGTACCTGCACCGAAAGTGAACTATCAAACTGAGGCTGGCAAGTCTGCACCAGCCGCTCAACAGAACCTGCCATGATGCTGGGCAGTGGTGCGTAGGCCTTGTACTGACCAGACTCGTCTGCTCGCATCCGCTCCACAATTCGACATGCCAAACTGCTAAACTTCTCCGGGCCAGCGTGACTGTAACAACATACACGTTTGAATTTACCGCCAACGGCAGATTACAGTATTCCGCCGACTGACTGCTTATCACAACAAGCAATAATTAATTGACCAAATAAAAGAAAGGAAGGAGAAAAACAAAAAGAATCCTGCTTCAAATTTCAGCGAACTGTTAATCTAAATGAATGGATCGGTAAAAGACAAACGGACTGAGGAAGGAGAAGCCAATATGCCTAAAACCCTGCTGGAGGCAGCAGTGGACGTACTGAGGACGGCTAATTCAGTGCTCAAAGTGAACAAGACCTACACTTACGGCAGAATGTGGAAGCAGAGTCAGTTTGCCGGCGGTGTCGGCTGTTCTAAATGCTGTCCGAATCTCAGCGTACCGGAGGAACCAGCACTACCAGAAGGCGTGCAAATAATTCAGCCCAAGTAACGACTAGCTTTTTTGCTGTTTCGAACAGAAGTTAAAAATAAATGAATGTCTGCAGAGACGTACCCAAACGCGGCATAGGCACCGTCTCAAACCGCATTGCGCTGGTACATTCGTTAGCGCACATAGAATTCGCCGCCATCAATCTGGCCTGGGACGTGATCGCACGGTTTGGTCAAAACTCGCCACTGTTGTGTCCGTGCAGTGGAGATCACTCGGAACCGGAGAAGCCCAGCTTTCCGGCCGAGTTTTACCACGACTGGGTTCGAATCGCCATAGAGGAAGCAACGCACCATAAACTGCTCTCTGACAGACTGGAAGCTTTGGGCTCCTATTATGGTGCACTACCTGCACACGCCGGTAAAACTTTTGTTTTCCATTATAAAGCATACATGCAACAGGGGTCTACATTTATTTTAGAATTCCAAACCCTAAAATCGCATGCAGTTTTAGCAGTTTTAGCCGTAGCGATAATTGCCGAGCTTAGTTTCGCTATTTTTAGCGTTTTTTTGGCCCCAACCCCCTACCGGAGTTTTCCACTTAGTATCCCAGGGGATATAACACAGAAAATAACGTTTCCCAGTCAAAACATTACCGCCAGTCAATATCCCAGGGATATTAACTAGAAACGGCATGCGATATTAACCGGAACAATGTCTTATCATAGATACAGTATGCGTGTGTAAAGAAAATTATTACAAATTTGACATAAACATTGCCGCCAAGTAATATCCCATGGGATATAAAGCGGAACAAGGATCCATGTAATATCCCAGTGGGTTATTAAGTGGGGTGGGATACTAAGTGGAAATCTGCGGTACCTAAAATTTGGGCTCAGACCCCAAACGCATCGGCGTATGACCTGTGACATGAAACGTTATTAAGAGGTTACAGGACTGTGGGAAAGTGCAAAGAATACGGCGGACGATGCGATGGCACGGTTTTCAATCGTCCACATGGTACACGAAGCTCACGGACTGGACCGAAACCCGGTTACGCTGCGTAACTTCAAGAAATGCGGAGATTTGGTTGGTTTTTGGGGACAGTCACTCTCTGACGCCAATCAATCGATTCTCAGTTAAACTATTTCTTTCAGAAATCAGCGGAGATGATCGAGGGTCAGATTTACCCAGACGAAATCACACACGTTCAGTCTGGAAAGCGCTGGTTCCTCTACCTCTGCCAACGAGCCAAGCTCAGCGAGCAGGAAGCGATTGAGAAGTTCCAGCAAATAGTTGGTGAACGTTTTGCCGGCAAAATTAGAGCTCCGTTCAACGTGGAGGGAAGAAACAAGGCTGGCCTTACTCAAGAGTGGTATATGCCCCTGGTCAGACAGTAATTTTAGAAGCAATACTTGCGTTTATGTTGTCATTTTACCAGCTGATAATAAAATAAAATAAATAGCTGTTCTAAAAAGCTAACGAATTCTAGCGGTTGAAAACAAACATGAAAGATACCTGAGCATAAGCAGCAAGAGCTCTTTCCAGAATCTGAGCTCACATATCTCTACTAAGTGCGTCCAGCTGCCAGCAGTCAGCATGCCGATCAAACGACTCGTCATTTGCCCACTTTGAGCCATTTCATTCACGTACAACTGCTGCACTTTTCGAAACAACAGATCAGTGCCAGAAAGCGCCAGCTAAAGGAGCAGGGAACGTTTTTTATTTATAGACAGTTTACTTTGATTGAAACAAAACGCTTTTCCCTCAAACTTTATTACTAGAACAACACGCTTGTGCTAGACTACTACTATTTTTGAGTTTTTCTTAGCTTGTGTTGTCCCCAAAACCACGACTGAAACGAGCCACATACCTGAAATGCTTCCACCCACATTTTCTTTCTGATGCATAATTCTACGGCGGCAGGCGTGTTTCCGCTTATAATTGCTCTCGTTATCAGCGTGTCCCAAGCTGAAAATAGAAATAAAACAGTGTCTAATGTCATTCTGCTTAATTTTGGGGCACGTTGCAGAAACATTAATTTTATCAGTAAACCTCCTCGTCCTTCGGCTGAAGGACAAAAAAAATAGACGATAATAGGAAGTTTTGAAAGAAAAAATCATTTATAAAAACCTATAAAACGAAGACAAACGTTTAAAATCAGTCTTACAATTGGGGTCAGACGGCAGCACCAGAGGTGCATGGCTGGTTCCAAACTCTGACATGAGCGAAGCTCCGCTCTGCAACAAGAAAGCTAATCCATATTATCACAATCTGGCACTTAACGCCGTTTCTGGTACCGGTACCTAGGCTAGTGGCGTCACCATATAATGGTACGTACGTACCATTACGTCACCATATTACCATGGCATGGGTGCCGGTACCATATATGGTACGAAATCTGAACAGGCCGGTACCATATTCTACCGGCACCCTATAATTGAACCGTCACCATTCAACAGTGGCCGAACGTGGGGGGCACCTTAAATGGTGCCACTAGCCTAAGTACCGGTACCATAAACGGCGTTAAGTGCCTGACTCACAGGGAAAACGTCTTTTGAGATACGGTTACTGCGATCTGCTAATGTACAGTTAGAGATCGCATTAACCGTGCCTTGTAATCGCATTAACCGTAGCTTGTCATCGTATTTAACTATCGTTAGACGGTCTGTCTACAAAGATCTCATTAGCACATCGTTAATACGTTAAATGCGTTAAATACGAATCAACCAAAGCCATTCCAGAATGCAGTGCTGACTGTTGTAGCACGGTTAACGTGATCTGCTGATGTGATTGTTGCTGATGATCTGTAAATGTACATTAGCAGATCTCATTTAACGCATCATCAGTCAGAGGCGCCGCGGCGCATTATCACATCGTTGCTACGCTAAATGCGATATTGTTATGCGATCTGTAACTGTACGTTAACAGATCGCAGTAACCGTATCTCAAAAGACGTTTTCCCTGTGACTGTATCAGTGGGCAAATATTCACCTCTCCCAACTCGCCAACGATCGACTCGGTGTCAGTCTCGGCCTCACCCGCATCTTCTTGCGCCGCCGCCGAACCTATCTGCCACCCAATTTTCGGACCAAGCGCATTGTCCAAAAACGACGTGTACATGTCCTCTGTAACAAGTTGTGCAAATGTCAAACGCAGAAACGACAGCAATTTACCGCTTTCTAGAGCTCTGGCGAATTCAGATCTGCTGGAACCGTTGCAATGCACCGCCAGGAAACGCCAGACCATCGCCTCTGGCTCTGTTTTGCTACCGTTGGCGCGTTGGGCACAGAAATCTGACATATCGTTCGATTCAAGCGCTGCTTGCAGCTCAGCATTACGGCGACAGAGAACTTGATCAGTTACGACCTAAACCTCCCAACCATAGATGTACTAAGGGGGTTTGGGGTTACCCTCTAGCTACAAAGGCCAAACCCCCTCACCCCGACCGAAAAATACAAGTACCAGTAGTGACTCCAGTACTAACAAACTGACTCAGAAATCACTAATGTTTAGCATAAAATTAGCTTGAAACTCCGTTGGAAACCGAATTTGGCGTTTCCACTGCTGATACTTAAGAGAAATCGGTGTTCGTGGAAGCCCTTTTTATCGCTTTTTTCCTTGCTTTTAGCTCTAAAACGCTATTTGGCAGGTTTAAATAGCGATTTTTAGCCTCCTTACTGAGAAAACGTGCTAAAAAGGCATTTCCAGGCGCTTTGGAGCTTTTTGAAATTTTGTACCCCTCTGGACGAAACCCCCCACGCCGGCCCGGGCTGTCACATGTATGTTCCCAACTGTCCTTAGCAAGTAATCACCAAAAAAGGCTGACCTGACTAATATCAAAAGTACGAGCAGCTACTTCTCCTTGCTGAACCTCCAAGTCGTCCGGCTTGCCGAAGGTAATTAGACGACCGCCAAAGCCGAACCTGCCGCAACAAGGACCCGGTCGCAGCCACCGGGGCACTTGCGGCAGATGTACCGGCTGAGCGGCAGGCAACGACTTTTGCTGAGAGACTGCCTGCTTGGACAGTTGCAAGGCGGAACTGAAATCAGCACCCGGAAACGAGTCGGCCAACTAAAGCAACTTCTTAGCGTCAGTCAGACGGACAGACGGCACTCGGCAAACCTTGGGACTAGCTAAAGGCGACGCAGTTGAATCTGTTGAGCTTTCAGTGCCTCCGGTGAGAGAATAAATGGTCACGCGACCATCGAACGAGCCGCAACCGATCAAGTTTGGGTTGGCCGGACACCAGGAAACCTGATGAGGCCAGCTGCGAGCGGCATACGGAATTTCGGCCAGGTGCTGACCAGTGTTCGGGTTCCACAAATACAGTTTCATGTCTTTGGCACACGTGACGAGCAAGTCCGGGTCTGCTTCACACCAATCCATGGACAAAACGCCTCTGCAACATTACTACAATCTTTTCCGTACATGAACAGGGGTCGAGTGTCTGCCCACCCAGAGACGATTTTCTGACAAATAGCTTTTTTAGCAAATTTTTGCGATTTTTTTACAATTTCAGACACTAAAATTGCTAAAATCGCCTGTAAAACAGTACTTTTAGCTGTATTTGAGCCCAAATTAGCGATTTTTGACCGAAAAATTGCGATTTTTTCTATTTTTGAGCCTTTTTAGTGCCCAACCCCTCCTCCTTCGGCGGATGACCTGTTAGTTACATGTAGTATGATCTTGCCGGCACAGTTGGTGTAGTGGTTTAGGCCGCATAGCCACTGTGCGCGACGTCGTGCGCTCATCCTCTCGGCGCGGCAAGTTTTTTGCCGCAGAGAGTTGGTCGTCGGCGTAAAAAAACTCCACCCAGGCCACCGAAAGCTGGTGAGAGCGAGTAGGTAAAATGGGAACCGACTGGATATGCCGTTGCACCGAAGCCGCTCCACAAGGCATGCCGCACTGGAGAAGAAGATCAACGATGTCAGAAGCTGGCTGAGAAACCAGCTTTGCCGGGAGCCCTCTGACATATGGGGCATCGGCGGCCGTCAGGAGCTGTCAGCATGGCTAGGAGTGGCTGGCAGTGAAAGAAGGGTAACGTACGAGATGACGACTCAGGGGGGTTGCGAAATGGACCACGAGTCTGATCGCAGGCCGTAAGGCCCCCGCAAATCGGATCGTAGTATGATCTTTTCCGTAAAGGTATTCCCCTCCACTACGTAGTGCCGTCAACTGGGGCTACTTTGGACGGACACTGGTTTGTTTTAGGGCTGACCACACAATAAGCAAATTAAACAGCTTTGGGGTAGCTTTTTGCGTTGTCTTTCATTTTTATATCATTTAACATTTAAAGCTAAAGCTGTCAATTTTTACTTGTTGACTAGTCAGCCGCAAAAGAAACGAGTGTCCAAAGCAGCAGCAGTTGACGGTACTATGATTTGTCGGTAAACTTCGTCCAAACTAACGTATAGCTTTCTAAGAGGTGCGAACCAAAACAAGTACATTACGTCGGACAAAATAACAAGCCAAAGTGGTTGGCAGCACAGGACTGACTACGTACTTGGTGTGTCCTTCCATCTGTCGCACAGGAGTGTTGGCATATCTAACATCCCAAAACTGAACAACGGGGTAATTGTCGTCTTCGGAAGCCAAGCAGAGAGAAGTCGGCTGTTCTGGATGCCAACACAAGTCCTTCCACTGCACCTAAAAGGTGACACCATTTACGGTGGCAACAGCAGCATACCGACCGACATACACGAGTGCCCAAGTCCCCTAAGGTTAGAATCGGTCCGTCGTTCTTGCGCAAATCCCAAACCAGAGAGCGGCCGGCAGTAAGCGACGCTAGGATATGCTCGACTTTGCGGTTCCACTGCACACAAACCACCTGATCGAACGGCTGAAACAGGCGGCGGTTTGACTGGTCAACTGAGACGGTTTCTTTTCCGCACCTGCTGCTTGGGTCCCGGTTGCATGGCGGTGGTGGGCTGGTTGAGATCCCAAACGAAAACCTCAGAGGCGCCAGCTGCAGAAGCCAGTAGCTTCTTCTGCAGTGGGTTACAGTCCAGCGCCTGTACATGTCCAGAATGACTCTGCGTCTGTGAGATTTTACAATCTGCTTCCCCATTCACCGCCTTTCTGGCATCGAAAATGCAAACAATTCCGTTGTCGCAGCCTCCGATCAAGAGACCATTCGGAGAGCCACCAGACTGCGCGTAATCGGACCAGATCAACCGATGAAAGCTGAACAATAAAAAATTGTAGGGATGGAAGGAAGAAGGTTTGCTAACCGGTGCTCCACGTCCAATGACTTGGTAGGCTTCAAATCAAGCGAAGGGTCGGTGAGGTCACTCAGCAGACACAAATCTAAGGAGGCAGCGCTACTGAACGATGCATCAAATTGTTGAGCTGTGGTGCCGGCTGCCAGACAAGGAGCACCCGCGCTCTTCGGACTCCAACTAAAGACTGCACTACGCGACAGCACCTTCAGACGTGTCATACTGCTGGTCGATCTGAAACTGTTCTCACCAAACAATAACACTCAGCTAGTTTGTTTTTTTTAGTTTCTTCTTCCCATGTTTGAACCAAAGTATCAGCTTTTGTATTTAAAGTTGCTTCTGATGCATCCTTGCATCTCCTACAAGCATCATCCTACATTTCATGCATGGAAAAATGTTTAAAAAATTATCATAAAAAAGCTTTTTTGGTCTTAAAAATTTTTTTACAACTCAAAACATTGCAATTATAGGTTCAGCAAACGAATATTAGAGTTAGATTAAAAATCGCCATTGCTTAACTCATACCATACTTGACTTTTTTCTCTTGCTACCTGGGCGTGGCGTGGAGAAACTCTTTCTTCTGTTCTCATACAGTTAAACGTAAAATAACGATTCAACTACAGGATGTCCCAAAAAGAATGACAACATTTCTTTTTGTTGCCATTTTCGAAAATTTTGACCAAATTGTCTGAAATTTGAAACGTAAGTGCCAAAATAGTGGGAATTTTATTTGGTACATCAGGATTGACCCAATCTTGAGAAATTCAACAATATGTGAAATTTCAATTAAATATAGAAACAGCATCAAAAACGAAACTTTTCTGTTTGCTGTATCTTCTTTAATTTTTGTCGGAATTGGATGAAATTTTTAATATATGCGCAGATATCGTGTGGGTCAAAAGTCAAAAGCATTAATAAGTTCATGTCGTTAGTACTCGGAAACTGAAGAAAATCAGCGTTTTAACTGCAGCAAAATGAAGAACGTGCAAACTCTAAGAACTAAGGAATAAGAACACCATCCAGTAGGACTCCGTTTGAGTCAATACACTGCTTCTACCGACCCGATGTTCTGCGCTTATATTCAAAATTTCATCCAATTCCGACAAAAATCAAAGAAGATACAGCAAAAAGAAAAGTTTCCGTTTTTTGATGCTGTTTCCACATTTAATTGAAATTTCTCAATTTCATATATTGTTGAAATTCTCAGGATTGGGTCAATCCTGATGCGCCAAACTTTAACACACGAAATTCCAATTATTATGGCACATATGTTTCAAATTTCAGACAATTAGGTCAAAATTTGCGAAAATAGCAGCAAAAAGAAATGTTGTCATTTTTGGGACACCTTGTAGCTTTATGCCAGTGACACCTATTACCACTGCCCTGAATGCAGTTATGCAAAACTTGATGGATAGGATAGTAATCATGAAGATGGATGCCCTTTTTCGCATGCATCAACTTTAGTTGTAGGTACCTACAGTAGCATTCGATGAGATAGAACGATTTCGAAGCATTTTCAAGCCTTTTTGCAGTTACAGTGGCAGTAAACTGATTGGCAAATCAAATTGTATTGAGGAAATTCGTGTGTCAACTTATTTCAGTGCTTTTATTATTTAGGAGTTTTTTCTATGATTTTTCAAAGTTTTTAGGGGTTTCTATTCTCTAGGACTTTTTTGGAGGGTATTTCTAGTCTGTAGGAGTGAAACCTTTGAAACCTGGCAACCCTGCATAGAGTTCTAGAGAAAACAAAACGAACTCTACACTCTACAGATAATGGCGTACAGTAGAAAATACCGCATTATGCCACGTTACCGATATACCATCATCAATCCCCAAATTAATTAGTTAGTTGTTAGTTGGATTAGTGGATGATCGACTGGACCAGTGGTCTATTCAATATTAGAGGGCCAATTGACCGGCTACATACCTACCCTACTACTATACTTAACCTGAACTTACTACTATACTTAACCTGAACTTAGCACCAACTTATCAACAAGCATATGGTCCATAAATGGAATGGGCAAAAAGTAAAAAGCACCGTCGTAGTAGACACCGCGTAGCCAGGGATCCTTGGCGTAGCACCGTCGGCATCATTTGGACCGCACTGATTCGGTCAATTCTGCTCTTCCGTTTTTAAACACCGTCCGCCTATACCCCCCACTGTGCTGCAAAAATTCGAGGCCGTATTTAGTGAGTGATGCCTAAGTGTTTTTTGCCCGTTTTTTAGTGTTTAGGCCATAAGTAGGTAGCAAGCCTAATAGTAGTAGAGAGTAGGGAAACATAACACCGTTCTCTTAAAAGTTTCAAGTATCGAGATAAACTGCTCTATACAACATTTTGTGCAACAAGGATCCGAGCCCAGCTGCTGTGTGTGTACTAACCCATATGTGTTTCACTAACCCATTTCAGAAATAAAACTTTGTTCGTAAAAAAAAGCCTAATAGTAGTAGCTAGTACCAACGCCCATGTTTTCAGATTTTAGCAAGGCTTTCTTTGGATTTTCGGAAATAAGCTCTCAAAGATAATTAGCGGCTGCAGAAGGTAGGAGTGCCTATGCATGTATGACATGATGATGGTGCCAAAACGTTTCCTCCTTGACAAATCTAAGTGGCAAAGCATCGTTGTCGGTAAGCTACTTGATAGGTCCATTGGTTGACTTAGGCACTCCCAATCACCTCCCTAACTATATATGCATGAGTGAAATGCTAGAAAAAAGTTTGTTTGCTTCATGGCTTTGGCTCCACATCTATCTGGAACGACTTTGTTATTGCCGGACAGATAGAATTATACTACACACGAACTACTGTAGAAACGCATGCAAATACACAATGCTCATAACCGAAGATTACAGTTTCAGTTGTTCGACCCTTCAGGGAGCGTACGCAACCGAGCGGCAACCTTTTGGTCTGAAATCAGGTACGTGTATGGCTGACTGTTGACTGAAAATCCGAACCTTGGTAATTCCTCAATTGGGCTTCCCTCGATCACCCGGCTTGAAATGATGACGAATTTAATAAATTTTCCATCATTATTATAGTTGCAGTGTCTGAATCAAGAAGTTAAATCAAACATACTAAAAAAGGGCGGAACACGAGAAGAGTAGGCTAGGCTAGGCTTGGTTCATTTGTTGGCTAGGACACCGATGACCGATTATACAGTATAGATAAAAAAAAATGTGCCATCGCTTTTTCGGCCTTCACTCAAACGTTTCGTTCTCAGTCACTTCTTTACCGATTTGGCTCAAATTTTCAGCAAAAATTAACAACATGGTTGGCTAAATATTCTGCAAGTTTAGTTACAAAATTCCGACTCATACTGGTTTTATGACCCGAAAACTAGGAATGAGGGTGGTCCACGCAAATTTATTTTTTTTCGGTGATACAAGGAGTACAGTCCTGAAACTTGCTGGAATGATTGGTGTTGCTATTGGGCATAACATACTAAGCGAGCAGCCCTGTAGCTCAAAGGGCACTAAAATGGGGGAATTTCAAAAACATGAGTGAAAATCCCATAGTTAAGAAATCCGCACCTTCTACAATCAAAGCACTGAATCTGTTGTTAATCAACACATATTGTAGCAGGAAGTTCGACAAATAAATGAACCTGATATTTAAGCTCTGTTCCACACCATAGTAACTATCCCTGCAGCGTTTTTTGAAAATTGAAAATCTTTAGAATCGTCATTTTGCCGGTTTTACGAAGAAAAGTCATATTTCGTCATGTTTTTGAAATTCCCCCATTTTAGTGCCCTTTGAGCTACAGGGCTGCCCGCTTAGTATGTTATGCCCAACAGCAACGCCAATCATTCCTGCAAGTTTCAGGACTGTACTCCTTGTATTACCGAAAAAAATTAAATTTGCGTGGACCACCCTCATTCCTAGTTTTCGGGTCATAAAACCAGTATGAGTCGGAATTTTGGCACCACACTTGCAGAATATTTAGCCAACCATGTTGTTAATTTTTGCTGAAAATTTGAGCCAAATCGGTAAAGAAGTGACTGAGAACGAAACGTTTGAGTGAAGGCCGAAAAAGCGATGGGACATTTTTTTTATCTATACTGTATATAACCAATTTCTGACCTATCACGTATTAGGTTAAAACTAATCAGAAAGTAAAAACTTATAAAAAAGTAAAGGAATGGGCGTCGACCGTATCAGCAGAGGACTTTCGTACCTATACAGGGCCTAAAGACGAAAACACAGAGCAAAAAACAGTTTAGAGTCACCTGAATGCGACTGCGCATCTTTAGCAGCACGTTCGGCGTTATCGGATCTCGTGGGGAAAAAAGGGCCGCTTATGGACGAACGGTGTTTAAAAACGGAAGAGGAGAAAAACAGGGCTGCGGTCCGATGAGGCCAACGGTGCTACGATGTCTACACGGTGCTTTTTACTTTTTGCCCATATACTGTATGTGAACGGACATGGACGACTAAAAACTACTGGACTGATCGCGTTCCCAACCGCTAATACATACTTAGGGTAAATTTACAAGTCCATATCTTTGGAACCGTTCGACCTACAAACATTATAAACACATCTTTAGAATCCTGACGGTATCAGCAATCGAACGCAGTTAGCGACTACATCCAAACTTTGTTATTTTGGCTTGCGCACTGCGCTTAACACCAGAAGCAGTGAGTCTTTTGACGAGGTTTTTACACATGCAGTTGAAAAATTTAGTGACGAGAACTCGGGCAAACGAGTGACCCTGCAGAAAACTACCAAACATGCGTACATGTACTACTAGGCAGTTTAAGAATCTCTAGGTCCCTAGTCACAGTTAAACAATGCTCAAACAATCCCCTTTAACAAACAAAGGCAAAAACTCACTTCAGTGCTGCAACGACATCGTCAATCGATTTCAATCTGTTCTATGCAAGAAACGCTTCGATCTCTGCTTCTTGTTCAGCTTGAACGGCTGAAATGCTAGCCTTGTAAGTTACTGCTGCACTGCGCTTCTGTGGAGGCTTGGGCTGCTTTATGCAGTGGGTACTGCTTGAAAACGCTAGGTATAGCCTCTGACTTCAGATCATGAACGATGAGACATACGAAGGAGGCCCAGTCGACATCCGTGATGGGGAGTGGTAAAGGAATGCGTGATTCCGAGAGTGTTTGTTTGATTAAGAATCATTAGTCGAAGATAAAAAGAGAAATAAAAAATACTGTAAGAAATGAATAAAGCAATTAGCAAGCCGATACAATGAGAAAACAGGTATTTTTCGCCTACGTATCTGCAATGGGTGGCGAGTCGTGTAAAAAGATGAAAAAAGTCAATGAGATAGGTTACCTACTATGTACCTAGTACCCACACATGGGCCGGAAAAATCCGGAGTGGGTCTGGAGATCTCGGGGGGACGGGGGACCCGGAAAAAGTCCAAACAAACGCCTATTTTGCCTTAAATAACCGAAAATTTCACCCTCCGGGAGGGGGGTCAGGGAGGGATGTACAGCCGGCGAGGGGAGGGGTAAACCCCACCCTTACCCCCACCCCCGCGGCCCGTCTTTGCTAGTACCGATAAATGAATGGAAAAGGAACACAGGAAAACCCGGGGGGCAGGCCAAATCTCATGCCACTTTTCTACCCTTCTATCATTCACTAATAGAAGAAAGAAAGCTGAGTAGGTAGGCAAAAAGAAGCAGAACAATTAAGGTTAATGGGTGGCCCAACACAATTTCGAGCAAGAACAGTTAATGCGCAGGAAACATGTGAAGCAAGAAGCATCACGATGACGGCGTAGCAGAAAAATAATTCAGTCTTAAATAATACCTATGGGTAGGTATGGCCAATGGTTTTCAAAAATTCACGCTACAGCAAAAAATTATGCTAAAACCGCCGATAACATGACCGGATGCGATAATTTACGCAAAAAACCGCACTTGATTCAATGAAAAATTAGAAAAATGCGATCTAAAAACGTCCGTCTGCGAAGAACTTTTGTATGGCGCACTTGGTACCATTTTAAAATATGGGCAACAGATTTGAATAACTCGCGCTACAAGAAAAAATTTATGCTAAAACGGCAATAGCATGACCGGATGCGATTATTTACGCAAAAAACCGCACTTAATTTCATGAAGAATCGGAGAAATGCGGGTTCAAAACAGCCGCGTGGGTCAAATCGCGTAAATTAGTGTTTATAACTTGGTCGCCGTCCCAGCGGTGGCTGATTTTCTATGGCGCGAGTTACGAAAGTGAAACCAACTTGATTGTTTAAAATCTACTAGAAAGATGTGAATATTCGTCGCCCAGCTAAATTAATGCGAAAAAGTATGACTGCAAGTGTTGGGTACAATAAAAGCCTGAAATGGCAAAAATTAAGGGTTACAGAAACTTCAACACCGTTTGTGGGGTTAACGGCAAAGAGCAGAGAGCAAATTCTTATATCATTCGAAAGATTGAAGTCTACTGTACACGGAACCGATTGAACATCTTGCGCCGAATTCGTCGTTTTTTCACAAGAACGAGGAACATGAAAAAAATCCATGAAAATGCCCATTTTCAGTAGTTAAGAAAGAATCAAATTTGTGGGGACCATGCCGAAGTGCGGAAAGAAAAAAAGCGGTGATATACTGTATAGGTAACGAGTTGCGCTGATTTTAAATCCGGTTGAACAAAATTTGAATCAACTCTCCTTTTAGCAGAAAATGGCCATTGAAGAACGACGAATTCAGTTTTCGAGAAGAAAATGCCCTTTAACGGCCGAATTATGATTCAAAATGCATCTTATTCGATAGCTCACACTTTGTTTCATATAAATACATCACATTCCCCTATCAATAACGGAACACAAAAAAGCATTTGCGCTTGAAGTTGCAAAAACCGTTTTGGACCACTTTTTGGCTGTGATTTTGTATTTTCTATTCCGCGCCGCGCGGACGTGCTTTGGCCATCCCTACTATGGGTGCACACAAAACCAAACAGCAAAAAACCGACGGACCGACAAGCAAGAAACTCGCGCCGCCGCAAGCCACGCCAGCACCTCACCAGCACACACTGCCAGTGCCAGACAACAGACAAGCAGACAGGCAGCACCTCACCAGCACACACTGCCAGTGCCAGACAACAGACAAGCAGACAGGCGCGGCCAGAAAAATCGATACACACCGCCGTTGCAGGTAGGCGGCTAAAGTAAACAAACAGACAACTTCATACGCGCGCACGTAACCGCACTGTACGCAAAAAATAAATGATCTCTTTCTTATATTTCCTGGAATTAGCTCTGAGTTAGCGCACATAACAAGATTACTAACTCCGTTTCAAAGTTAAATGAATTCAGAGTTTTTTTGCAAATAACTCCTTATGGATGCGTTGGAGCGCTTTGGGCCTTATGACCAAAGTTGTAGAGGGGGTCGAGCTCTGTACTGTGGTGCAACCTAATCTGCGCAACATTGATTGGTAATCCTAAAATACGCGATGGAAATAAATCAACTTTTTTGTAGTCGGTTTGAAAGTGATTTGAGCACTGCGTTCGATTGATGATACCGTCAGGATTCTAAAGATGTATTTATAGTGTTTGTAGGTCGAACGGTTCGAAAGATATGAACTTGTAAAGTTACCCTAAGTATGTATTAGCGGTCGGGAGCGCGATCAGTCCAGTAGTTTTTAGTCGTCCATGGAACGGAGCACGACTGTTTTATGGAAACGGCGCACATATGACTTTTAGGCGTTCCCACTAACTCAATTCGCATGTTTTCCTGCAGAATTTAGCATAGAATTGTAGCCAAGAGTCACATCTATTACACCAGACAAAAAACCCGAAGAGCTCCACTCCAGTAACGAAAAAACAACTACTAAGAAGAGTCGTTTTGCAATTTTTATGTTCGCACCGCGCTTAGGGGGCGTGCAAAAATTACGTAATGGTATTTTTGCCCATTTTCGGACCCCCCTCCCCCCTGATAATCGCCCGTAATAATTCCCTGACCCCCTCCCCTAATTACGTAAACCCTGCACGAACCCTGTAAAAGATCGAGCCGATAAATTTTATACCCTTCTATATACTCTTAATAAGATGTCAAAGGTCATTTAGCCTATTGCCATTTAGCATTTGAATAAGATGTCAAAGGTCATTTAGCCTCTTGCCATTTAGCATTTGAAAAATTGGAAAGCCCTGACGTAAACGGTAGCTACCTTCTCTAATCTAAACGTTCATCTAAGTGAAATCGAGAAAATTTAAGCCCAATGGCTTCAAATCGAGACTACAAGTACATGTACTACACATCAAAACAATTAAAATTATGGCCACTTTAGTGATTTCTGCACTTTAAAAAATTACGTAATGAAGTCGCCAACCCCCCCTCCCCCACCGTAATGAATAGTAATCTTTTGGCGAACCCCCCTCCCCCCTCATGCCATTACGTAATTTTTGCACGCCCCCTTATAAATCGTACCGACCGTAAACTGCTCTAATGCAACCTAGCAGGGCCAGGTTTTCGACTGTGATAAATGCGCAATGATTTTTCCTGTTTAGCGTATATGTTTTGGTAGGATTTCATGCCTTCGTTTTTCCGTTACTGACATTTTAGTGTTAATAAGACCAATTCGTAGCGACCGTAAGCTGCTCTCTGGGAGCGTTCAGGTACAATATTCTCAGCACAAATAGATGCGCTACATCGTCTTCTATTTAGCGCATATGGTTTTGGTACGAAAACTGTTAGCAAGCTTATAATAAAATTCTTTCGATGATGATGCGAAAAAACAGAAAATTCTTTCTGTAAATAATGAAACCAAATGTCTGTAAACCAGTATCTTCAAGAAATAAATAAAGCTAATGAGAATTAATCCTGCCAAAAGCTTGATCAGTTTATCACAAAAGTTCGAAGAAACGTTGCTTCTATAAAACTTTTGCGACGTTTCTATTTTTTGCAACCACCAAACAGTCGTGGGAGAGAGGGGAAAGTTAGAAAATGGAAAATGTTCCCCAATACGTTGACAAGAGGATGGTAAAGGGAACTTGGTAAAATGAAATCGGATTACCAATCATCAGCAGATTCGGATCCCCAACGTGGTACGACACGATATATTTGTCACCGAATGGGCAAGGGGCCCACAAATCGCCAGAATTGACATGTTATGCGGCCCTAAAACTGACTAGATTCTCCCATAGATTCAGCATTATGTACCTGTTACAGAGACAATACGTCTAACCTAGCAGACCGATCCGATCCGATTTGCGGGGGCCTTATGGCCTACGATCAGACTCGAGGTCCATTTCGCTACCCCCGTGATTCATCATCTCGGACGTTACCCTTCTTTCACTGCCAGCCACTCGTAGCCATGCTGCTGGGCGCCGGTCACCAGGAGGGCGGCCGACGTGTCGATGCCATGATGCTGACAGCTCCCGACGGCCCCCGGTGCCCAGTGGCGTATCCAGGGGGGTGGTGTAGGGTGGGTACACACCCCCTTTGCGGTGGAGGTAGGAAGAGATAGACTGTCAAAAATAAGCGAACCTAATGAATTATGTACCAAAACTGTCTATTTTGTGCTCAGAATGCCTTTTAAATGCGTTTTGGAAGGCTAAATTTTCAAAATTTTCTCGCCCTGAGAAGCCCAACCAGGCCACTTTAAGAGTCGGTCCACGAAAAAATCGAACACTGACGCGAAGACCTCTGTACAGCTCATTTTTCAAAATCACCGCACAGATGTGAAACTTTCAGCGATTGTAGACCTTGAAAAGAAATGAAAAAGTTTGCCATCCGATTTTCTCTAGCTGCATTTTAACCCAAGTTATGGACCCTCGAAAATCGGGATTTTGGCACTCTCCAGTGGCACCACCCTAATTTTGAACGGCTGCCGTTCACTAGTCTGTGGACCAAATTTTATCAGTTATGGCTCGTTAGAAAGACCATTTCAAGTAGTTTCAAGCGGTACTGTCAGATTTTAAAAAAATTGGTCTGATCTTGTGCAATTCGCCATAAACTTTAACAGGCCATATCTTAAAATTGAACATGGTATCTCAAAAAGTGACTATCATATTCGGAATCTCCGTTCTTTTGTGCGTCTAACGTACCAACCATATTTATTTGGAGTTGCAATCTGACAGTCAAACGATCAGCTGAAAGTAGGGTTGTCGGACACTCAAAAATCCGGTTTTTTTGCGCTTTTCGATCACCCACCAAACTTTGAACGGCTGCCGTTCACTAGTCTGTTGACCAAATGTTATCAGTTATGGCTCTTAGAAAGGCCATTTCAAGTAGTGTCAAGTGCTTTTACCAGTTTTTCAAAAGATTGGATTGATCTGGTGCAATCGGCCCTAAACTTTAACAAACCATATCTTAAAATTGAATATGGTATCTTTTGATTGATTGTAGGGGGCGGGATAGGAATACCCCTAGCGTTAGGCCACCCATGGGCCCATCACGCAAAATATGGTATCTTAAAAAGTGACTATCATATTCGGAATCTCCGTTCTTTTGTGCATCTAAGGGTACCAACCATTTTTATATAGAATTGCAATCTGACAGTCAAACGATCAGTTGAAGGTAGGGTGGTCGGACACTTTCAAAAATCGAGTTTTTTGCGCTTTTCGGTCACCCACCAAACTTTGTCTAGCTGTCATTCACTATTCTGTTGGCCAATTATTACCAGTTATGGCTCATTCGAAAACTAATGTGACTTATTCTATGATGGTTTTGTTGCTGGTCAAAAATTTTTGAGGCATTATGTGCAATTTGTCCTGGAGTTTGGTGAGTTGTATCTCAAAAGCGAATTATTTTCGAAAGTAGCTGAAAGCAGATTCTGAGTGTCCGTTCGTTTCTGCGTCTAACGGTATCAACCACATTTATATGGACTTGCACTTCGATAGTCAAACGATCAGTTGAAAGTAGGGTGGTCAAACATTTTCAAAAACCAGGTTTTTGTAGCTTTTCCGTCAGCCCCAAATCGTTTGTCTAGCTGTCATTCGCCATTCCATCGGAAATATAGTTTTCGTCTTTTTCGGTAGATTTCAGTGTTTTCTTACATTTAAAACCATCTAGAGCCCAAAATGTAAAATTATCTAGAGCGGTTTCTAGTGGTTTTTAGCCTGCTTTACGCTTTTAACCGATTTTTCGGCGACTTTTAGTCCCGAAATTTGAGCTCAGCAGAAGAAAGACCATCCGGGCCACCCGGGCTCAAACTCCAAACCCCTCCTTCTTTGACGCTGACCTGTTACGTATGTGCAATAATGCGTACAGACTTAAACGTAGAACGCTTCTGCACGACCACAATCTTTTCGCAAAAGTAGGAAAAGAGAAATAATATCGGCTTTAACAAATTTGAAATTGAAATTTCCCTGTCCTTTTAAATCGGCTATTGGTTTTTTACTCGATATGGATGTGGATTGATTCCCATACGTACACTTTGTATTCGTACGATTTAGCATCGCTTCACATAAGAAACTACGTATTTAGCTGTTTCAGTGTGAACAAAAAATCAGCGGCCAGTTCCTGGAGGAAACCGAACCTACTAGCTGACGCTCGAAATTTTCGGAAGGAAGAAGAAATACGTAGGTCCGCCGGTCTGGACCATCAAGTCGTAAACGGATTTAGGGGTGTCTAGCAATGTCTGCTCATGTTCTTCAGCTCTACGAGTCACAATAACTGTTTGTGTGCATTTGAACGTGTTTGTTTTTGTTCGATTTGCTTCCATTATAAAACTTTCTTTGAACTAACAAAACTGAAACCGATACAATTTGTTCAAACTTCAAACAGGCAGCATGTACAGTACAGCATGAGAGCATGTACAACTACCGAAATTGGTTGATCAGGCGATGTCTGGTTTTAAGAATTTCTTGCGACAGCCGAAAACACTCCTTGAACTTTGCAGGCTCTTCAGGATAATGTGAAAGTTATCCTGGGTCGAAAGACATAGTCATTTTCTCCTTGGCCGCTTATCTTGGTTTTTTCTCACTGTAGCTGGACGAATCATTATTCGAGCATTTCTTTGAGATAGAACAACTTTACACTGGAAAAACAAAATTTTATGAGTCACCTACCCACTCATAAAATGCTAGGAACACACAGTCATAAATCATAAAATCATAGTATGAGGCAAAACATTTATGAAACAGGCGCCCTCATAAATTCGATGATTTTACTCATATTTATGAGATATGAGCTCATACTTATGAAAGTATGAGTTCACCTTTATGAAACCGGTGTTCTCATAGAATCATAGAAAATCTGTCATAATATGAGCTCATAACTTTTATGAAATCGGCCCCAGGTAGGTGCTGTTCGAAAGTACCCAATCAGGTATCAGGTAGGTATCAGGTGGGTACTGCAATTCTACCTGATAATCAGGTACAGGTACAGGTACAAGTATACCTGATCCACAGTATTGATTTAATACGTCTTAAGGCCCGGTTCACACTACGAAATAAGAAATAAAGGCGTCTGCAATAAGAAATAAGCGGAGCGTTCACACTACGAAATAAGAAATAAGCACAGTAAAAATCAGCTGCAGAGTATCGTCAGCGTCAGAAATCGTCAGAAAGCGTCAGTAGTTCTTTCGGTCTTTATTACCTCTTCTTTTGCCTATAAGTAGCACCGTTGGGCGCGTGTGCTCCTTTGTTTAGAGACTGCCGGGTATCGTCTAGTTTGCTGCCATTACACCGGAACCACTACAGTGCTTATAGTGTCATGTGTGAGTGATTATGTGTGATTGAGTACGTACGTGTTTGACCGGTGAGTGTATGCTGTATTCTAATTTGTATTACTGACCGCGTTAGGGTCACACATACTGGACTGGACCGGCTCAGATAGGGGCCTCTGATTGTCAGTCTTGCCTGCTATCCCACCCACTCCGCCATCGTGACATATAGGTAGGTTTCTGACCACTTTTCGTCTTAGACAGTCGTTTCAGATCTTGTTATGACATGCTATACGCTTAAAGTGAAAGAAAACTCTTTTTTCAGACGAAAGAACCGGCGGCAACTCATATTTCGTGGCTATTTCTTATTTCATATTGCACCGGTGTGAACCGGTGCGAAATAAGAAATAAGTCCACTATTTCTTATTTCTTATTTCGTAGTGTTAACCGGGCGTATGTTTTAGAGACGGACAGGACAAGCACGCACAGTAAGTGGACCTATTATTGGTTTGGTTGCGTGGCTTGGCTGCGTTTGAATTTGCCGCTCAAAACTGCAGAACTGAGAATTACTTGGACTTTCAGCTAATAATTAAGCTTATTTTGCGATCGTGTTATGTTTAACAACATTTTGAGCCAATTTTCCTCTTTATTTTTTGCTTAAAACAGTAACAAAATGTTTGAACTGTTTATATAGCTGTGATTTTAGCACAAAATTCATAAAATTGATGTTAGAACTGGATGTTCCACTTTTGTCCAGACTTCTTAACCTGGGCCGTGTACATCAGAGATGCTTCCTGTATGACTGAAAAGTCCTTATTTGACTAGCCTCTGCTGACAGACATGTGAACATGAGCTTCAGCACGTTATAGGGTAAACCGGGGTTACTTTGAACAGGGGGCAACTTTGAACAGGTGTGAGTTTTGCGCGTTTTTTGCGCCGCATGGCGCCTGCGGTTCGCCTTTTCGCCTATGGTTGCGCTAGTTTATCGCCAAAGACTCCAGGTCGAGACAACACGACCCTAGCAAGTAGTAAGGGGTCTGTTGCTGTTTGCCAGTGCTATGTTGCTTGGAAAAATCGGTATCTTAATGGCCGAAAACTTTCCGATAAGAAAACTTTAGGTTCCAATGTCCGAAAGTAGTCAAGTTTTATACTGTTTTGCTCCCCAGACCATTCTCATTCCAATAGTGTGCTTATCGTCCAGATATTTCATACTGAACTATTTCTATGCTGTGAAGAAGAGAAGGGGCTACTTTGAACACCCTTATAAATCTAATTTTCCTTATCTTCTGTGCATATTCTCAGCTTCTATGGTTAGGGGTTTGGGGGTCATCACTCAGCTGGAAACACCAACCCCCTCGCCTCTCCCTACCCCACATCCAGCCCATCCGGTGGGGGGTCTGGCCTAAGTCGGGTGGGGGGGGGCAGACCCCTGTTACATGTATGTCAGACACTGACTCTTAAGAGTAGTTCTCTGGTCAGATCGAGTTTTGGCCCTTTCCCTTTTTGGCTGAGTTGGAGGGACCAAAGGGTGTCGAAAAAATTTTGCTGAAAAATAATTTTGGACCAAAAATTTTTAATCTATTCAACCCTATTTTGGAACCCTATTCAGACATCTACTCGTATTACGCTTCTGTCTGAGTTCTCTGAGTTGCAGTGAGTTTCCGTCTGGCAAAGCAACGGTGGTGATGTCAGGCATCCTTCCTACACCGTTCCCGGCAGTGTCGCAGACTCGTCTCCCGCAACCCAAATTGAAGACGGTGCCGCTTACCCCAAGTGGCACAAAGCGATCTGCCACTATTGAGAACAGACCTGTTAGTTTTTATTCTTTTTTTGATAATAGTTGTGGCTGGTTTCTTACACAGTACGGAGCTGATGTGATACACACCATATTTGGTGCTGGTTCCATCACTCAAATATTTAAGGTGTAGGTACCGTTTGCGTAAGTGGTATCAGTTTAATCGAAGTCCCATGCAATGATGTATTGTATTGATTGGTACCACCAAATACTATGTAGGTGCTAATGTACTAATAGTAGTAGCAAGCAGAAACAGAGGTGGTACGGTACCACTTGTGGTTCAGTACAAGTCCCGTATTCAGTTCGGTATAAATACAGTATAGATAAAAAAAATGTCCCATCCCTTTTTCGGCCTTCACTCAAACGTTTCGTTCTCAGTCACTTCTTTACCGATTTGGCTCAAATTTTCAGGAAAAATTAACAACATGGTTGGCTAAATATTCTGCAAGTGTGGTGCCAAAATTCCGACTTATACTGGTTTTGTGACCCGAAAACTAGGAATGAGGGTGGTCCACGCAAATTTATTTTTTTTCGGTAATACAAGGAGTACAGTCCTGAAACTTGCAGGAATGATTGGTGTTGCTATTGGGCATAACATACTAAGCGGGCAGCCCTGTAGCTCAAAGGGCACTAAAATGGGGGAATTTCAAAAACATGAGTGAAAATCCCATAGTTAAGAAATCTGCACCTTCTAGAATCAAAGCACTGAATCTGTTGTTAATCAACATAGATTGTAGCAGGAAGTTCGACAAATAAATGAACCTGATATTTAAGCTCTGTTCCACACCATAGTAACCATCCCTGCAGTGTTTTTTGAAAATTGAAAATTTTTAGAATCGTCATTTTGCCGGTTTTACGAAGAAAAGTCATATTTCGTCATGTTTTTGAAATTCCCCCATTTTAGTGCCCTTTGAGCTACAGGGCTGCCCGCTTAGTATGTTATGCCCAATAGCAACAACAATCATTCCTGCAAGTTTCAGGCCTGTACTCCTTGTATTACCGAAAAAAATTAAATTTGCGTGGACCACCCTCAATCCTAGTTTTCGGGTCATAAAACCAGTATGAGTCGGAATTTTGGCACCACACTTGCAGAATATTTAGCCAACCATGTTGTTAATTTTTGCTGAAAATTTGAGCCAAATCGGTGAAGAAGTGACTGAGAACGAAACGTTTGAGTGAAGGCCGAAAAAGCGATGGGACATTTTTTTATCTGTACTGTATATAGCAAAAAGAAAGTCAAAGGCTTTAAAACATTAATGAATGTTATGGCCTGTTACCTCAAAAAAGTGATACCATGTATGGTAAGACCTCATATTGAACAGACACCAAACAGGGCAACCGAAAATGCGAAAATTCTGGGTTCTGGGGGATTTTTACACCTTATTTTATGTTTCTAAACTCGTAAACAGGGTTGCAGAAGCCCTGATTAGGGTTCTTAGGTCAAAAACAGGGTTCCAGAAACCAAATTTGGGTCTCTGAAATTGTAATTTGGGTTTCTGAAGGCCTAAATAGGGTTCCGGAGCCCTAATTTGGGTTTCTGAAGCTCTAAAAATAGGGTTCCAGAACCTTAATTTGAGTCTCTGAAATTGTAATTTGGGTTTCTGAAGCCCTCAATAGGGTTGCCATAGGGATGTCCAACGCACACCATGCCGGCCGATTCCGCCGACCCCCCCACTTAACATGTCTGCCCGATCCCGGTTGGCAATGACAATTAAGTTAGTTACCGTACATACTGGACGAGAAAGCAAGGCAATATGAGTGGCAGGTACCGGCAGCCAAGTCCGCCAGAATATCGCCGTGCCAGAACGCGGCGCAGAAACTGAAACGCCGCTCAATCAAATTCGCCAAAAAGCCTCCAGTCGGTGCGGCGCGACCAAATGCCAACAAGCCCCCTGTTCTAGCCACTGCTAATCGTGCTCTCACCCGAAAAGGCAAGTTTTAGTTATGTTATAATAAACACTTTATACGGTCTTCTGCCCTTCAAAATAGCCACGACCTCCTAAATCGGTAGAACTGCCACCAAATTTCCCATAACTTATTTTTCCCGCCCGTTTTATGTGTAACTGACGGTGGTGAAATGGAATCTAAACCGAATTTCAGCATATTCGGAAAGTGGTAGCAGCAAACCAGCGTTCAGAGGAACGACTGGCCCCTTACGCTCCCGAACTACCAGCAACTCCAGTGCCACTGACACCGATCGTCGATCCAGAAGAGAAAGCTCGGTCTGTGCCACATTGAGTAATGGTGCAATTTAAAAAATTGAGACTACTGTATGTTTTAACCATTTAGGATCTGTGTCGGACATTCAGAAACGAGTGGAAAAATTGGAACAAGAGAAGCGGGAGTTCGTCGAACAATCAGCAGTCGACAGCCAGCAGAGCAGTAAGGAGATTCTGCGATTAAACAAGTAAAATTCTGACGGCTTTTATGCTTACTAGAGCTGTTCTTACAAATTGTAGAGAAAACGATGACTGGTCAAATCGGTACGATCAACTTATGGCCGGCAAAGTTCAGTTGCAAGCCGAGAAGCTGGAAATTGAAGCGCGTGCCAAGTGAGTCTTTGAACAAAGTCAAGTAGTCAGCCTTATCTCCATCCGTTCCAATCCAGAGTTTTCCGGCCCTATGTGAGCTCTTATGTCGCTAAATATGTTCTTTGTAGACGTCTGGAAGCCCAAAATGTTGATCTTGAGAGTCGGGTGCAATCGCGCGACGCCGAACTGACTTTGCTGCGCAGCAAGATGACCGGCGGCTTTGTGGCAGAACAGTTGGAGTATCAGCAACGCAATCAGGCCCTGCAAGTAAGTTTACCGATGCTGCAGTGCTTTACCGTTCGTAGCTATTGTGAACAACTACATACATTGTAGCTTAGCTTTGTGTTTAGGCGCGAGTGAACGCTTTGGAAGGCACTTGTGCTGAGCAGAAGACGTCGATTGCCAACTTGCAGAACGAGCTACGTAAGACAGAAGAATGCCTGTGTGCCCAACAATTTGTTTCCGAAGAGAAGTTTCGTCAGTTGCACAATCAGATTATGGATCTGAAGGTACCTAGCTAGGTCTTATTAGATTGACTGTGCTTGCCGTTTTAACATTGGAATGAATTATCAGTGGAACAGGCCCTCACCGGTAGCATTATAATGGTACTTAAAACCGTGTTCGGGCTCTGTGGTTGGTTCTCGGTTGTGATTGCTCTGCTGTTTAGGGCAACATTCGCGTCATGTGTCGTGTACGTCCAGCGCTAAAGGGAGAGTCGGGTTACGGAAGCAATCCGAGCAATATCAAATTCCCTGATCAGTCGGCTGAGGCTCGCAAAATACAGGGTGTGTCAAAAAAAAACAACCCAGCAGAGTTTTTGCTGTAGCAACCGCAAATCTCAACCGATTTGAATGAATCCTACTTTAAATGAAAGATAAATAAATTCTTGAAAGACTGGTGAAGGCCCTATTAAGATACGATGCTTAGTTCCTGAGATATTTTCCTTCAAACTCAAAACAGAGATTTTGGCAGTGAACAAGAGCGATTCCGTTGCACTTCACAACAAAACGGATTCCTACTGCTGAGGAGCAACAAGACTTTTACAAATGAAGTAACCAAGCATGTGTGGCACCAGAAAAACCTCGTTACGTTAGCCCTGAGCAGTAGGAATCGGTTTTATTATGAAGTGCAACAGAATAATAAAAATCGCTCTTGTTCATTGCAAAAATCTGTTTTGACTTTGAGTGCAAATAACTCAGGAACAAAGCATCATATCTTAATAAAAGCTTCACCAAACTATCAAGAATTAATTTATCTTTCATATAAAATAGGACTCACTGAAATCGGTTGAGATTTGCGGCTGCTACAGTAAAAAATCTGCTGGGTTGTTTTAATCTCTGTTGTGCACTGCCAAAATCTCTGTTTTGATTTTGAAAACAATTATCTCAGGAACTAAGCAACGCATCTTAATAAAAGCTATACCGGTCGTTCAAGAATTTATTTATCTTTCATTTAAAGCAGGATTCATTCAAATCGGTTGAGATTTGCGGTTGCTACAGCAAAATATCTGCTGGGTTGTTTTTTTTTTGACGCACCCTGTAGAATTGGACGACAACAAGACCAGTAGTTCGTCTGTACGTGCCTTTTATTAGTTGCAACTTCCTTCTACTTGTCTTCGATTGCAGAACAAGACCAAGCCGTCGTACGAGTTCGATCGCGTGTTCGTGTCGCAGACCAGTCAGCCGCAACTGTTCGAGCAACTGAGAGAGTTCGCGCTGGTGATCGTAGTTGTTTGGTGGCTGAGTTTGTAACTGAGGAGTTTCAGTCTGCTCTGCATGGCTTCAACGTGGCTATTCTGGCCTACGGACAGACCGGCTCCGGTAAGACTTTCACCATGGAGGGGGCTTCGATTGAAGACATCGATGACCAAACGAGCGCCGGTGTCATTCCACGTGCGGTCAGTGAGTTGTTCAATGCCAAGTGCACTCTGGAACCGCTGGGATGGAAGGTGCTAAAGTCCATGTAAAAATGATTGGCGGTGGCGGAAAAAAGCGATTTTCTCAAAAACTTTCTTCAAGACCCCAAACTTTTTTATATCAATCGATAGCAAATTACAAGTGCTACAATATGCGAACGTCAAATCAAAGGTTCCACGCAGTTTTGTATGTGTTTTTCGGGAAAAATGAATTTTCGGCAAAATCAAGTTTTTATAGAAGAGTCAAATCGACAAGCGGACTCCAGATTCTTATTCTACGTGCAATTGCGAGTTCGCTGATATATACAGGTTTGGGGATTTTCAAATTAGTTTTCGGGAAAAACGCGTTTTTCGGAAGGGTGTGCGAGTCAAAAAATTGTCTGCGATCCGTTTTACTATGGAAAATTGCCCAACATTTTTCAAATTTGACCCAAACGGTATAAACGGCCTGAAAACCGGCTCATATTCACGAGTCAAACTTAATTTTGGTCCATAGAATTCATTTTTGCAGTCCGTTTGGCGCTATGTGGTCGCGTTTTCCAGTTATTTTCATTTTAATTGTTTTTTGCAAAATTTTGTCTGACTGGAGCTGCTGCTGTGAGTCTCTTCAGATGTTGCTCAAAATGCAACTCCTGGGGTAATTTTAGATGGTGAATTCATTTCTGTCACCTAGAACACCGGCAGGTTACTGCAAACCTAACTTTCGAGCATCCCCTATTTGATATGATATTTTAGCAATCTGTCTTTGACATCTTCACTTGTTAAAAGAACACTGATTAATGCTTACGCCATCAAGTGAATCCAGCCTCATGTCTAACGTTATAGAGAAGCAAGTTCTTGCCCAAGGTATATCCTAATCTGCGCAAGTTTCGCTCTGAATACTAATTTGCGAAACAGCTAAAATCAGCTTCCATCATAACGGGGATGATAGTAACTCCACATAAATCGACTCTAGAGTCTTCAATGACTCTAATAATACTTTGGTTACTGTTCTAGCTAAAGAGGTTGCAGTGTTATGGCCAGTCAAAGTTGATGGTCAAATGGGCCATTTTTGGCAATTTCAGTCAACTTTGATCGGTCATAACACTGCAACCTTTTCAGCTAGAACAGTAACCAAAGTATTACAGTAACTTAGGATTTTACACCCTCCCCAACCCAAAAAGGTTTGAACTTGGGGATACTGGAAGGCGTGTCAGAGCAGCGCATAGTATGAACAAATCGAACGATATGGGCCAAGATGCGCAACAGCTCAGGCAAGCAAGAATAGCGAGCCACTAAAAGTCAACCAAAAATGGCAGTGTTGATTGCTTTAGGAACAGGCAAAAGAGGTGGGTCAGTAGCAGCGGCAACGAAAGAAACTGACTCATCAAGCTCTGATTGAGAAAGATGTTTCTCAGCAGGCCAAGCCTATTCCGAAAGGGTCAGAAAGGAAGAACCCAACCACCACAGAGAGCTAGTGGACAGACTAGCATACAGACCACTTCGTATGTATATCATCAGAAGTTTGAGTACTTGGGTAGTGCCGAAGAGAGACCAATGTGTGGAAGCACACCAGAGAGGTCCTTACGCACAATAGCGAAACAAATGCACACCCAGACTGGTGGTAGACTGAGAGTATTAAGCCACGCAAGAACACAGATGGAATCAGACCAAAGGAAAGCATTGGACAGACAGAGTTTCAGTTCTCTGGATAAGAACGGTACATGCATACCAACTCCCAGAACAGTAGGCAACTGTTAGTAGTCATTGGGAAGGCAGAACTGGTCAAAACAACAGAGCAAAGGCAGAATATTGACCAGTTTAATCACGTGAAATCGACTTGGATACATGATGTAGAGCCAAATCATCATGAATTGCACCAGAGCCCTCAGTACCAATTTTCTCAATTTTCCACAAAAATTCGAGATCAGAAGTGGACTTTTTGGCAGACAGAACAGACTGCTCGTTTGAGAAACAGTAGGCAACTAGATTGTCAGTTTTCTGGTTAACCCACGTTTTGCCAGCAGGTACCAAACCGAACACAGTATGCCACAACGATAAGTGAGGACTGAAGCGCCAGCCCCTTGGTAGACGATAACTTGAACTCCCTGGCCGATCACTTGGGCCAGCGGAGCTTGCGATGACACCGGTGGTAGATTGGGACCGGCAGAGGCCCGTCTGCGCTGATCCGCCTGCTGCTTTCTGCGACACTCACCGATCACGTGCCCTTTCCGCTTACAGTAGCGGCACGTTGGTTGCTGTGGAGGCGTCATGCGGCACTCTGTAACAGATTGCAACATAGCACGTGATCGATTGATACAAGGTGGTCTTAGCAGATCAACAGTAAACTTAGAGGGACTCATACCATTAGTCAAAACCGCGGATAAGTGGGAATTTAACCCACCCTCAGGGGCCTGCTTCTGGCATGCAACACTATGAGTTCCCACTGCAGATAAGCCGGAATTTAACCTGCTCTCTGGAGCCGCCTCTATTGTGTTGTCAACACTATGAGCTCCCACTACAGATAGGCCGGAATTAAACCTGCCCTCTGGAGCCGTCTCAGTCGTGCTGATGTCACACCCTAAGTGAAGATTCAGGATTGGATTAACAGTGTCCTGATGGTTCGAATCCACAGGAACTTCGATTGGAGCCAACAGTTTTACTGGTTTCACTACCAGCTTGGTAGAACCTTTACCCTTTTTGGTATCAAGAGTTCGGACAGACACAGTTCTACATGTCCTGTCAGGACCAGGTAGAAGTTGTTCAATTTTGCCAAGTTTCCAGTTGGCGACAGCAGAAGGCTCTTTAAGCAAAACAACAGTCCCCACAGAGGGAACCGCTTCAATCCTGTCTCTTCCTTTTAACTGCTAATCTAGCCTCTTGGAGAACCTGAAGATACTCCAAGGACCAAAAGCGCCACCATTTTTTGAGTAGTTTTTGGCGTTCAGCCCAAAAGGTGCGTAGATTGCTGGCACTAAGCTGAATCCTATCAGAGCGATCAACATAATCAGGATCAGCTAAAGTCTCAATTTCTGGCAGAGTCAGTCTAGAATTGGTCCCAAGTAAATGAGCAGGGGTCAAAGGAACAAGATCGTCAGAATTGACAGGTGTCAATGGTCTAGAATTGAGTACCCCTTCAATTTCGGTTACAAGAGTAACGAATTGGTGTCGATCAAGAGTTTGAGTACCAAGCTCTCTTTTCAGAGATCGTTTGACAGTACCCACTAATCTTTCATAAAAACCGCCAAACCAAGGAGCCATTGCTGGATTAAAGCGCCATTGAACGCAAGTAACACCCTCCTCACCCAAAAAAGGTTTGAACTTGGGGATACTGGAAGGGGTCAACAACGTTCTTCTCCAGCAGAGTCAGAGCACGTTTGCCGAATTTGAAATTGGTACCATTATCAGAAATAATGGTTCTAGGGAGACCTCTGCGCGCAATAAATCTGCGGAAACAGTCAACAAAAGCCGGACCGTCAGAGAGTTTGCCACCTCAAGGTGCAGCGCACGATGTCAGTGCGAATTAATAGACAGATATACACTTTAGACTGGTTGGAGCCATCTTTCACAAAGAATGGTCCTAAATAGTCAACTCCAACATGCGAGAACGGATTTGATGGAGTGACCCGGCACTGGAGGAGGATACGGCGATTCTGATAAGCGTGCGCTAGCTCGTTTTTGGCAAGATACAAGATTTCTGAGTACATGTTGACAAAGTTGCGACCATGCACAAACCAAAATCGTTGGCGAATGAAAGCAAGAGTATGTCCAATACCAGCATGCTTTTAACTTCTTATGATAGTGCTCAACCAACAGTTTGGAAAAATGGCTGCTGAGTAGGCAACAGAAACGGATGGACAGCAAAGGAGAGAGACCACAATTTTGCAATCGACCGCGAAGTCGAATCAGTCCATCTTTATCCAAAAACAAATTGAGTTGTTTTTTGGCAGAAAAACGACGATTCTGTTGCAAAGACTCAAGCTCAGTTGGAAAAAAAGGCTTTTTGCACTAAACGAACCAAAAAAGCATTTGAGCAGACAAAAGTTCGTTTGCAGAAAGAGGCACAACCTCAGAAGCAACAGCCAATGTGCGATTTTTTGAAGTAAGAACGAGTTTTGCGCTTGAGAACAGAAGAGCGCACAGAATGCACAAATCGAAGGATATAGGCCAAGAGACGCAACAGCTTAGGCAAGCTAGAATAGCGAGCCACTAAGTCACAGAAATGGCAGTGTTGACAGCTTTAGAGAACTGGCAAAGGAAGTGGGTCAGTATCAGCACGGCAACAAAGTGAAACTGACTCATCAAGCTCTGATTGAAGATGTTTCTCAGCAGGCCAAGCAAGTTCAGGGTCAGGAAGGACCCGACCAGTTCGCATAAAGAAGTTGAGTGGTAGACTACCATACAAACCCCGGCGCCGAGATAGGTATATCAAGCAGGATTTTATGAGACCGGGCAGTGACGTAGCGAGACCAGTTTGTGTGGAAACACTTCGAGGCCTTCGCGCACGATAGCGGACGTTACGCACCCAACGGGAGTTCAGCAGATTGGCAGTCTTGAGCCACGCAAAACACATGGGAATCAGACCAAAGGAAAGCATTGGACAGACAGAGTTTCAGTTCTCTGGACAAGAACTGCGGAAGGACACGAACGCCCAATACAGCTGCCAACAAAAACCTCAACCGGGGATAGTAAGTTGGCGCATGAGAATGTCGATTTTGGAAGAAAATAAGAGCAAACAGCCCTTAGTTCTTGTCCGAGACGATGATGCGCAAATAAGCTACAGCGTACACCCGAATTGAGGCATCACAAAAGACATGCAATTGGGAATTGTCTGACGCATCAAAACCCTGGTAGTGCGCGAGGCACGGTAACTAGAGGTTGGCAATTGGGTTGAATTGCGGCCCAACTTAACCAACAGGTGAGCAGGGAGGAGGAGTTGGTCCCGAGTTTGGTTTAAATGTCTTGAACAAAATTTTGGCTGTTGCGCAACAAGAGGAGCCGAAAAATCTGAAACCGGAGTCAAGAACTGAAGCCGGCAAAGAACCAATGCTGTTTAGTACTGACAGATTGAGGCAAAGTGCCAGGGTCAGCATAGAGCTCATCAGAGACAGTATCCCATTTCAAACCTAGAAGTTTGACAGAGGTATTGGTAGCACGGTCAGCTACAGGAATGGAGGCAAGAAACACGACTGTTTGAGCTCCATTCTCTTAGATTCATGTGAGCATCCAAAAACAAAGCTTTGGCAGTTTTGTAAAAAGCACCATTCAATGTGTTTTCAGTGCGAAACACGTTGTCAACATAACAGTTTCGTACTGTCTTGGAGACATCAGACACACGAGATGGATGCAGCATATGATACCGAATCACAGCAGCCAACAGAAATGGAGAGCAGACCCAATACAAAATTGAC